>CM040241.1:111342473-111791418 GCA_022545495.1 Chrysanthemum lavandulifolium | reverse complement strand
GGTTGGGCTAACCGATCCGGTTCGACTTTCTGACAGAAAAGGTCAAAAGCAAATTTGTAGATCTTTCTCTTAGCTTTCCGTGGCATAAGCGGGAGGTCAAGCGAGTCCGTATGCAAAAGTTATGGCCAAAATGGTGAAGGTGTGTCGGGAACAACGAGGCTTCCAATATTTCTTCGTTTAAGCTTCTTTTCTTCATTTCTTTCTCGTTTTCCTTCTTGAACTTTATTCTTGAGTCTTTGGAACACCATCTTGATAACTTTATCTTTTCGAATATACTCCACAAGTCTTTCTTTGGTCGGGAATTCTTCGTATTTGGAGAAATCTTCATATTTTACTTCTTTTTCCGTCATTTTCTCCACTTTCCTGCACTTGGCTACAAATGAACTAGCAAACGCACTTTTGTACGATTAAGCATCAAAAGCATATGATTATAGCCAAATAACACACATAAAAGCACAGATAACGCTACTAAAAACATGTACAATTTGAGCGTTATCAAGCTTGTTTGAGACCATAAAGAGCTTTGTTCAATTTGTAGACATGGTTCGGGAACTCAGGATCAACGAATCCTTCTGGTTGGCTGATATAAACCATTTCTTTCAGTTGTCCGTTGAGAGACGCAGTTTTGACATCCATCTGAAAGACCGTCATATTCATATGAGCCATGACGAGAAATATCTGGCGACTTCAAGACGATCATGCTAAGCAGTCAAATCGATAGACTTAAAGCGACTTAAACACAAATGCAATTAAGATCGGAGGAATATAGGGAATTCTGGGTCGTTAAGTCCCACGGAGGATGAATTGGTGTTTAAAACAACTTCGGATGATAGAATGATCACTAAGGATAATGATCGGTGGGGTTTTGGATGGAAAATTATACCTAAAGAAAAGATTTACAAATAAAAGCGACTTAAATGCAAATTAAAAGATTAAAAGTTAAAATCTATTAAATAAACGCTATCACTATTTTTACGGATCGATGAGCGTTTATTTGAATTTATAAAATAAAATCACTTAAATAAACTATATTAACTAAAGCGTAAACTCAAATTACTTAAAAGCGTTATTTAAAACTAAAGCAGCGTTATTTACGAAAATGGTATTTGGGCGCAAGATAAAGCGTAAATTTTAAGAAATAAAAGGCCTAAGAGTGTAAAACTAATTTTCTTACAAAATATATGATAAAGAAAATTTTAGAAAAAGATTTATATTTTTTGACTTTTATATTTTTATTATGATTTAATTACTATAAAATACTAATTAAATGTTTAAAATACTAAAACTAAGTAGAAAAATCGAAACTTTTTAGAAAATACTTTATACTATTATAAATTTAAGAAAAATAGAAAACTTGAAAAAGCTACTAAGAATAAGCTAGAAATAAGCTTAAATGTTAGTATAAGCTTATTAAGACAAAAGGGCTTATGTATTTGATTATGCAAATGATAACAAGAAAGACCCAAGGCGCTATTGGTTCCAGTACACATGCTAACACCCATATAAGGGAGGTCTCGGGTTCGACCCTGCCTCTCCTTTTACTCAACATTTTATTTTTGAAATTTTGTTTTACAAACTTATTATATCGATGTAATAAGTAATTTTATAATGAAACTTTTTCTAATAATGACTATTAAGTGAGAACGACTTATTTTTCCTAACATGACTATATTAAGGAAAAAGCTCAAGTTTTTAGCCAAATGGCTATTAAACTACTTGATAAGCTAATGTAAAAGGAATAAGCTAATAAGCTATAATAAAACTAAAATTAATCTTGAAAATAACAATATTAATTAGCAAATAAGCCTTGCATAAGCTATCAATAAGCACTTGAAGCTGTATTTGCAGGGACGATTACTAAAATTCACTAGGCACCTTTGAGCTAAATTATAAGCCTTGTAATAAGCTAGAAATTGCAAACAAATGCTTGGATTATCAAGATGACGGATAAACTTTACAAAAAGCTAAAGCTATCACAGGAATGTCTACTTTTGAGCTTTTGAGGAGCTTTTGAAGAACTTGAAAACATTGACTAAATGGTTTACACAGGAAATGGACAAAAGTAAAAGCCAATTGCAGGCTTATCAAATAAGCTGTAAACTGAGAAATGAACATTGGTACTTCAAGATGATCAGGTTAGCTTCTCAAAAAGCTAAATAACATAAACTAAATCTCTCTTATAAGCTCTGTATGAGCTTGTGAAACAGGAAGGGTAAACTGTGCACAGGGGATGTTTTGACTTTTTATTTAAACTGCTAGTTTGACTTTTATGAGTTTTAAACTGATCTTATGGACTAAATAAGATGTATTAAGCTGTAATAAGACTACTTTAAGCTAGAGGACTGTGTTATAAGCTATTTTAATGAATCTCATAATCTTAGATCCTAACAGTGGACTGATAAGAAGAGATTAAGGTGGGTTTGACTTTTTTATTGAACAAGAACTATGTCTAATTACTTGACTGAGCTATTAGAGACTAAAGTGGTGCAGTACAAGTACAAACAACTACTCGGTGATCCTTATTACGGATAATTCGGTAATTCCAAACACCATTTATGCGGTTGTTTTGGTACTCATCACGGTGAATCAGCGATTTAGACTATGCTAAGGATTCTGAGACCTCATGTTATCATTTAGGAAGGCGAATAAGCATTTAAACAATAACCATAACAACATTGAACTAGGAATTGACAATTATACTAATTTGACTATCAAAATAAAATTTATAGTAACTATCAATTTAAAAGAACAAGTGACAGGTTTTATTGGTTAATAACACTTAATTTTAACTAGTGAATTATTAAAACACAGAGATTACAGCTTAAGACTAACTCAAACAGTAATATGCAAGATTGCTTAAAAAGACTTACAAGTTATCCCAACTGAAATCTGAGAACAAGGTATATAAAAACAACCTATAGAATCTCCATAGGTTCACTAACCCAAGGGCTATCAAAGCATACCCTACTTGATTTCTTTCCACGATCGCCATGGGTTTTAAATTTTAACTAATTTAATTGGTATTTTGGTAATTTTATGCTTTGAAACTAAACTGATTTTATAACTTCTAGAAGCCTTTAAGAACTTTAAAAGAGCTTGTGAGAGCTTTTAAAATCCTTAACAACACGTATAATTAACTTTAGGCTTATTATAGATTTTCACAAGAAAATTCATAAAGCGAATTTATGAATAATAACGAAATTAAAGCGTAAATAAGTTTAGGATACCTTTGAAATGTGATTATAAAACATTGGGATACTTAAACATGAGCTGGAAAATGTAAATTATTAAAACGATTTTACAAAATTAAAATTACACTACTTGGTTTAACAAACCGCTTGTTCCTTTATTTATTGATTCCATTCTCATCCTTGTCGACCTCGGATCAATTCCGCTCTTTGCGACCCTTGGATCATTGAAAATCATCAAAACCATACACATGGCATTTTGGCGGGAAAAGTCATGGAAGCGGGTTTTGTGCATTTATTGAGGTTTGGTTGTTTGTGTAGGTGGAGGGAAGGTAGTGAGAGGTTGATATGGTGGAAAGGAGAAAGTGAGGTGGGGGTGGCGGTGTCGGGGTGTGGGTGGAGCAGTGGATGAAGGGATGGTGAGCAGTGGTAGGCGCTGTTTTATTTTAAAATTTGGGCGGGTTTGGTAATGGGTTGGATTTGGGCTTTGATAATATAAAGGGGTCAGGATGGCTTAGTTTTAATAAACATAAGGACGAACATGTAATCGATTTTGAGGACCATATTTGTAACTTTTCCAAACTTTACATAAGGACCAAACACGCATTTAAACATTAGTACAAGGACCATAATTGTATTTTTGCATTTTAAACTTAAAGGACCTAATATGTAATTTTTGGATTTTTAGGGGTTAAACTTGTAATTTTTCAAAGTTAATAATAAGGACCAATATTGCCTTTTATAAATAGAACAAGGGTGTATTTTGATAAATTTCCATTTAAAACACCGAGGACTAATTTTGACAATTTTGCAAAGTTGAGGACTAAAGTTGTCATTTTGTGATTTTAAACTTTAAAGGGTTTGTTTTGACAACTTTTGAATCTCATGGACCTAAAATGATATTTTACAAGTTTTGAATTACCGGGGACTAGATTTGACAACTTTTGTAACTTGGGGACTAAATCGCCAATTATGCAAACTTGATCGTTTTCATCGATTTTGATGTTTTGCATTTAAAACATATAAAACACTTGTTTGTGATATTTTATCATTTTGATGTGTTTTGAGTGTTTTCGGATGTTTTGGCATTAACGATATAAAAATGATGAGTATTTAGACACTCGTCATCCCCACACTAAGATATTGCTAGTCCCTAGCAATGATTTATGAAAAGTTAATGGATTTTATCTCTTTACCAAAAGCCATTACTTACGGGTAGCCAATTGTTTTAGTTCAAGTAAGAACTTTGGTACAATGATAACCAAATGATTTTGAGCAAATCATAAGCTTTCAACGGTTTGATTTGTCTTTACGAGCCGTACCATACGGACTAGCCAACTCTTAGATAAATTATAAGAATTATCTTTGGTGAGTCGATTACCAATTATGGATTTTCCATTGCCTTTACCACAAGCCATAACCTTGCGGGCTAGCCAACTCTTCACTTTTTAGGACATGGTGAAATGAACACCATACAATTTTGGGCAAATTGTAAGCCATAAGCGGTTTGAGATATCTTTACCAAGAGCCGTTTGCTCTGGATTAGCCAATCCTTTTGTGGGTTAGACATGGTGGGTGATTACCATTTCTTTGTGTTTAGTCGTAGTACTTCCACTAAAAAATTTTAAAATTTGGCCATTTTGGGGAAAAAGGGACTAAAGGGTACATTTATGATCAAATTAGCGAATTTCCCCACATAGAAATGAATATTGTCCTCAATATTCAAAGTCAGCATTGTAATGCGAAACTTAGAACGTAAAAGATAACATTACTAGCTAAGTGTAGAAACACAACAATTATTCTCTTTTTAATATTTACAATTTTCATTCATTTTAAGGTCTATATACAACATGTGGGGCATCTCCCCACTAGGGTGGTACACGGGTGAAAACCCATGTTTAGCTCTTGTTTTGATTTCAGTCGCTAGCTTGACTCGACCCAATTCATTTGTTCATGGGAAGTAAGTGGAAAAGACAATCTCCATCGGACTTTCATTTAAGATGTTTGTATAAACATTGAAATACGTGAAAGTTCCACAACGATGAGATATCTGAGAAAACCGGCTCAAAAATGATTAATGAAAATGCGGGGTCAAGATAATGTCTTCACTCCCGAATGAGTGAAGAGCAGGGAGAAGCCAAGGGATAGGTGAAGAAGAAAAGAAAATCATGATGAAAATCATGACTATCTCTTCTTCATCCATAGGAAAATTCATGATTTACGGATCATGAATCTCATTATTAAACTCATTTGATCAAGACATATTACGGGCGGGAGGGATGGGATTTTGATATCAAGCAAGTTCTCATGGTTGAGAACATTTCCCTCGGAACACAAAAATCATTTATGTCTAGATCAAAATGGAAGTTATCATACTCAGATGGAGATATGATATGAGTGAGTTCAAGGAGAACTCCTCATAAAGAGAATCATTCACATGATGTAAATCGTGAACTCTTGTTCCATTGGAGACTCATCACTATCCTCGATCCGAATATCAAAGAGTAGATTCTCGAAATTAAAGTGAATTGAGTCGAATTCAAATAGAGGATTGGTGAAAGTAGCTTTGAATGCTTGGGAACAAGGTGATTAACATTCTCTATTGGATTGTTAGGGTAAGAAGTGAGTGAACGATCATTATAAAGGAGACTTTCAATTTCTCCCAGTTGGTTTGAAATTAAAGAGATCATCATCACTTTCAGATGAAAGTGGAATGAAATCGGAATGATCTTTTGAACACTCGAGAGGAAAGGGATATCACACATATGCTCAAAAGTTCCTGTGACTCTCTCGGGATTGAGACAAGGTTCTCGACACTAGACTTTATGAATTCGTCCGATTCCTTTTCGAGAGCGGTGTCAAGCTCGTCCCCGTGTTCGAGAGGTGAGTGGGAGCTTGGTGTGATGGCGATTACATGAGAATGAATCTCAGCTGCTGGAATATCCATCGATGAACTTGATGAATCTTCAGTGTATCTTCATCATCACTATCATCGAGAATAAAAGCGAATCTAGAGCTAGATCTGGTGCTTTTAAACTTGCAATTGATTCCCTAATAGATTTTCAAAGGCAATTTGGGAATTTATTTTAGCGACTTGCTCTTGACTAACAAAACTTCCATGGATTTCTCATGAGAGTTTTGAAATGACATAATGACTCCTCCTTAAGTTCTTTTAATAACCCGGACCCTTGATAAAAAGTCATTGTAGTTTCATGAGGAGTTGCTTGAATCGTTTAATCTTGTGGAGGTTGGTCGTGAAATGATGTGTCAAAATTATCACAAGGAAATGGATTCCTGTTTGACAATCGGTGAAATGGGGACCTCCACAGTTCTCACAACGATAAAGCTGTTGATCTGGATTGGTGAATCATATGGATATTTGTCATACCCAAAGTTACGAACATCACCGAAAACTGTTCATAGACAATCGTGTTTCGGGTTGACACTCAAATCCTTGGTGAGGACCTCCACAAAATTCACAGCGATATTGTTGATTATATGAAGATATGTCGGTGTGGTGGGTAATTGGAAAAATTTGAGGATCGTTAAATGAGTTTGGATTAGGATCATAATCAAATGAATTCCTCGAACCACAAAACAAACAACTCCGTTCGAATATCATTACCACCTTTGTACACACGTACACAGCGACATGGTGAACCAAAAGAGGCTCACCACAACCGACACAAGGAATAAGCGATTCTATTTGAGAGTTATGAGAAAGAATCGGTTCATTCAAAGAATCAACAAAACCAACATGGTGATCGAATGACTAATAAGACTCGAAGAACATTTTGAAAAATCGGAGGTGGGACAAGTGGTGTGCTCGAGGCTAGCAATTTCCACTACTTAGTTATAGTCTCGGTTACGGTTCTTGAGAAGCGTGAAGATTAGGCAAGTCATTCTTGATAGTCACGGATGAATTACGCATGTTTGCTTTTAACCGTAAATCGTGAAAGTTTATTATCAATTCTAGGCGACTTAGGAGCAATCGAGGATTAGATCTTTGGATAACCGTAGGTTGGACGTGTTAGCACCTTCATTATCGGATGAAAGTACACGGTCCTTTGTCACCTCGGTTTTCTTTCCATTTCCTGGCGAAATTAATGGATCTTCACGAACAACACGAATTCTAGACATTGGTGATAAAGTCGAAGCTTTTCGACCGTCCAGTCGTTCTCGAGAGATTCCATGAGAATAGAAGTTTAGAATCAAATGTATAGAGGGTAAAGGGATAAAGAATCAAAAGGGTAGGAGGGTAAAGATGAATATTTTTGGATTTTTGAAAAACATGCCATAAAACAAAGAATGAAAATATTTTTGGCGTTGTCAACACTTTAGGAAAAGTGTTAATAAACTTTTGATTTTGAAAACTTTCTGACTGTTTGCAAGCGATGGTATGTGTGCAAGTGCAGATGCGGAAATGCTTAAAACACGCTTCTGACCTCCCGGCGTGGCCAAAATTTGATCTGTGCTAAGCAGTCAAATCGATGAACTTAAAAGCGACTTAAACACAAATGCAATTAAGATCGGAGGAATATAGGAATTCACGGGTCGTTAAGTCCCACGGAGGATGAATTGGTGTTTAAAACAACTTGAGATGATAGAATGATCACTAAGGATAATGATCGGTAGGGTTTTGGATGGAAAATTATACCTAAAGAAAAGATTTACAAATAAAAGCGACTTAAATGCAAATTAAAAGATTAAAAGTTAAAATCTATTAAATAAACGCTATCACTATTTTTACGGATCGATGAGCGTTTATTTGAATTTATAAAATAAAATCACTTAAATAAACTATATTAACTAAAGCGTAAACTCAAATTACTTAAAAGCGTTATTTAAAACTAAAGCAGCGTTATTTACGAAAATGGTATTTGGGCGCAAGATAAAGCGTAAATTTTAAGAAATAAAAGGCCTAAGAGTGTAAAACTAATTTTCTTACAAAATATATGATAAAAGAAAATTTTAGAAAAAGATTTATATTTTTTGACTTTTATATTTTTATTATGATTTAATTACTATAAAATACTAATTAAATGTTTAAAAATACTAAAACTAAGTAGAAAAATCGAAACTTTTTAGAAAATACTTTATACTATTATAAATTTAAGAAAAATAGAAAACTTGAAAAAGCTACTAAGAATAAGCTAGAAATAAGCTTAAATGTTAGTATAAGCTTATTAAGACAAAAGGGCTTATGTATTTGATTATGCAAATGATAACAAGAAAGACCCAAGGCGCTATTGGTTCCGGTACACATGCTAACACCCATATAAGGGAGAGGTCTCGGGTTAGACCCCTGCCTCTCCCTTTTACTCAACATTTTATTTTTGAAATTTTGTTTTACAAACTTATTATATCGATGTAATAAGTAATTTTATAATGAAACTTTTCTAATAATGACTATTAAGTGAGAACGACTTATTTTTCCTAACGATGACTATATTAAGGAAAAAGCTCAAGTTTTTAGCCAAATGGCTATTAAACTACTTGATAAGCTAATGTAAAAGGGAATAAGCTAATAAGCTATAATAAAACTAAAATTAATCTTGAAAATAACAATATTAATTAGCAAATAAGCCTTGCATAAGCTATCAATAAGCACTTGAAGCTGTATTTGCAGGGACGAGTTACTAAAATTCACTAGGCACCTTTGAGCTAAATTATAAGCAACGTAATAAGCTAGAAATTGCAAACAAATGCTTGGATTATCAAGATGACGGATAAACTTTACAAAAGCTAAAGCTATCACAGAATGTCTACTTTTGAGCTTTTGAGGAGCTTTTGAAGAACTTGAAAACATTGACTAAATGGTTTACGAAATGGACAAAAGTAAAAGCCAATTGCGGGCTTATCAAATAAGTCAAAGCGAGAAATGAACATTGGTACTTCAAGATGATCGGGTTAGCTTCTCAAAAGCTAAATAACATAAACTAAATCTCTTATAAGCTCTGTATGAGCTTGTGAAGCAGGAAGGGTAAAGCGTACACGAGGGGATGTTTTGACTTTTTATTTAAGCGCTAGTTTGACTTTTATGAGTTTTAAAGCGATCTTATGGACTAAATAAGATGTATTAAGTGTAATAAGACTACTTTAAGCTAGAGGACGTGTTATAAGCTATTTTAATGAATCTCATAATCTTAGATCCTAACGATTGGGTGATAAGAAGAGATTAAGGTGGGTTTGACTTTTTATTGAACAAGAACTATGTCTAATTACTTGGTGAGCTATTAGAGACTAAAGTGGTGCAGTACAAGTACAAACAACTACTCGGTGATCCTTATTACGAGATAATTCGGTAATTCCAAACACCATTTATGCAGTTGTTTTGGTACTCATCACAGTGAATCAACGATTTAGACTATGCTAAGGATTCTGAGACCTCATGTTATCATTTAGGAAGGCGAATAAGCATTTAAACAATAACCATAACAACATTGAACTAGGAATTGACAATTATACTAATTTGACTATCAAAATAAAATTTATAGTAACTATCAATTTAAAAGAACAAGTGACGAGTTTTATTGGTTAATAACACTTAATTTTAACTAGTGAATTATTAAAACACGAGATTACTGACTTAAGACTAACTCAAGCGATGTATATGCAAGATTGCTTAAAAGACTTACAAGTTATCCCAATGAAATCGAGAACAAGGTATATAAAAACAACCTATAGAATCTCCATAGGTTCACTAACCCAAGGGCTATCAAAGCATACCCTACTTGGTTTCTTTCCACGGTCGCCATGGGTTTTAAATTTTAACTAATTTAATTGGTATTTTGGTAATTTTATGCTTTGAAACTAAAGCGATTTTATAACTTCTAGAAGCCTTTAAGAACTTTAAAAGAGCTTGTGAGAGCTTTTAAAATCCTTAACAACACGTATAATTAACTTTAGGCTTATTATAGATTTTCACAAGAAAATTCATAAAGCGAATTTATGAATAATAACGAAATTAAAGCGTAAATAAGTTTAGGATACCTTTGAAATGTGATTATAAAACATTGGGATACTTAAACATGAGCTGGAAAATGTAAATTATTAAAAGCGATTTTACAAAATTAAAATTACACTACTTGGTTTAACAAGCGCCGTTCCACTTATTTATTGATTCCATTCTCATCCTTGTCGACCTCGGATCAATTCCGCTCTTTGCGTACCTTGGATCATTGAAAATCATCAAAACCATACACATGGCATTTTGGCGGGAAAAGTCATGGGCGGGTTTTGTGCATTTATTGAGGTTTGGTTGTTTGTGTAGGTGGAGGAAGGTAGTGAGAGGTTGATATGGTGGAAAGGAGAAAGTGAGGTGGGGGTGGCGGTGTCGGGGTGTGGGCTGGAGCAGTGGATGAAGGGATGGTGAGCAGTGGTGGCGCTGTTTTATTTTAAAATTTGGGCGGGTTTGGTAATGGGTTGGTTGGGCTTTGATAATATAAAGGGGTCAGGATGGCTTAGTTTTAATAAACATAAGGACGAACATGTAATCGATTTTGAGGACCATATTTGTAACTTTTCCAAACTTTACATAAGGACCAAACACGCATTTAAACATTAGTACAAGGACCATAATTGTATTTTTGCATTTTAAACTTAAAGGACCTAATATGTAATTTTTGGATTTTAGGGGTTAAACTTGTAATTTTCAAAAGTTAATAATAAGGACCAATATTGCCTTTTATAAATAGAACAAGGGTGTATTTTGATAAATTTCCATTTAAAACACCGAGGACTAATTTTGACAATTTTGCAAAGTTGAGGACTAAAGTTGTCATTTGTGATTTTAAACTTTAAAGGGTTTGTTTTGACAACTTTTGAATCTCATGGACCTAAAATGATATTTTACAAGTTTTGAATTACGAGGACTAGATTTGACAACTTTTGTAACTTGGGGACTAAATCGCCAATTATGCAAACTTGATCGTTTTCATCGATTTTGATGTTTTGCATTTAAAACATATAAAACACTTGTTTGTGATATTTTATCATTTTGATGTGTTTTGAGTGTTTCGGATGTTTTGGCATTAACGATATAAAAATGATGAGTATTTAGACACTCATCAGAGGATTCAAATGGTTTGTTGATGATTCCGCGGCATCGGGTGCAACAAATGTCATTAGCAAACGGGTTAAAGAACGCATTTGGATCAAAATTTGCGGTGGGGTACTTCATTCGAAATATCATCGGCGGTTCATCATTGTTGGAAGCGGTTTGTTCAACTGTGGTGGAGTCAATTGGTGGTGCTTACGCAGAGTTGTTGTAGCGGTGTATCGGTATAAGAGTATTATCGGGTTGAGCGTGGAAACAACGGATACACACAAGCACGTTCATCAATATCGCCATCCGAGCAGTGAGACAAATAACCTTTCCATTTGTTGACGAGTGAGTTGGGGGCTTTGTTCGGTGATGATGGGGTTGAGGAAGTTTAAGCGGTTGTGTCCGGGTTCTAAGTCATTATACTCGTAAGCCATTTCCGTAAGTTCATCAAAATGAGCATGAATCGTTTCCATCACTGTTTTGTACGACGATTCCGGATCCGGTAACCTTTAGAATTCTCACAATATCCAATAAAGACTCCAATGTCGACTTTGGCTTTGAGCTTTCCAAAATCATCACGATCATTATTCGGATAGCAAAGGGATCCAAATACATGAAAGTGTTTGAGATTCGGTTTATGGTTGTGGACAAGCTCGAAAGGTGTTTTGTTGTGGCGTTTGTGATCATAGAGCGGTTTTGAGTATAGCATGCAATAGATCGACACGCCCATAAGTAATCTGGAAGTTTAGCATTGATTAACATTGTTCTTGCGGCTTCCACTAACGTTCGGTTTCGTCTTTCAACAACTCCGTTTTGTTCGGTTATGCGTGCAATAGATGTTTGATCTTTGAATTCCTTTCTAATAAAATTCACGAAGGGTTTGGTTAACAAATTCGGTTCCTTTATCTCATTACGATTAGCTGACGGTGTTGTGGGCGATCCTGTATTTTCATGAGAAAGGTGATGATCATTTGTGGAGCTTGGTCTTTGCTTGAAGAAAGTAGACCCAAGTCCATCGTGAGTAGTCATCAACGATTACTAAGATGTAGCGTTTGCCATTGATCGTTTGCGCGCACATCGGACACACAAATCCATGTGAAGAAGATGAAGCACATCTTTGAGAGTGTGTTCCACCTTTGAAGGAAAATGAGCACGAGTGCTTTTCCCTTGTTCACGGTGAGCAAAGGTGATCTTTTGAATACCGGAATCGTGGGAGTCCTTGACTAGTTTGTGTCGGCGAGGTTGGTGATGGTTTGAAAGTTTAGATGTGAGAGACAGCGGTGCCATAGCCGAGATTTTGTTGATGTTGCCTTTGAAAGTAGCGGATGGGAGATGAAGCAACCATGTCTTGCATAGAGATAGTGTAGAGACTAGAATTACGCGAGCGGACATAAGGTCATTTCCTTGTAGATCACGAATGAAACAAGTTTTCTCCCGGAAAGCAACCTCCAAATCTCCATCACAAACCGACCTCTCGAAAATAGATTGTAACCGAGGCTTTCCACATAGTAAACCCTGCCGATTTCGATGTTCCCATTGATATAGTCTCCGTAGCCCATGATAGGCTGCAGTGATCATTCCCGAATCGGCGGTGCCAATGAACTTTGCGATAAATTTTGATAACGCTTAAGGTTGCTGTCATGTGTCGTGAACATCCGCTATCAACAATCAGAGAATGATCTCATCACTGCATTACACACGGCGACACGGATGGAATAGAAGTAGATGTGGAACCCGAAATGTTAGAGGTTCGAAGCGATTATAGTGAACATACACGCATTAATAACTTTAGGCATCCATTTAAATCCTTGTGTGTTATATATCCATTTCTTCCATCTATAACTACTATTTGCTTTAGTCATTGTGAATTCACTAGGTGGTACTACATTCTTAGGAGGTGGCTGGAGCTACTGAGGACAAAGAATGCTTGCCTTAGAATCTAAAGAAGGCGGTCTACCAAGCACGGACTTAGAATGATTAGTGGGGCTAGAGGTATGCCGATTCTTAGGATTCCGTAAATGAGAGATTTTAGCTTTAGCAACACATTTGTCATGACAATCGAATTCATACTTTTACGACAAATAACACAAGGTGCATCGATGAATATCAAAAGTACTTAAAGGTTTAGCATTCACATTCTGACACTATTTCTATTACATTTGCCGGGCCTTGATATCTATAGTGGAAGCAACGTGAGTCTTATTCGTAGTCCTAGGGTGTTCTTCTACTTTAGCATTCCTTATTGATCTTTCTTAGGTCGCAACTTCCTATTCTTGATTGAGTGCTCTAGGTCGTGAAGTGCGGGCGTTTGGAAAAGACGCAACTATTCTGTTTCGATGAGAAGGAAGCACGTTAGCAACTTGTGATTTGGCGGTAGGGATTCTAGGTGCACGATTACTAAGTGTTACTGGTGCTAATCTCTTAATGATGGTTGGCGGAAGTTGTTCATACTTTCCTAACATTTCTCTTAACTTAGAGATAGTGTGAATCAAATCTTGATTTTCAGAACGAATATTACCAGCAAAATTCATGACTTCTCTAGTGTGAGCAAGATAGTGATCAAGTTCGTTTGATGCATCACGACGAGTCTTATTGAGTAAATCAAATATGACACCATATTCCTGTTTAACTTTTACAAGTTCTTGTTCATATTTTGAGATTTGACTTTTCAAAGACACGTTTTGATCATCCAGTTGCTCAATTTTAGGATCAGAAGATTTTGCACGCAACTGAGCGATTTTGTTTTGAAAACCAAGTTGTTTATTGTGAATATCTTTTTCACACCAATTAAGACGACGATTTGCATTGTAAAGTTCGTTAAGTAATCGTTCATTTTTAGCTTTTAAAGACTCGATCTGAAGCATATTATCAGTATTCTCAACAGTTTCCACAGAGTCAACATTATTAGCAGAGATATAATCAGATGCATGTGGCAAAGAATAGAATAACACAACATTATGGATATCAACACATATAACATCTTCCAAGAGTCGATCAACATCTTTTCTCAACATTTTCTTTTTACATTTAGCATTAGAAATAGATGTTTCAGTTTTCTCGAAAATGACCTTCATGACTCCAAGTTCCTTATGAAAGTCCCGTTCCCAAGACAATGCACAATTTTTAAATTTTTTAACATTTGGTAAAAGATTTTTCTGAAAAATGTCTCTTTGTTCTCGCGCCAGAGGCGATTGAAAGTGTTGAACTTTGATTTCAGAATGATATTCTATCTCATGTTCTAAAGTTTTGAGGCCGACCATGAAAATATCAAAATACCTAAGAATTTTGCGATTTTCGTGTTTTGAATTTACTTCATCGATGGAAGGTAAAGGACCATAAATTTGTGCATAATCGGTTGGGAGTAACATTAGAAGACTCGGTGTTTTGATGATAACCCTTGGTGTGTTAGAAGAATCCGTTGGTGTGACAAAAGTGATCGGTTTTGAATAATTAAAGGTTTGTTGTAAACAACAGTTTTTAATTTTGACCGACTCTCGTCTTTGCATCTAATTCCGCAGCGATGATATTCAACAACACTCATAATGAATTATCAATTTTATATTCTCGACCTTTGAAACTTCGAGATTGAGTTTGAATGTTTTGGTTGAAAGCTTTGGTTTGTGTCGGCAAGATTTGGTCCATATCTTTTTGGATCGGGTTTTAAAGTAAACTTTTCAATAGCGATTCTTGACTCACCATGTTTGTAAACAACAGTTTTAAACTCTTTAAGTTTTCGTTGCAAGCGATAATTTCTTCAAGATGATTATCTATTCGGTTCGTGGAATGCTTTTGTATGCAGAGAACTATTTTGACAAGTTAACAACTCGACCTTAGCTTTTTGATTTTCCAAGGTGAGGCGTTAATTTGCTTTTTATGTTCATGTTTCAGTTGTTCTATTTCGACAATAAAGCATTCTTGAGCGGCTAGATCACGATCTGTCTCTAAATATTTTTGTTTTGATGAGATTTAGTAAAGGCTGCTTCAAAACCTTTTTCACGTTTTTCTTGAGTTTTGAAAAAGTTGAGTTGCTTTTGTAAACATTCAAAATCCTTGGTTAACAGTGCATTTTAACTTGTTAAGGTTTTATTTAATGCACAACATTCTTCAATTTTGGATTGTTGGTCTTTAAGTAAGAGAGCAAGATCTGGATGAGGCAAAAGTCCGGCTTGTTCAACAGAAGTCACAACATGATCATTATTTAGATTCTCAAGTATAACCACGGAGTCCATTTGATTATCAAAGGAAACCATAAGGTCATCTTGATCGTCAAATGTAACTATAGGGTCTATTTGAAAATCGTCGGAATGAGATGTAAATGACTCATTTTGAACATTCTGAGCCTTGCCGGATTCAGATGTTGGCGGAGATATTAGATCGAGATAAATATGGTTTGTTCGGTACACGAGATAAGCCATCGTTGTCATACACCGGGCATGTGTCACTCATGTGTTACTCATGCATATTAGCCATCAACATAATCTTTGCATTGGCACGCAAGTCCTCCATATCATCATCTCGAGTCTCGTGCGCCATAAAACTACGTTCTTTATCCGTGAGAGATCCACCACTTCATCCTAAGAGACAAAGAAGAGCCTCTTAGAAATAAGCACCGCCCTAGTCCTCGGCTTTGGGCATGCATTAGCCAGTGTCCTTCTCATTGCGGTTGTAGCATCGAAGACCATTCAACCCATCTTGAGCATTTCCTGTTCCACCACCGGAGCTCATTGTTGTTCACCCACAAGATTAAACCCTTGACCACCGCCCATCGGCGACCATAAGCACGATTCGAACTTCAACTCGTCCATTGTTTACAACAGCTGATTTCGTGTGTTAGATGAGGAACGAATCGATTGTTGGATTTGTTGGTATAACGCCAAAAGCATTAGCAATCATAAAAATCCTTGTTGCAATGCTTGAGCGGATCGATGTCCTCATTAACTTCAGCGACAATTGGTTGAGCATTGTTGTTGTTGTATTGAACCAATTGATTTTGTTGAGGTTGTTGTTGTGAATGATCGCTTTGTGTGACGTGAGGCGATTGGTTGAGTTGCTTATTGAGGAGGATAACTTTGTTGAGCATATAAGGCAAGTTGTTGATTTTCCGGATGTGTGGGTGGAGAAATTTGAGCACGGAGAATCCTTTCCCGATCAACTTCCTTTTCATGAGGCTTCAAGTAATCGTACAACAATCCATATGTAGAATGATGCATATTCTTCGCTGACGGAGAAAATGACATACTTCTCCCATTCGGGACCAAGACTACTCGGAACTTAGTATTCATTGCAATTCTTGGCATGATGATGTTGTGTTTATCCAAATAATTGATGATGTCGAAAATCGATGATGATAGGACTCTAGTGTCTCTCGTGTTCAATCATGAAGTGTTCATAAGCCAAGTAAATTTTAGATTCCAAATCCTCCAGTTGAGTACGAGATCCTTCCATAAGAAGACGAATATGATCCCACATTTTATGTGCGGTCTTTTGAGCATCAACACTACGAAGAATTGGGTTTGGTAATCCTAAGAGGATATATTCCATTGCAAGCTCATCCGCTTCATAGTGTAGAAGTTCTTGAGGATTCAATTACGCAATGAGCAATGTTCGTTTGTTCATCTCTTGGTGGAATAGCATTTGGATCTCCGGTACAATGACGAGAGGCATCTCAAATGGACCTTCAAGATAACCTTCTTTAAGAACTTTCCATGTGGCTTCTTCGATCACAAAACCTAAAGAACCTTATCACCCATTGATCGTAGTTTCTGGAGTGAGCATTGGAGGTCTATCAAGTGATCCGACCTCATGAATTGATTGTTAGTTGCTTAAAGCTTCACACATCTTTGCAAACCAAGTGGGTTCCTTCATAGTGTTCCTTGATGGATGTTGATTGAAGTCATTTGTGTAGGTTGAAGACTTGGCGGTGTTTGAACCATTTGTGGTGGAGGAATTGCTCCAAGTTGTGGAGTATGTCGTTGATTAAATTGTTGTTGATAAATTGCTTGTTGTTGATTCCATTGTTGATGTTGTGGACTTAGTTGTTGTTGTCGTTGAGAATAAGTGTAAGGGAAATAGTTAGAGTATGGTGGTTGTGACATGTTGAAAACTTGTGTTGGTAAAAATGGATCTTTGTAGTCGAATGAACCTTTGTTGATGAAGTGTCCTTAGGCGTAGAAATCACTAGAAACCAAGTGGAACTTATGCGTAAAAACACCAAAGTTACGCGTAACAAAGAGAGTTACGCGTAGTTTTAGCTTACGCGTAAGTATGGAAAAGACTCTAAAGTTATGCGTAGACATAAAGTTAGGCGTAGGATTACCTTATGCGTAAGACTAGGCTTAGGCGTAAGATTAATCTTATGCGTAGGATTTCTACGCGTAAGCTTTATGCTTATGCGTAAGATTAGGGTTTTATCCCAAGTGATCTTTTACACTTCACAGTGCAAAAGATATCCAAAGTCGAAATATTTCAGGCTTATCCAAGCAAGAAAACACGGAGTAAACTACGAGAACGAAGATCAAGCCACGGATAAAGTTACGCGTAAGATTAGGGTTTTGATACGCGTAATCTTACTCGTAAAAATGATTATGCCCAAATTTGTTTCTAAACCAGATTTTTGTTATGGAATAGCGTTAAAGGTACCAAAATAACACAAAAGTGTGAACCTTGATGAACCAAAGCAACTAAGCGGGTTCTGCGTAGAACGATACCCACGAACAAAACAAGCATAAAAACTTAGATCCACGCGTAAAGGTTGAAACTTTTGCCAAAAACAAGTATTTTAACACCTTAAAGCGTTGAAAGTACAAGAATCTTGGATTAAAAAGTGTAAAAAACAAGTTTTTAAGCGAACCAAAGTAGTATGTTATTCTACGCGTAGGATCAAAACCCACTTCAAGAAATAACGATTCACCCAACTAGTTAGGCGATTGATACCACTGTTAGGTTACTAGTTTTACAACACAAGCTTACAAGAAAGAGATTAAGGCGATTGAACAATATCCAAACACACACACACACGATATAGTAAGACATTTATGCGTAGAGTATGTAGTGAAAGAAATAACTTGAACAACCAACCTTCAAATGAAGGCTTACAAGTGTATTTATAGGAGGGAAGCTAGGGCAACACTCCTAGTTCCCATCTTTTCTCCTATAGGCTTGGGCCTAAGCTCATGGGCCTTCTACATAAGCTTAAGGCTAATAACAAACATAATGGCCATAATAAACTACCTATTACATGTGAGTAACTAACACTTGATTTAAGGTTTAGGAGTGATTCCAACACACAGTTAAACGATTTTATAGAGATGAAGAATAATCAAGCACTTCAAGAGGCTATTGTTTCAGTCAAGAAAGGTCAAAAGAAACCAAGACAACCAACTAAGGCTCAAGTTATTGCATACATGAAGACTTATTGTTGCAATGTTGGTGGTTGGAAGAAACATCAATTCAAAGGAATGTCTGATGATAAAGTTGAAAGTGTCTACTACATAGTTCAAAGATTTGATAAAGATTTCGTTACAATGGATTCTGAAGAAGAAGCAAAAAAACTTCCTAATTTGAAGAGAAAGACAAAAGACAGTGATTCTCGATCATTAAGAAGACAAAGTTTTACGAAGAACAAAAGTTCAAGCGAGAAGTTCATTTGAAGAACAAATATTGAAATGATTGTGATAGAAGAAGAAGATTTTTATCCGAACCACTGCAAGTTAGACATCCTATCATTGATTGGGAGGTACACAATGCTAGTAATTTTGCTCCAACTTGGAAGATCACAAGGCTAGGTGGTGAAACTTCATCATTCACTAAAATTTGAAGATCTCATCAAAGCTTTTGACAGAGATGACATTGACAAATTATGGAAGTTAGTTCAAGAAAGGTTTGATGCTCAAGATCTCAAAGATATGAAGGAGATGCAGTTATGGGTTAATCTTAGAAGGCTCTATGATCCAGATGTTAATGATGATTTCTGGAAATTCTCATGTACATGTCCTGGTACTAAATGGTTTTACTATGACTCATGTGAAGTTCATCATGTTTCTACAGCAAATGGAGTAGATGCATTCATGCTTGCTGAGAAAGAATATCCACTCAGAGCTAGAACTCTCACAGTGATGCTATGTTCTAATATAAGAGTTCATGAAGATAGTGAGAAAGTCAGAGCATTGTTACATAGGCTTCAAGATCAATGTTCAAGAGCTATTCAGAAGTTAAGGAAGAAGTAAAGTGTTTGGTTGAATTCCCCAAATCCTAGAAGATGATGCAGATTGAAGAAACTTATTGATTTGTAAAGAAATCATAAGTTTAGGGGAGGATTATTGGGAATAATACTAACAGTTACCACGGATAGTATTGTGGTTGACACTGCTGAAGAAAACACTAGCAGTGGAAACTTATTCCCACTGCCAGTACAATTATTACCACTGCTATTGGATAATTGTTTAGTATTTGTATAATGATAAGTATAGAATAGATTGTGTGTATATTCTATATTGATAGGTTTATTCTTATCTTGTAAAGGACTCCTTGTGCTATAAAAGGAGGTCCTAGGTTATTGTTTTAGGTATGAAGTTAATCATCTACGTACTTACAGCTTCAAGGTGTAACCCTAGTGATAAGCTAAGATCACTCATATTATTCATCAATAATATTGGAGCCTAAGTTTTGTGTTTAATCTGTGTTCATTCACAATACATCATACAATCCGTCTTCTAAGTATTACTAAGTAAATTCCGCGTGCTTAATAATATTATACAAAATATCATTGACACAAGGTGTGTGTCCAGATCCATCACATAGACATCAATGTAGAAAAGTCCTCTTTCAGGCTTTTCTATGCAGAGACAATTAAGAAACTTTACACCTTCAGGTAGCTCCCTATTGCATTCTAGTCCAGGCACTTTGAACTCATGCTCGTGCTCAACCCTCTTTCGTTTGCCTTGTGATGATTGAGGTTGAGATCCGAGCGGTGCGATGAAGAGTCGGTGAATTCAAGTTGTCTTGGTGCTTCCTCGATCTTTCATACCTTTTGCTCAGGGATTTCATCAGCTCCTTAACCACTGCATTCTGCTTCTTTTCAATGATTGGACCAAGTTCATCTAGTTCAGTGATCCCAAAGTCAGTGAACTTTAAGGGATCATGAACTTTAAAGTGTCTTTTATCATCCCCCCCTGTAGACATTCATTGCCAGTGGTTTGGATTTGGGGATAATTTTTACGTCAGTGATTTTCTCAGGCAACCTTTTGCTTGGCATGGTCCAGTTGTAATGGTCAATCCTTTCCTGCCTGATGGCTGCAGCTTTCTTGTTCTTTTCTTCCAATTTCTTTTTCATTTCACCATTTTAGCGACTGAGTATTCTTGAACTTCATCGGCTGACCCTTTGAAGCTTCTTAGGATCAATGCCAATATTTTCACTTCCTCGGCAACAACTTGTACCAGTGCTTCTTTGATCTTTCTTTCTTCTTGACTTGTTTCTTTCTTCTTTCTTCCTTAGCAAGATAGGCGATAGCTATTGTGGTGTGGCGGTACTTAGTGTTGCCGATCATATAGGGAATCTTCTCGAGCTCGGGAGTTTGCATTATGGCCTTTCCTTTATCCTGGCCTGAGAAAGATGTTGCTACCGAGGGTGGTGGTGTTGTCATGATAGGTGTTGTTGTTGTCATTGTCAGTGTAGTTGTTATTGGTGGGATTGATGAGATGGGTGTTGCTGAAACTGGTTGACTGGCTCCCCCTTAGTGTTAAAGGGAGTCTCTTCAGTGGTCTTCTCCCCCTCAACTATTGCTGCAACATCAGTGAGAGCAAGAGTTGCTTTGGACACTGTGGGAGTGGGAGCGGCTTGACCTTTAAAGGCTTGATAGATCTCAGTGACCATAGCCTTGATGTCAGTTGTATCTTTTTGAAGACCAGTGACTTTATCCGCTAAATTAGCCTGAGAGAGTTCCAAGGTAGTCATCCTAGACCCAAGATTCCAAGCCATTGAAGATGATGCCTTAGCCAATATAGTCACTTGAGCATCCAAAGAACCCAGTGTAGTCTGAAGAGACTGAACAGAAGACCAAATACCCTGAACATTTGCAGATTTGAGCATATCGATTAGTTTAGTGAGGCTTGAGGAATTCATCATGTAAGCCTCAGTAGCCTCCATCACTTTGGTGTTGAGTGCTGGGTCTTCTTGGACAGCATCCCTGATTTCATTTATTGTGACACCACAAGTCTGAAGATGCTTGAGAAATTTAACCAGGTTTTTATCCAGTCTATGAAGATATTGGTACATGAGATCCCTGTGTTCATCAGTGTTTGCATCAAAGGCATGTACCTCAACCTTCAGATCTGCATAGCTGGCTGCAACTTCAATGTGTTGTTCCCATAACGTTTCAGTAACCCCAGAATATAGCTTCCTTGAAGCTTTAGTGATCCACATAACTAGTTTCCTCTCTGTTAGTGGAAGAATATTATCAAACTTTCAATTCTTCAGACGGAAGATGCGAGAAGAGTCGAGTCATTATCTTGAGTTGGAAAGGTGACTCTTTAGGCTCTTGTGGATCGGTGATGCTCTTGTTCGGTTTAAACATCGGCGTCCACTTCTTCTCCGGTGATAGAATTTCATCTTCACTTTCGACTTGTTCTTCATCGAGAAATAGAATTTCGTTAACCTCAAAGAATCGGTTAAACCATTGGTGGTGATGGGTTCCATATCGACCGTGGTATTAATCCTCTGAGTCTTTGTCCCCGTTGCTCCTTCAAGCACTGATGGGTGTTTCCCAGTGCTATCCTTAGAAGCAGTGGCAGTGAGATCCCTATCAGTGGGTTGTTCAGTTCCCTCTGAGTCTTTGGGATCATTTAGTTGGTCCTCAGACAAAAGTTGTGGTTTGCGAATGTCATCCTTGGGAAATGTGGAAGGCGCTCCCCTACCAGCGGGTTGTATGTTTCCCTCTGGATCTTGGGGAGAAGTAGTTGGGACCAAGGGCACTGACTGTGATGTATCAGTATCCTTTGTTGTCACCGGGGTGGATGTTGTTTGGTCACTAGTGGGTGGCAGATAAGTCTGGGGCTTCTTTTGCCTTTTAGGCTGTGCTCCAGAAGCCTCAGGGCCCTGAGACTTGGGTTTGGTCTTACTCCCCGTTTGAGACCTCCCCTTTCTCTTTTTAGGAGCAGGGTTTGGAGACACTGAGTCCCTTTGGTTGTTTACAGCAATCATATGGGCCGTCAATTCAATATCAGTGACTTGGGATGGGTCCTTTTGAAAATTTTATTAACTCAGGACACCAGGTAAAGCCGTGTATTTAAATTCTTGAGGGTAATTGCAACCCAATAACACTTGAAAAGCACATGAGACAAACCTAGGGTACGAAACGTATTTCGTCCTAGTTTTGCTCAGTAGCTTGGTTACGAGATCACTGTAAATGATCTCCCCAATGTCGACATTGACCCCATTCATCAAGCAGTATGCCATCATCTACTGAATAGAATTAACTTGTTCAGTGGATGAGTGGTTCCAGCCGAGAACCTGAATCACAAATGTGAGCAGGATCTTCCAAGCCTCATGAAATGAGTTCTTGGTGATTGAGGTTCGTCCAAAACTTTGGATCCAAAACAATTTGTTTTAACCCATCCTTAATCGTGGTGGGTTCGGGATGGGCGACATAGACTCTGAATTATAGTCTAACCCGATTGCGGTAAAAATGTTTTATAATCCGGGGTGATGATGTTCCCCATTGAAAAGACCGAATTTAATGAGATACTCCACGAGTGGTCGTAGGTCGCCTCATTAGTTGAGGGTGTCGGGTCATAGGCCACTACCGTAGCCCAAAACTCACGAGAATATTTTGGTGCAATTGAGGGGCCGAGTAAAGGCCGTTTTCAGTGGGCAGTTGAATAAAAACTTCATTATGTCCTTATAGGCTGGGACATTTGGGGGGTATTCAAAATTGCCTATAACATTGTTTGTTTTAAATTCAACATTACTGAGATCCCCTACCCACTGTGGTGCAAACTGAAGAGATTGTGTTCTTGCCATTTCCATTAAAAAGTTTTAGGGTCTTGAAAAAATATCTTGACAAAAACAATCAAAGTGTTTGAATCTCTTAAGTTTGAAGTGAAAAACCTTTTGTAAATGTTTACAGAGAAGATTTTAGTGAAAACTTGTTTTGAGGATTTAAGTACACACAAAGATTTCTGGGTTTGAGAAAGTATTTTGACAGAGTTTTTCTTCATAAATTAATTTTTGTGTGTTTATGAGGTATTAGAAGAGGGTATTTATAGAGTGGTGAGAGGGGTAAATCTTGTATAAAAGAGGATTTGTAAAGTCATTATTTGAAAACATTTTGAATCTCCTCATTTAATGCCACCACTCCACTACCCGCAGTAAAATCCCGGTTTTCAAGGAACAGTTGCAGTGCACAGTAAAAGTGAATTCTGCAGTAATAAAATATCCACAAGATATTTTATGTGAGAGGAGGCATTTAATGCCAAGTGGGATGAGGTAAGTATGAGGGACCCCTGACAGTAAGATAGAGAGACATATATTCCTATATTAAATTGGTGTATTTACCAACCTAGGACATTTAAGTAACTAATACTTGGTGCATTTAGTTACTCATTCAATGCTTAATATCTAAAGTCAGGGTCCCTGAATGAGTCTTACTCATTCAGTGACTTTCAATGCTTAATATCTAAAGTCAGGGAGGATGAACCATTTCAGAGAAAACTTACTGAGATTGGGATTGGTTTTCAGGCTGCTGACTTTCAATGTCTAGCATTCCCAATTCAGCCTTCAGTCTCCTGAAGGTAGGTTCATCTAAGGGTTTGGTGAAGATATCTGCAAGTTGATATTCAGTAGGGATGAAATGAAGCTCTATGTCTCCTTTCATTATGTGGTCCCTGATAACGCTACACGCGTCGTTCGGGGTCAAAGGAACTTCCTTTTCTTCGAGCAAGTTTTATAACACCCTAGGTAGTGAACCTAATCGTTGTAGTGTAGTAATTAGGGTAAGCCACGGGTATTGATATCGTTCTCTAGGGGAATAGGAATGCTAGTAGGGAGTTACTATGCTAAGGTTAAGGTTGAGGAAGATTATTTTTATCTTTTATATTTTATGAAAATGGAAAGGTACGAATCTCGGGTATTGGATTTGGGGGTTGGTATTTCTACCGATTACTCTACTATTATCTAATTATCTAAACTAGGGTTGTGGGAATCTATGTCTAATTAATGTGTGCTCGTATGATAGTTTAAAGATGTGTTTACTTAGTTTGTATTACTCCTTAATTATCTCCTATTGATGGTTGAGTGTCACGTCTTATTCCTAGTTGCGTTGTGTGTCTAAAGTTGTAGGGTATCGTTTCTCCCTAACTCTTGAACTTACCAAAGGGTCTTGTCTACAAACCCACTTAGAGATTATAAACTCCTACTCTAAGGCGCTCTTTGGATGGTTTAGCCTACAATTACTCAGGTAATTATACTCTAAGGTTCACAAAGATGAATCAAGCATTAATTACACAACGAATGACCTATCGCATTACTAGATCATTAATCAACTAAGATAAGAAACAACCAATCAATATTCAATAATTAAGTTTCATACTTCCTAAGCAAACACACAAATAAATTAGCCGGACATGGAGAACATGCAAGCATACACACAAATAATCAAAGACATAATTGAATTAATGAAGTAAAGACTTATCTTGATGTAAGATAGGGTTTAAAACCCTAAAATCTTGTACAAGACACCTTAGGTTCGGTTTTAAGTTTTACTCCAAAGACACTCCACCCAAAGACGAAAAATTCGGATTCTATATATAAGATTACAATTGCGACGGCGTCACCTTATGTTTAGTGGCGCCGTCGTGTCGCCGCCATTAGGGTTTCGTCTTGGCCACGTTAACCTTGCGGCGGGCGTCACCTTATGTCCGTGACGCCGTCCTCTTCGACCGGCGTCGTCTGGATTGCATCTAGGCCGTCGAGTAGCGACGGCCTACTCTTCCATAACCGGGCGTCGTCACTTGAAAATCGAGTTTTGGGTTGGATCGTCTCAATAATTTTGGGACGGCGTCGCCAATAGCACTTTTGACGCCGTCGCTTTATACTTTCAACAGCTGTGAGTGTCTCGATTTTGACTTTGGCCATTTTCTTCATATATTCGCCTTTTCGTCCAAATAAGTGCCATTCCAACATTTTGCCTTCACGAGACCTAAAAGTGAAAAGGAACGATATTAAGCAATAACGGATACAAAAGTGATCAAATAAGGACTTAAACGACCCTCAAAATGGTACCTTTTAAAACCTTATCAAATATCCCTACACTTGTTATTTGCTTGTCCTCAAGCAAATGTGCTTTTTGCCAATTAATTTATAAGTTAGGGGTCATGAAGCATTAATTCAAAACGGTCCACAACACATATAAGCCCATAAAAGTCATAACAAGCACGGAAATTACATACTAGCACCTCACATGGGGTGTTTGGATACTCACATCTCTCTCGGGTGTATATATGAAATATAACAATATAGGAAATGGAAGATAAACACTCATTAACCGGCCCTAGTACATAGATTACCGTAGGCTTGAGAATAGATCAAACCTCCATCGCTTTGGCGTAAGCACCTAGGAAAGACTATCAAAGAGGTATTTAAAGGGTTGTAACGTTAGGCTTACGGTAGGGAAATAAGGGTTTGGTGGGATAGGCTATTTAGTGGTGGTAAGTAAAAAATCTCTATGTTAAATGCATATGAAGATTGGCGTTGCTAAGCCAAGACTCGACACTCTAAAACTCTAGGCAATGGAAATAATCAAACATAAATTTAAAGGATAGATGTAGGATGGTAGCCGTATGTATATATATATATATATATATATATATATATATATATATATATATATATATATATATATATATATATATATATATATATATATATATATATATTCACTCTTTTTTTTTTTTTTTTTTTTTTTTTTTTTTTTTTTTTTTTTTCATGCACTTTTACTCTACCATCCTCTATGATAACATCAAAATACTAGGATTTACAGGCATATCCCTACACTTGAGTTTTATTACTCTAACACTAATTTGACCCGAATTGAAAAGATCAAAACACTTGGGGTACATTATTACGCAAACAAAGGGAATTTGAATTTAACGTTCCCTTCCGTCATTTCATAAACTTTAACTTTTCCCATGAATCCCAATCATCCCAAAAGCGTATACAAAGGATATGACTCGACTTAGCAACTTATGTAAGCAACTAGATAATTGAACTAAGGGTTTAGGGTGATAACAAACAATTGCACTAAAAGTGAGTGCATAAGGGGTAGGCTAAGGCGATTTGGGTGTATATTTGGGGTGGGGTGTAAACAATGCTCTTCATTGATATTCGGAAAAACGAAATATCACGAGAACCGAAAAGGATAGGCTCGAGGGGTTAACTAGGGTATCGTGTACTAAAATGAGTACAACGCAAAGGGTATGGGGAATTACTCAACCGAAGTGGAAGAAGTAATTATATTACGGTATCAAACAAGGTTTATCCTAATGCCTTTTATCATTTAGTTATTCCTAACTACACAAGTGTAGTCTCACTTGCGATCTCGGAATGCATCACAAAACAAGTTCTAGAATCTAATATACTACGGTTCACACTCTAAGCATTAAAGATGAATGCTTTAATTCCTACTAATCTAAGGCGATCCTCACATTTTGGTGGAATTTTGGTGGTAAGGGTTTTGTGCTAGTCATGCAACTTCCTATCCGTGAGGCGCTTTTGTTAAGACTAATGGCCCACTCTTATATGTCATAAAAAATTTTAAATTTGGTGCCAAAATTACCCTAACCGACATTTTCTCATGGTTTATTACACAATCATAATTGGACAAAGCAAATAATCAAGGATAAGCATAGTTTCAAAGTTCCGTTTATTTTCCTCCTACACTTAAACCGAACATTGTCCCCAATGTTCCCGAAAGTATCAAAGTTATGATAAAGAAGGTAATTAAAAGCGAAAGAAACTAATACTCCCCGATTAGCTCGGTAGGATCCGTGTAAAGTGGTGGTTAAATTCTTTTCCAAGAAGAATTATTGCGTGAAAAGCTCCTTCCAATCTTATGTAACTTCTTCTTGACAAACTAAACTGCACACTTGAAGAAAACAAACGAAACCTTCGCGTAAAATCGGCGGTAATAATATATATAAGACTCGATTTAAACTAGGATATAATGCTTGTGGAATGGATGTTTACAAATTTCTAAGAAAATTAAGACACGGAAAATTCCAAAATTTATAAGTAGCTCGAAACGAGAAAAAAATAATCGATGTTTTACTCCTTCCCGGCGCCATCGGTTGCAATCTGACGCCGTCGGTTATCTGACAAAAAGCGGTGCGCGATTTTACGGAAAAATTTTGGAAAATTTACATCTTTAGAATCGGAAAAATTTACGCAAAAACATCCATTATGACTCGATACAAGCATTTATCTCGAACAAACAAACATGAATATCTTTTAGTTAATTGTTATTCTCATATTTACGTTTCTTTTGAAAACGTGTGTAATCCTCCTACACTTATCCCTTATGTAAAATACCTTTATATGCAATTAAGGCGAGGTTAAAAACAAAATAAAGCATTTTACAAATTCAAACATGAGAACAACAATTAATAAAAGATATCGACACACAAATAAAATGAAAAACAAATACATGGGTTGCCTCCCAAGAAGCGCTTGTTTTTGTTCGAGTCACGAGCCTGACTCTACCCTTATTTATCAGATAAAGGGGAAGTTTTCCCTACACTTAAGTTTAAGTGAGGGTGATAGTAGCAATACATACCCTCAGGGTGGAAATTTGCTATGTGAGGAGAGGGTGATGGGTGATTTATATGCTCAAAGGAGTGTGCTCTATTCATTATAACCTTACATAAGTCTATTGGTGTAGCGGTTGAATCAAATCTCTCTCCTAAAAATGGATCATTTTCTATCAACTTCAAAAGATTCCTAGTTAAGGATCCATCTTGACCTAATAAACCCGGTTTAAACCCATAGTGTTTCTTGTTATCAACCATGAATGGGTGATGTAAGTGTGTAAGGTCATGGGTTACTCCTATATTAGCTTCTACTCTACATGGCCTAGAATCTACCACCTTTATCAAGCAACTACCGGACTATCTATTTTGATGGGTGGATTGGGGCCTAATTCAATTCAAGATTCACATCTAAAGATGGAAAATTGGGTAAGGTTTTTGGTTGAGGCTCGGTTCATCAAAATTAGGAACTTTCCTAGGACTAAGAGAGAGTCATGACAACAAGCATCTAAACCTATATTCCCTAGTGGCGTTTGGTCCAAAGGTTCTACAATCGGGTTCCTATAGTCTCTTCTACTTCTTCCGGGTAAGTTATAGGCGATGTGTGTTCCTCAGTGATGGTAGGACTTGTGGGTTATCCGATGGGATTGGATTTTCTACTCTATCCTCCATCTTATCAAGATCACCTATGTATTCATTTTGTCTTGTGGTAGCGCCTAACCATGACATGCACCTTGGTACCTCAACTCTAATCATCTCCTTCCTAAACAACCTTTTCGACCGAAGTTTCCAAATTGAAAATAGGTCTAAAGATTCGTTTTTGGGTCCCATGTTCCACTTCTAAATTGGGCGTGAATCTCAAAGGTTTCCCATGCATTTGAACACCACGTCCCCAAATATCCCCATCCGCTACATAGTCAAGTCTCCTTTGGGTTTAGTGGGCGTCTGAGTGTAAAAGAATTGTAGTGGAAGCAATGAAATCAATACCATGATAAAGGACTTTTGTAATAAATATTTAATTCGAGTCCACGCCTCGGAAAGGATTCATCATGATATTCTTTGGAACCTCAAGATCTCATTTTGGAGTGGAAAGGGTAGATTATGTAGTGGATTTCGTTGATTGGGTGACAGTTTTGGCGATTCGCGTTCTCCATAATGGCTAACGGAATAGTTAATGAAAATGGTTACGAACAAAGGTCACGAAGAAGGGGATAGACTATGAGGAAGCTAAAATGAGAAAAATTTACTTGATAGGAATCAAGCAAAGAACCTAAGCGAGGTGGACTACTAACTAGCTATTCTATTCCCGGCAGGCGCCAAAAACTTGATAACGCTACACGCGTCGTTCGGGGTCAAAGGAACTTCCTTTTCTTGAGCAAGTTTTATAACACCCTAGGCGGTGAACCTAATCGTTGTAGTGTAGTAATTAGGGTAAGCCACGGGTATTGATATCGTTCTCTAGAGGAATAGGAATGCTAGTAGGGAGTTACTACGCTAAGGTTAAGGTTGAGGAAGATTATTTTTATCTTTTTATATTTTATGAAAATGGAAAGGTACGAATCTCGGGTATTGGATTTGGGGGGTTGGTATTTCTACCGATTACTCTACTATTATCTAATTATCTAAACTAGGGTTGTGGGAATCTATGTCTAATTAATGTGTGCTCGTATGATAGTTTAAAGATGTGTTTACTTAGTTTGTATTACTCCTTAATTATCTCCTATTGATGGTTGAGTGTCACGTCTTATTCCTAGTTGCGTTGTGTGTCTAAAGTTGTATGGTATACGTTTTTCCCTAACTCTTCGAACTTACCAAAGGGTCTTGTCTACAAACCCACTTAGAGATTATAAACTCCTACTCTAAGGCGCTCTTTGGATGGTTTAGCCTACAATTACTCATGTAATTATACTCTAAGGTTCACAAAGATGAATCAAGCATTAAGTACGCAACGAATGACCTATCGCATTACTAGATCATTAATCAACTAAGATAAGAAACAACCAATCAATATTCAATAATTAAGTTTCATACTTCCTAAGCAAACACACAAATAAATTAGCGGACATGGAGAACATGCAAGCATACACACAAATAATCAAAGACATAATTGAATTAATGAAGTAAAGACTTATCTTGATGTAAGATAGGGTTTAAAACCCTAAAATCTTGTACAAGACACCTTAGGTTCGGTTTTAGGTTTTACTCCAAAGACTCTCCACCCAAAGACCGAAAAATTCGATTCTATATATAAGATTACAATTGCGACGGCGTCACCTTATGTTTAGTGGCCGTCGTGTCGCCGCCATTAGGGTTTCGTCTTGGCCACGTTAACCTTGCGACGGCGTCACCTTATGTCCGTGTGCCGTCCTCTTGACTTCGGCGTCGTGCGGATTGCATCTAGGCCGTCCGAGTAGCGACGGCCTACTCTTCCACAACCGGGCGTCGTCACTTGAAAATCTGAGTTTTGGGTTGGATCGTCTCAATAATTTTGGGACGGCGTCGCCAATAGCACCCGACGCGTCGCCTTATACTTTCAAAGCTGTGAGTGTCTCGATTTTGACTTTGGCCATTTTCTTCATATATTCGCGCCTTTTCGTCCAAATAAGTGCCATTCCAGCATTTTGCCTTCACGAGACCTAAAAAGTGAAAAGGAACGATATTAAGCAATAACAGATACAAAAGTGATCAAATAAGGACTTAAACGACCCCTCAAAATGGTACCTTTTAAAACCTTATCAGTCCCTGATGAAATGATATCTGATATCAATATGTTTGGTTCTTTGATGAAGGATATGGTTGTTGGAGATTGCAATAGCACTGGTGTTATCACAAAAGATGGGTACCATTTTGTAATGGATTTCGTAGTCACTGAGTTGACTTTTCATCCATAAGACATTGGCACAACACCTACAAAGTGACCACATACTACCGCTTCACCAAGACATAGCCACCGATTGTTGCTTTTAGCACTCCAAAGAAACCGTTTTCCTCTAAAAAGCAGCGGGACCACGAGGTACTTTTTACATCCATGTTGCAACCATCATAATCAGTCGAATATCCTTTGAGATCAAACCACGAGCACTTTGGATAATAGAGTCCAAGGCTTGGAGTTCCCTTCGTGTCGAGTATTCTTTTGGCTGCGGTGAGATGGGATTCTTTGGGATTGGATTGATATCTTGCTATTAGACAGATCGAGAATTGTATGTCCGGTTTGGAAGCGATTAGATACATCGGTGAGCCAACAATCCCCTAAAATAAGTTTGATTGGTGATTTGCCGGTGAGATCGGTCCAAGGTTGTTAGGAGGACGATTGGTGTCTTCATCGAGGCACGATCGATATCTCATATTTCTTTAAGAGATTTACGGTGTACTTCTCTTGACTGATGGAGATTCCTTTATCAGTTTGCCTGATTTATAGTCCAAGGAAGTATGTGAGTTCACCCATCATGCTCATTTCAAACTTTTTTGTCATCAGTTTTTCAAACTGTTTGCAAAGAGTGTAGTTTGTTGAGCCAAAGATGATGTCATCAACATATACTTGGACTACTATCATATCTTGTTTTGTCCTGTAGATAAACAATGTGTTGTGTATCTTTCCTCTGACAAACTTGTTTTGAATTAGGATGGCTAAGAGAGTTTCATACCATGCCCTGGGAGCTTGTTTTAGTCCATAAAGGGCTTTATCAAGCTTGCAGACATAGTCAGGGAATTCACTACTCTCAAAGCCAGGAGGTTGCTGAACATATACATATTCCTTGAGGTCACCATTCAGGAATGCACTTTTTACATCCATTTGGTAAACTTTGAAGTTCATGTAGGTAGCAAATGCAAGGAAGATCCTGATGGCTTCGATTCTTGCAACAGGAGCAAATGTCTCATCATAGTCAATGCCTTCTTGTTGACTGTAACCTTTGGCTACAACTCTGGCTTTGTTTTCATTAGTTTTGTTCCTGAAAACCCACTTCATTCCTATGACAACGACATCCTGAGGACATTTGATCAAGGTCATGACCTTGTTTTTATCAAAATGTTGAAGTTCTTCTTGCATAGCCTGAACCTAGCTTGGATGTTTAAGAGCCTCAGTGACACTTTTGGGTTCTATTTCTGATAGAAAATCAGCATATAGACATTCATTGGCTGAAGCTGCAATTAAATTAGCAGCCATGCTTCTAGTGAGCATGCCTTCAGTGGGTTCACCAATGATGTTTACAAGTTCAATATCCTGAGATTTTGTCCACTTACATTGTGGTCTAGGATCTGAGCTTGAAGAGGTCACTGGAAACTCAGGAGTGAATTCAGGTGTAGGAGCCACAAAATCATTTAGATCATCTGCAGAGATGTTTTGTTCAGGTTGGGTATCTTGAATCACAGGTTCCTGAACATTTGGTTCAGTATTGCCTATCCCAGCAGGGACTGATTGATTATCAATGAATTCACTGATGGTTGGTTGAGGAAGGTTGTGAGGTAAGACATAATATGAGATGTCAGCATAAGCTTGGTATGAGGAATTGATTTCAGTGTTAAACTCATCAGGAGGATATCTTGATGAGTTTTTGATAACGCTACACGCGTCGTTCGGGGTCAAAGGAACTTCCTTTTCGTCGAGCAAGTTTTTCGACACCCTAGGCAGTGAACCTAATCGTTGTAGTGTAGTATTAGGGGAAGCCACGAGTATTGATATCGTTCTCAAGGGGAATAGGAATGCTAGTGAGAAGTTACTACGCTAAGGTTGGGGTTGAGGAAGATTATTTTTTTATCTTTTTATGTTTTTATGAAATGGAAAGGTACGAATCTCGGGGTTTGAATTTGGGGGGTTGGTATTGCTACCGATTACTCTACTTATCTAGTTATCTAATCTAAGGTGTATGTAGTCTATGTCTAATTATTGTGTGCTCGTAAGATAGTTTAAAGATGTGTTTACTTAGGTTTTACTACTCCTTAATTATCTCCTATTGGTGGTTGAATTATCACGTCCTTATTCTTAGTTGCGTTGTGTGTCTAAGGTTGTAGGGTATACGTTTCTCCCTAACTCTATGAACTTACCAAAGGGTCTCGTCTACAAAACCCACTAGGGATAATAAACTCTTACTCTAAGGCACTCTTTGGATGGTTTAGCTTATAACTACTCAAGGAGTCATATTCTAAGGTTCACAAAGATTTAATCAAGCATTAAGTACACAACGAATGACCTATCGCATTACTAGATCATTAATCAACTAAGATAAGAGACAACCAATCAATATTCAATAATTAAGTTTCATATTCCTAAGCAAACACACAAGTAAATTAGCGGGACATGGAAAACATGCAAGCATACACACAAATAATCAAAGACATAATTGTATTAATGAAGTAAAACACTTATCTTGGTGTAAGATAGGGTTTGGAACCCTAAAATCTTGTACAAGACGACCTTGGTTCGGTTTAGGTTTTACTCCAAAAGACTACACACCAAATCTTGAAAAATTCGGATTCTATATATAATATTACATATGCGACGCGTCACCTTATGTTTTGTGACGTCGTCGTGTCGCCGCATTAGGGTTTCGTCTTGGCCACGTTAGACTTGCGACGGCGTCACCTTATGCTTGTGACGCCGTCCTCTTGACTTCTTCGCCGTCTGGATTACATCTAGGCCGTCGAGTTCGCGACGGCCTACTCTTTTATAACTTGACGTCGTCACTTGAAAATAGGAGTTTTGGCTTCGTCCGTCACAAGAATCCTCCGACGGCCGCACTTTAACACCGACGCCACCTTATGTTTTCAGCACTTTGAGTGTCTCGATTTTGACTTTGGCCATTTTCTTCAGATATTCGCCTTTTCGTCCAAAAAGTGCCATTCCAGATTTTGCCTTCAAGAGACCTAAAAAGTGAAAAGGAGCGATATTAAGCAATAACGGATACAAAAGTGATCAAATAAGGGCTTAAACGACCCCTCAAAAAGGTAACTTTTAAAACTTTATCAAATATCCCTACACTTGGTATTTGCTTGTCCTCAAGCAAATGTGCTTTTAGCCAATTAATTTATAAGTTAGGGGTCATAAAGCATTCGTTCAAAATGGTCCACAACACATATATGCCCCGTAAAAGTCATAACAAGCACGAAAATCACATACTAGCACCTCACATGGGGTGTTTGGATACTCACATCTCTCTCGGGTGTATATGAAATATAACAAATTGAAAATGGAAGATAAACACTCATTAACCGGTCCTAGTACATAGATTACCATAGGCTTGAGAATAGATCAAACCTCCATCGCTTTGGCGTAAGCACCTAGGAAAGACTATCAAAGAGGTCTTTAAAGGGTTGTAATGTTAGGCTTACGGTAGGGAAACAAAGGGTTTGGTGGGATAGGCTATATAGTGGTGGCAAGTCAAAAATCTCTTATGTTACAAGAATACGAAGAATGGCGTTGCTAAGCCAAGACTCGACACTCTAAACTCTAGCTAACTGAAATAAACAAACATAAAATTAAAGGATAGATGTAGGATGGTAGCCGTTTTTTTTTTTTTTTTTTTTTTTTTTTTTTTCTTTTTTCTCTTTTCTTTTTTTTTTTTTTTTTTTTTCATACACTTTTACTCTACCATCCTCTACGGTAACATCAAAATGATAGGGATTTATAGGCACATCCTTACACTTGAGTTTTTTATTACTCTAACACTAATTTGACCCGAATTGAAAAGATCAAAACACTTGGGGTACATTATTACGCAAACAAAGGGAATTTGAATTTAACGTTCCTTCCGTCATTTCATAAACTTTAACTTTTCCCATGAATCCCAATCGTCCCAAGGCAGATACAAAGGATATGACTCGACTTAGCAACTCATGCAAGCAACCGATAATTGAACTAAGGGTTTAGGGTGATAACAATGATGCACTAAAAGTGAGTGCATACAAGGTAGGCTAAGGCGATTTGGGTGTATATTTGGGGTGGGGTGTAAACAATGCTCTTCATTGATATTCGGAAAACCGAAACATCACAAGAACCGCGAAAAGGATAGGCTCGGAGGGGTTAACTAGGGGTATCGTGTACTAAAGATGAGTACAACGCAAAGGGTGTGGGGGAATTACTCAACCGATGTGGAAGAAGTAATTATATTACGGGTATCAAACAAGGGTTATCCTAATGCCTCTTATCATTTAGTTATTCTTAACTACACAAGTGTAGTCTTACTTGCGATCTCGGGATGCATCACAAAACAAGTTCTAGAATCTAATATACTACCGGTTCACACTCTAAGCATTAAAGATGAATGCTTTTAATTCCTACTAATCTAAGGGCGATCCTCACATTTTGGGTGGAATTTAGGTGGTAAAGGGTTTTTGTGCTAGTCATGTAACTTCCTATCCGTGAGACGCTTTTGTTAAGACTAATGGCCCACTCCTATATGTCATGAAAAAATTTAAATTTGGTGCCAAAATTACCCTAACCGACATTTTCTCATGGTTTATTACACAAATACAATTGGACAAAGCAATTATTCAAGGATAAGCATAGTTTCAAAGTTCTCGTTTTATTTTCCCTCCCTACACTTAAACTGAACATTGTCCCCAATGTTCCCCGAAAGTATCAAAGTTATGATAATTGGAAGGTAATTAAAAACGAAAGAAACTAGTACTCCCCTGATTAGCTCGGTAGGATCCGTGTGTGAAGTAATGGTTAAATCCTTTCCAAGAAGAATTTATGCGTGAAAAGCTCCTTCCAATCTTATGTAACTTCTTCTTGATGAATTAAACCTGCACACTTGAAGAAACAAACGAAACCTTCGCGTAAAATCGGCGGTAATAATATATATAAGACTCGATTTAAACTAGGATATAATGCTTGTGGAATGGATGTTTACAAATTTACGGAAAATTAAGACACGAAATTTCCAAATTTTTTAAGTAGCTCGAAAACGAGAAAAAAATAATGTTGTTTTACTCCTTCCGACGCCGTCGGTTTCGATCTGACGCGTCCGATTATCCCGACAAAATTGGTCTCGATTTTGGAAAAAATTCGGAAAATTTACATCTTTAGTATCCGGAAAATTTCGCAAAACATCCATTATGACTCGATACAAGCATTTGGCTCGAACAAACACACAAATATATCTTTTAATGAATTGTTATTCTCATGTTTACGTTTCCTTGAAAACGTGTGTAATCCTCCCTACACTTATCCCTTATGTAAAATACCTTTATATGCAATTAAGACGAGGTTAAAAACAAAATAAAGCATTTTTACAAAATTAAACATGAGAATAATCAATCAATAAAAGATATATGACACTAACAAGCAAACAATTAAGCATGGGTTGCCTCCCACGAAGCGCTTTTCTTTATTTAAGAGTCTTGTAGCTAGACTCGTAGTTGTGCTCCTACGTACCGATATAAGTAAGCCTATCCTCAACAATGTCATAAGGATCAAACTTATCATTCAAGTTCTTAATAGTACGTTCGGTTAGATATGCCTTTTCAAACTTCTCTCCATCGGGATCATAGATTGTTATCCTAATGTGCCACTCTCCATTACCGTCACTAGGCGGTTTATCCCAATCCCATTTATGTTTAGATTTCTCAACTTTCCACTTATTCATGACAAGGTTGACGGGCAAGCTTCCTAAGAACTCGGTCATCTTCCTAAATACTAAGGCGTCCTCGAACGGGTTCACTTCCATGTCCCTAGCCATTCCTCTTTCTTGGAAAGTTGCTTTACTAGTGAAGGCTTCATCTAGGTAAAAAGGTCTTTGGGGCCTATGAGGTTCTTATTTATCCAAGGTTCATATCTAGAAGGCTCTCTATCCAACCTAATCTCATGTGGGATTTCCTCTTCTTTGTAGTACGTATGTTTTTTGACATCGTAAATTGACCTAGCACTCCCCTCTCCTACCACTATCTTGGACATCTTACAATCGATGATGGCACTAGCAGTAGCTAAGAATCCTCTTCCTACTAGTAATGGGCATGTCGGGTCCTTATTCATGTCTAGCACATGAAAGTCGGCCAAAAGAGTCAACTCTCCTACGTGTACTACCATGTCTTTTATTATTCCTACCGGACGTGCAACACTACCGTCCGCTAGACCTAAGATGGTTTCCGTTGGTTCTATTTTACCTAAGTTAAGGCTTCTATGGAGGGACAACGGAACAAGATTGATGCATGACCCTAAGTCGGCTAGAGCGTCGAGAGGTTTGGAAGTTCCAAGCCTACACGGAAGAGTGAATAGCCCAGGATCGTCGAACTTCTTAGGTAAATTATTTCGCACACAAGCGGACCCATGTTTTCCAAGCTTAAGTTCTAACTCATATTTTTCTTTTAAAGCATTATAATAAGGTGCATGAGCTAAGACCTCAAGAATCGGTTTTTATTGATGGAGTTCCTTGTACTCCTCCTCTAAACTAGGTTTGGATTCTTGGTTGACGGGTTTCTCAAGAGTAGGTTCCACCAACGGTGCAGGGCCTTGGTACCTTGGCTTGGAACCCTTTTTGATAGCGTTTACCGAGTGAACCGTTGGGTGTGAGAGGCATGGATGTGTGTTATCCCATGGTGAACAAGAACATGAAGTCGATGAAATCGAATTCACTTTTGGGTTCTTTATAGTATCACTTGGGAGTGCTCCAACTTCCCGTTCATTGAAGGCTTTTAAGAGGGCATCAAGCTTGTTTGTCATCTCGCTTTGTCTTTGCTTAAAATCGGCTTCAAGCTTAGTCAATCGAGTCTCTTGAGATGACAGGAATCTAGATGCAATTGCCTCAAGATTAGTGGGGTTCCCGGTATTTAGAGAGTTGAACCGATTAGGTGGACTAGATGAGCTTTGGGGTGTGCTTGAGTTTTGGTTCCACTTAAGGTTAGGGTGATTTTTCCGTGAGGGGTTGTAGGAGTTTCCTAAGTTGTTTTGTTCGGGCTTGAAAGTGTACCACTTCTCTCCCGCTCCATCGGTACGCATGGAGGCGTAGTCCGCAAAAGCATGTTCGGGGAGTCTTGTGCAATCACGAGTGTCATGGGGACCACTACATAACTCACAAGGTAGAGTGATTTTATTCACTTGACGTGAGGACTTAGGATTTTCGTAGGAACTCATTAGGAACTTAACTTGATCTTCAAGTTCGATCATCCTACGGTCGGAAGGTTGTGAGTCAATGGGAGGCAAGGAGATTGCCTTAACTGTTTTGGGCGGCTCACGAGGGTCATCCCAACTTTCGTTGTCATAGAGGGCAAGGTCCTCTATTATACCTCATGATTCTTCCGCGGTGAGATCACTAAGTTTTCCACCGGCCGCTTGTTCAATGGATCGCTTGGTGGGGAAGTTGACATGATCATAGAAAAGTTGGACTTGGAGCCAAAGATCAATGCCGTGATGAGGGACTTTATGAAGTAAGTCCTTGAATCGAGTCCATGCTTCGTAGAGAGATTCACCTTGACATTGTTGGAACATCAAGATGTCATTCCTAAGCTTAGTGGTTCTCCCCGGTGGGAAAAATTGAGCAAGGAAGCGAGAGGTAAGATTATCCCAACTTGAGATGGAGCCGGCGGGAAGTCGCTCAAGCCAATTACTAGCTTGGTCCCGTAGAGAGAATGGAAGAGACCCGTGCGTGGTCTCCCGAGTAGTAGCATCAAGGTCGATGGAATCGACAATTTTGAGGAAATCCCTCGATGTCGATTTGGATCTTCTAACGAAGTCCGTGGAATGCACATCCGCTTTTGCACCAACCGGATGGTGTCGGATCGCAGGGCCGTAGTTTGGGCTTGGTCGGGAAGCTCAATGGTGTTCCTATAGCCTAAGTGGCTTGGTCTCGAGTATTCACCAAGAGTACGGGCTCTTGGCGGGTCAATTGGTGGTGGGTTGATGAATGGTGGGTGGTTATCACCTACCATGATGAAAAGTGATGGGATTACGAATAAGGGTCACAAAGAAGGGGGATAGACTAAGAGAAAGCTAAAAATGATAAAAAAAAATTTACTTGATAGGAATCAAGTAAAGAAACCTAAACGAGGAGGACTACTAACTAGCTATTCTATTCCCCGGCAGCGGCGCCAAAAACTTGATAACACTACACGCGTCGTTCGGGGTCAAAGGAACTTCCTTTTCGTTGAGCAAGTTTTTCAACACCCTAGGCAGTGAACCTAATCGTTGTAGTGTAGTATTAGGGTAAGCCACGTGTATTGATATCATTCTCTAGGGGAATATGAATGCTAGTGAGAAGTTATTACGCTAAGGTTGGGGTTGAGGAAGATTATTTTTTTATCTTTTTATGTTTTTATAAAATGGAAAGGTACGAATCTCGGGGTTTGAATTTGGGGGGTTGGTATTGCTACCGATTACTCTACTTATCTAATTATCTAATCTAAGGTATATGTAGTCTATGTCTAATTATTGTGTGATCGTATGATAGTTTAAAGATGTGTTTACTTAGGTTTTACTACTCCTTAATTATCTCCTATTGGTGGTTGAATTGTCAAGTCCTTATTCTTAGTTGCGTTATGTGTCTAAGGTTGTAGGGTATGCGTTTCTCCCTAACTCTTTGAACTTACCAAAGGGTCTCGTCTACAAAACCCACTAGGGATAATAAACTCTTACTCTAAGGCACTCTTTGGATGGTTTAGCTTACAACTACTCAAGGAGTCATATTCTAAGGTTCACAAAGATTTAATCAAGCATTAAGTACACAACGAATGACCTATCGCATTACTAGATCATTAATCAACTAAGATAAGAGACAACCAATTAATATTCAATAATTAAGTTTCATATTCCTAAGCAAACACACAAGTAAATTAGCTTGACATGGAAAACATGCAAGCATACACACAAATAATCAAAGACATAATTGTATTAATGAAGTAAAACACTTATCTTGGTGTAAGATAGGGTTTGAACCCTAAAATCTTGTACAAGACAGCCTTGGTTCGGTTTAGGTTTTACTCCAAAGACTACACACCAAATCTTGAAAAATTCAGATTCTATATATAATATTACATATGCGACGGCGTCACCTTATGTTTTGTGACGCCGTCGTGTCGTCGTCATTAGGGTTTTGATCTTGGCCACGTTAGACTTGCGGCGGCGCACCTTATGCTTGTGACGCCGTCCTCTTCACTTTCGGCGCCGTCTGGATTACATCTAGGCCTTCCGAGTTGCGACACCTACTCTTTTATAACTTGACGTCGTCACTTGAAAATAGGAGTTTTGGCTTCGTCCGTCACAAGAATCCTCCGACGGCGTCGCATTTAACACCGACGTCACCTTATGTTTTCAATGACTTTGAGTGTCTCGATTATGACTTTGGCCATTTTCTTCAGATATTCGCCTTTTCGTCCAAATAAGTGCCATTCCAACATTTTGCCTTCAAGAGACCTAAAAGTGAAAATGAACGATATTAAGCAATAACGGATACAAAAGTGATCAAATAAAGGCTTAAACGACCCCTCAAAAAGGTACCTTTTAAAACCTTATCAGTTTTCAATTCCTATTTCCTCCAGAGAGGTATTGGTAAATCTAATGCTTTCAGAACTTTCATCAAAGGTGACATGAAAGGTTTCCTCAACTTGTTGTCTTCTGGTGTTAAACACTCTGAAGGCTTTAGAGATCAGTGAGTAACCTAGAAAATATCCATCATCAGCTTTTGCATCAAACCTGCCTAGGTGATCTTTGTGATTGTGAATGAACACAGGACACCCAAACACATGAAAGTAGCTGATATCAGGAAGTCTACCTTTGAATATCTCATATGGGGTTTTGTTATGTCTTTTGACAATGATTGACCTATTTTGAGTGTAATAGGTCGTTTTGACCGCTTGATCCCGAAATGCTTTGAGAGAGTGAGCCATTTAACATGGTTCGGCAAATAAATGAGAGTTCTGTTTTTCCTTTCACTACCCCATTTTGTTCGGGGGTGTAAGGAGATGAAATTTTTGGGATATTCCTTTTATCACGAAATTATCAAGCTCTTGATTTACGAACTCATTACCATTGTCGATTCGATTTGTTTAACAATAATGTCATTACGGTTTTCAATGTTCACGATGAATGACATTATTGTATCGATTACTGACTCTTTTTGGAAAGAAAGTATACCCAAGTGTATCTTGAGAATTCATCAACAATAACAAGTGTATACTTCTCATCTTTGGATTGATCTAGGACCGACGGTCCAAAGAGATCCATGTCTGAGGAGGTGAAGGCGACTTTGATGGAGAAATTTTGTTTTGTTTTGAAAGATGCTCGTTGGTGTTTGCCTTTTTCACAGGCTGAGCATGGTTTATCTTTTGCAAAAACCAGTAATGGTAAGCCAAGGACCTTGTTTTGTTTTGCCAAGTTGTTGATGTTTTTGAAGTTTAAGTGTGAGAGTCTCTTGTGCTACAACCAGTTGACACTTTCAGCGGCTTTGGCAAAGAGACAAGTTCCGATTTGAGAGAGTGTTGACATGTCTAAGACATAAACATCATCTTTTCTAGGAGCTATCAAAACAACTTCTTTGTTGGCATTGAAAATGGTGCCTTGTTTCTCATTGAATTGCATAATGTACTTAACATCACATAACTGACTAACACTGATGAGATTGTATTTTAGACCATTGACATAAGCAATTCTAGAGAAAACTATTCCATTGCAGTATAAAGAACCATAACCTTCAGTGGGACATGATGAGTTATCACCAAATACTACCTTGGGTCTTGGTTCCTTTACATACTTGTGCAGATACTCCTTAACGCCAGTCATGCTTCTTGAGCATCCACTATCTAGATGCCAAATAGGCTCCCTAGCGTGTCTCAGCACAAGTAGTAAAGTGGATTAGTTTCTCTTCCTGACCCACATACTAGTGGGCTTGGGTCTAATGGTGCCTTGAATTTGGCAATTGACTCATGGTCGGTGGTTGAGTGCATTGTGCTACCACGTGTTTTGCATTTAGAGACTGAGGATGACTCATTGATTTTGGGTTGCTTGGAACTTCTCCTTGCTTGGATGACACTGTCATGCTGGGATGTCTCATGAGCTGGATTTCCGCAAATATCACATCATGAGTTCATGAGACAATCATCAGGATGATGATCATTAAAGCCACAGTGTGGACAAGGAGGAAAGGGTTTTGCTCTATGCTTTTGAGCAGGTTTAGAGGTTGAAGCATAGTGATGACCAACTTTGGTATAGTTTGCTTTACTGAGTGAACTTACATATTGTAAGTGATCAGAAGTTCTGTGATCATCCTTTTCATAGATCATACAAAAAAAAGGATTTTATAGCAGTTGTCAGTGGTATGACTCGTATAATGGCAAAGATCACACTTCTGCTTGGGTTTGGTGATAGACTTTGACTTAGAGGAACTAGAGGAGGCTGACTTTGTTTCCTTGATTGATTCAAGAACCTTTTCAATGGATTCCATCTTTTCAGTTAGCTTCCTCACAAGTTCAGTCAGTTGCTGAATTTGGTCAGCTTCATTGGGGACAGAGGATGTAGAAGTCTCAGTGGGAGTAGACTCTTTTTGGATTGGTTTTGTTGGTCTTTTCAGGATGGTTCTACCAAGTCCAGACCTTTCTTTTGGTGAGTGAGGATTGAATTGTAATGGAGTAAGCTCAGAGCTAGGTGCAGCACCACAAGAGGTTTCGGGGTGGAAGTGGTGCTTAAGATTCCGCTTCAGACTCAGAGATGTGTTCAGTACTACAGGGCACATCAGGGAGTCCAAGCATGTTCTTTAGAGCTTGGCTTTTAGGCTCTAATATTCTTACAGAATCGAAATTTGGAAGCTTACTCTCAGGGTTAACCCATTCAATCCAATCATTGGGCTTGGGAGAAGTCAACACATTGGTAATCATGCCACCAGACACAACGGGCTTTGGACTCTGGTCTTTGTTGTGAGAGTCAGGGAGATGATCTTCACCTATGACTCTCTTTTTTCTATTGGGAGCACCCACAACATCAAAGACCCTAGGATTTTTAGCAGTCCCTCTTTCAATGATATCTTTTTCTTTCTTAAGTTCATCTTGAAGAGCCTAATTTCTTTTAACTAGTTCAGTGTTTTGAATTTGTAGTGTGACAGCCTCAAGCTTGGCCTGTTTTAAAAGTAGTAGTTCATCCCTACACTTATTTAATTCAAAACTTAACTTGTTGTACTTTGAAAAAAGATTTAATCGTTGCTCTTCTACAAACTTAAGGTCTACATTGATATAATTCATAAAAGACTGCCAATCAGAGTCATCATCCATAGAAAGTAAAATGTTTACCTTCTTCATTGTGATATTGACCCATTCTCCATTCTCCATTCCTGGCATGATTTTTTACAACAGCTAGCTTGTCCTCTTCTGAAAGAGCCATCAGTGCACTGACTTGCACCATTTCATCGTCTGAGGAGACTGGCTCTTCATCCCAGTCAAATAATTCAGCAACCAGGCCTTTATTTTTACCCTACACAGATTTAACAGTGTTTATTGTTTCTGAGGGAGTGGCCTCAAGCGATGCTAGCTTAGCTTTGACTTTCTGTACTTAGCTTCAAAATCTACGCTTTGTTTTGATCATTTGTTTTGAAGATTTTGATGAGACTGATAAATTTTGGTTGAAATTTGCTAAAGCCCGAGGACCGATTTGACCCTGATGGTTTATAAGAGGGTTCAGAAATTGTATTTGAAAAACAATCTTTTGTAAAATGACCTCTTTTATGACACTTAAAGCATTCAGTGTCCTCGTTTGCTTTAGCATTTGAAAAACCTTTGTTTTTTTATAAACCTCCGAGAGTTAGCAAGGAGTGCCCTTTCTTGAAATTTGAAGTTCAGGTCATTTAGGTACTCCTCACTTGATCTCTCATCAGGCTCATCATCAGAATTATCCTGAAAATCTTTAACCACACTGTTAGAATAAAAAGCAGTAGATATTGGTGTTGAAGTGGTGGTCAGGGACTTCTTGACTTCCTGAGACTTCTTTAAGTTAGGGTATCGTCTGTTGATGAGGTTTTCCTCATAGACAAATTTCCCATATATTTCAGGAAGTTCAAGATTCAGGATATGATTGGCATTCCTAAGTCCCTGAGAGAAATTCAGCCACTTATCAGGGAGACTATTGACAAAACCAACATTGATTTCATGTTTGGACAACTTTACACCATCATTAGACAGTTCATTTAAAAGAGTTTTGTATCGGGTGTGAGTTTGAGACGAGTTTCGAGTCCTTAGCCACGAAGGTGTTATACTCAAGTTTCGTGTCCATTTATCCTGCTTTCCTTGGTATCGATGGGCCTTCATGACTATGGACCAGGTCATCCCAGCTTTTGTTTAGGCAGTACTACGACTTATCATCGACTCCATAATATCATTAGGAAGACATGATATGATGATACTTTTGAGTCTTTGGTCCTGGTTGACCATTCTTCTCTCATCCTGGGTCCACTGAGCTTCGGGTTTAGCCAAACCTTCAACAATCTTTGGGATAAATGGACCTTCATTAATACACTTGATATAATAAGGTTCCATCCCAATCAATTAGCAAAGCATACGCTTTTTCCATTTGTTAAATTTACCAACTTCAAGTCTAGGGGCAACAGCTGAATAAGCTCCACCCTTTTTGACGACTAGTTGGGGGTACATCAATTTCAGCCATTAGGATCCTGATTTAAAAACGTTTTAGAGCGGCTTTTAAAAGGTTTTATAATCAGCCTTACTCTGATACCACTTGTTGTTCCCTATTCACTATCATATAAAAACAGTTTAGTACTTAAAATAGACTAATAGTGAATCAATGACTGCAATGACATAAATAAAACACACTGATAAATTTTCAACTTAATATTCTTTATTAGAAATCAATCAAAGAATACATTACCCAAGTACTTGAACAAGATTGGGATTGAAATGACAAAGTGTTGTAACTCCTCACGAAGCTCGAAGCTAAGTCCGAGCACAACTACAAGGAACCACCGAGCTATCTCGGGGACGAGTTGTATTTGGAGGAGTGAAAGATGGCTTGTGTATGTGTGTGTTTTACAATTCACAAGCTTAGATCTTTCACTCCATATCTTATGCTATTTATACAAGTATGAGTTTTAACTCTATCCTAAGTGATAAACTGACATTTTACAGAAGACAAAATACGGATGTAATTTGTCTCTGTTTACAAAGACTATATCAAGTAAGAGACAAGGCTTCCTTCCACAAGTCAGTGATGACACTAAGCCTGATAGTTTGCCATTCTGGGAAAGTTGACTTTGGTTGATAAGGACTTCTTCTTATCTGATTCAAACTTATCCCGCCTTATCCCGCTCATTCTTTAGTCTTCATTGCCTTGATCTTCTACTTGATTTGTCTTCATGAAAGTAGTTGGTGAGGAGTTTAGGATTCAGTGAGTTTTGTCATCACCACCGAATCCACCATCTTCTTCTTGACTCGCCTTAACCCCTTAAGTTTCGCCTTCGAGTGGAGAGACTTCTTTTAGCCTCTTCGAGTATCTCGAAGATGGCTCACCGAGAGACTGTGCACTCAGTGACCTGTTAGTGTTTAACGTCATAAACACTTAGGGTATTTTCTATTCAAATCCTTGATTTAAGGGGTTTGGGTATTTACTGAACCGAACAACATATATCGCATGGGATATGGATCAATTCTGTTTTGGTTCTAGAGTTAATTTTTGTAGTGAGTTATTTAGCTCATTTTCTTCTTTCTCAATGATAGCTATTTGCTTTTGTAGAGAAATGAGTCATTCTCTTTTTTGTTGTAGTAAAAGTCGAACTTGTTTTGCTACGTTCTCCATTTTCGAGTGAGAGTGTTTACAAATGCATCCTTGTTGCTTTTCTTGTAATTGTCGACAGATTTTTTTTTAATAATCTCCATATTGCTTAAAAGAGCTAATTCATTGCTCGAGAGAGCTAATTCATTGATCAAGAGAGCTAATTAATAGATGTTTACTCATTATTGCTAAAAAGAGCTAATCCATTGCTCGAGAGAGCTAATCATTGTAATTATCTAGTCTTTCCGATTTATGTCTATAGTGTTTTTCCATTTTTTTATTATAATCTAAAGACTAAAATACACCGTTCGTCCCTAAACTTGTACATGCGCATCACATTGGGACAAACCTTGCCTTTTTCATCGCTGGAGGTCCAAAACATGGGTTTTTTACTCTAAACAAGTCCCTTGACCAATTTTCCATTAGTCAACGTCTGTTATTTTCCCCATGTGCCTTGCACATGAGGGCAAAATGGTCATTTCATTATTTTGGTTAATTATTTTGGTGGTAAGACTGGTACAACCTTAGGGACTAATGGTGTATTTAATCAATAAAATTATACCATCACTACCACCACCCTCCCTTTATCTCTTCATCCTGCTTCTCTCTCTAAATTTCTGGTTCTCTCTCTAAAATTAACACCATCACTATTCTCAAATCTCATAAACTCCTCCACAAAAAAACATAATCTCAATCAAACACCATCACCATTGGAGCTGGAAATCAGCCGACGAACGCACCCTATTGGAGTTGGAAATAACATATTCAAACACGCCTTTTAGAGGCTGAAATATCAGCTTGATACATGTCCTTGTTTGTGCAGAAAATAAGCAACAAACCATACCATTTCCAGGCTCTAGGTGGTGGGTCGAACCTAGAGCAACAACTACTAAATGCACCCTACAGTTTCTTGTTGACACGGATTTAAATCAAACAACACCCCTCGGTTTCACAGTTTCACAAAACTTAAGTATTTATTCAAAATGTCATCACGCTATGAGTTTCATTGTAAGGTTAAGGAAATCCCAATGACCCGAAACTAAAGCTGACGCAAACTATTTAGGCCGCTTGGGGTCTTGGTTCGACTCACCCCGGACCCGAAATCTCCTCGGTACAAACACAAATCAGACCCCGCTTCAAGAAAAACCCAACCAATCTTAGCAACAAAACTCATAAGAATAGTTTTAAGCAAACTGAAAATGAGCCAATACTTAAATCCTTTGTATAGTTTGTTTGTAAAAGACACAATACTTAATTATGAAAAGAAAACATTCACATATTCTGAAGTTTGATTATCAATGTCTCTCAACAATAACCTTAACAATAATTCATTACAAATAATACACAAGAACAAAGATTAAATGAAAACCTTGTTACAATCGGTTGAAGGAAATCAAGCAATAAGCAGGAACCACCAAATAGTATTTTTGTTTGTGCTAGTTGTGGTGTCACCTCTGTGAATCGATGGGGGTTTAAATAGGAAGAAAAACAGGTGCTTTGACTCTTTCTTTTGTCAAATGCCATTGCTTTTAGGGAAAGATATTTTTCTATCACCACCTTCCATGTTGGTCTCGTGAACCTTGTGGACATACACGTCTTCTTAGATGGTGATGGGTCGATGTTTCCTACCTACCTTCATGTTGATTGGCGCATATTCTTGATGGTGATGGAGGGGAGAGATACTAGGTGTTGGGGAGAAGTGTTTTCCGAATAGAGAGAGATGGAGGAGTATGTTAAGTCAAGATCTAACCTTTAATTTTTCAATTATTAACTAATCCACAATTATTATTTTTATTTGTTATATAAGTCAAAATCTAACCTATATGATTTGAAAATGGTGATGATGTTAATTTTAGAGAGAGAATGGTGATGGTGTTTGATTGAGATTATGTTTTTTTTGTGGAGGAGTTTATGAGATTTAAGAATAGTGATGGTGTTAATTTTAGAGAGAGAAGCAGAAATTTAGAGAGAGAAGTATGATGAAGAGATAAAAGGAGGGTGGTGGTAGTGATGATATAATTTTATTGATTAAATACACCGTTAGTCCCTAAGGTTGTACCAGTCTTACCACCAAAATAATTACCCAAAATAATGAAATGACCATTTTGCCCTCATGTGCAAGGCACATGGGGAAAATAACACACGTTGACTAACTGAAAATTGGTCAAGGGACTTGTCTAGAGTATAAAACCCATGTTTTGGACCTCCAGCGATGAAAAAGGCAAGGTTTGTCCCAATGTGGTGCGCAGGTACAAGTTCAGGGACGAACGGTGTATTTTAGTCAAATATAAATATTGTTTTTCAATTCTTTTTCATTATCAGAATTTAAATTATATTCATTTAAATATCCAACTATCCTCAATCTTGAAATCATTAGAGCTAATGGATTTCTTTTTTTAGCTTTGGAAATGGTGGTAAGATAATAAGTTGAACCGAGTAAACCTCGTTATATTATCCTATATTTCTCCATGTGAGCCTGGTTGTTGCCAACCTAGTTCTTTTTTCATAAAATTCAAATAATATGTTAAAAATCAAATATGAATTATTGTTTTTAAATTCTAACATCGATTTAAAATTTTCCATTAAGCAATAATTATTATAATGGTTTTATTCGTAATCATAAAATGTATCACTAGAATTTGTATATGCATATATCTCAATATCTGAATCGATATCTGAATCCTCGAGAGGTTCGTATCCTTGATTATACGCAATTTTTAAAATTTCTGTTTCCTTCCTTTGTCTTTTTTTCGGACAATTATTTGCATAGTGACCTATCTCATGATATAGCCAACATTTACAATCTTTCTTTTCGGATGGGCAATATTTTGAATTGTCTTGTTTGCAGTATTTTTGTCGATGTTGTTTTCTATTTCTAGAATAGTTTTGTCTTGAATTCTTTTTATAATAGCTTTTGTATTTTGGGTCGTATAATTGTTTTTTCCATATTTTCTTCTGTTTCTTGTATTTTTTCCTAGAACAACCGTAGTCACCTATTTTATCAGTTTGTTGTTCACACCAGAGCTTGACTTGTGCTTCTTTTTAGCTGTTTTCTATAGACATTCTTTTGTCATCCAAGCTTTTATTGTAGTGATTCGAGCTCATAAAGTATCATTTATTTTATTTCCATCTTGTAATAATAATGTATACGTATTTTTAATTTTGTTGATATTGATTCAGGGAATTTATTAAAAAACATTTCTAATGTTGTTTTTTTTCTAATAGGATCTAGTTTGTAATGTTGATCAGAAAATTCGCATATAAAAGAATCTAGATAACACATGTCACATATTTTGAGATTAACCATTCTCCAATATGCTTGTTCTCTAAAAGCTTCATTAGATATTTCAACTCTTGGAATTCTCCCAGGGAATTCTTGTACTATTCATGCTACAACATTTTACTATTGATCCCAGTTGAGCAAACGATCTAATATAGAAACCGACTTAGAACAAAAGCTTATTAAGTATCACGCGAATTTAATACTTAATCTTAAGAAGAAGAACAATAAACATTCAACACCTCAATATTATTATTAATACTGAATACTCTAACCAAGATTAGGGTTTTACAACCTTGAAGTGTATCGACCTTAGATATAAAACATACGTATATCTAATCTAACCTAGGACCTCCTTTTATAGGCTAAGGAGTCCTTTACATTATACAATACGTAACCTACAAGATAAATATCTTTTCCATATTTATCTAATACAAAATACTAAACCGACTATAAAAGACTAGCAGTGGTTACAATAATCTATCAGTAGTTACACAATACTACTAGCCGCGGTTTGTCATCATCCGTGGTTACATTCTTATGTCTCGTGGTTATATCAATTACGTCCGTGGTTCCAATTACTTAGAATAATTCTTGATTCAAGGAACCTAAAACCCAACAATCCTCCCTAAACTTGATACATTCCAATGAAATTCTCAAGTTTCTTTTAAGCTCAAAACATCTGAATTGGAGGATGTAGCCAAACACTTACCAGATTTAAGAATATTCTCATACTTCAGCAACAAATTGTAAGCTTGACCATCATAGGGTAATAGCATCTTGATAATACCAGGCTTCAACATCTAAGCAATAACTTCTGGATACTTATTTATTTGAGGATAATCACCTTCTACTAGCATATGAATAACTTCTCCGTAAATGCTTAAAACATGAACTCCACAAGTTTGATATAAAACCATCTTGTAACTTGACCATTGTAGAGTCCTTTCCATTCGTGTTCATCATGAGTAGGCTCAAATAAAATCTTCAAATGATGATAAACCGCCTCTCATGATAATCATTTGGATGTACTTCACCAAACTTATTCTTGTAAAGTATCCAAAGATTCATCAAATCATCTCTATCAAAATATCAAGCATCTGTGAAAATTTATTATACTCATAAACTTCATTGTTGAGTCTTTGAATTTTCCAAACTCCTTCACTTCCAACTTTAAGCTTAAACTCATAAGAAATAATTTGATTAACATCTTCAACTACTTTCGTCTTTTAGAATCGATGTCTCCGAACCTCGATTTTCTCTTTCTTTTACTTTGAATCCACCCTTCATCCTTTTAATCCACTCTTCTTCCTTTTAGAATTCATTGGACAAAATCATCATTATTAATTCTCATACATCTCTCATAAAGCTCATAAATTCTTTCAAATGAACACCTATTAAGATTATCGTGAACATGTATGCTCAATTCTTAATAATCTTCATCAATACATTCCTCATCCGTGCAATTGAAGGAGGTTTCTTTCTTATAACTTGCTTCCTTTCTTTACCAACCTTCCTTGCCCATTCACCCAAAAGTCTAGCTTTTTCCTCATCATCCAACAAAGCCCATTCTTGCAAGATACTCATCATTTATTAATTCGAAGCTTGAAGATAATTTTGTGATTCATACCATGTAGCTAACCATCTCGACTAGCTTCTTCTTCATCTTGCTTCCTTTTCTCTAAAGTCGCTTGTTCATCGCCTATAATACTTTTGCATACTCGCATCATAAGCTTCTTGTTCGCTTTACTTTTAAACTTCACTCTGCATCGCAACCCCTTTACCTTTTCCAATATCAAATTGAACCACTTTCTTCTTCAAAGGTTCACCAATAACTAAACTTTTCCTTTGGGTTTAGTTGCGATAGATTGAACAGATAAAACAGTGCAATGATGGGTGTAGAAATAGATGAGGTTTTACTTAGATTTATCAATGTACTTGCGCCTTCTTTCTCAACTTCTTTAGTTTTAGGTGGTGATACGAGAGAGTTGTAACAACAAAGGGAAGTGGTTATGATAGCGATGGGTATGATAGTAGTGGGTACAAATGCCATATCCGAAACTGCGCAAGATTGGTTTCAAGAGTACTAACCGTGGTTGCAGACACATACCATCTGTGGTTGTGTCCTGCACTACTTCATCTTCTACAACATTCTTCAAATTTTCAAGAACCGCCTCATTCCCATCTTTATCAGATACCAAAAATTCTTGATCTCCACTATCAACATCTTCTTCCATAGATCCATCAACAGCCTCCCCTGAATTCATGCCTTCTTCACTCCTCCCCTGTTTGGATACATACTCCATATTCAGAGCTGGAGAGAAGTCCACCTTCTTTTTCTTTCTTCTCATAGCTTTCAAAACAAAGAATCCTGTGTCTTCTTATTTTCCAAAACCAATACCCTATGCTTCAATCGCCTAATGTCGTTCCCTCGAACATAGCTAGCTCACGAAGACTTGAGATTATGTCCTCCATTTTAGCACATTTAACCGTCAATTCATTAAACGTTCAAGAATATCCTCCCACTTCGACTGTGTGAACCGGTCCGAGAGGTGGTTCATTGGAAAAGTCATCATGTACCGACTTAGGATCCGTCAATTCATGTTCATGTTCCAAACTATCCTCATCACTTTGAGCCGTGTTAATCGCTCCGAGAGGTGAATCCTTGATATAGTAAACATAGCATCGACCGACCGATCATCTATGCACCTTGAGTAGCCAGTTGGCTAGGGATTCCTCCACTGTGTTAAGTTCCAAGGAACTCTCCACATTAGGAGTTGCCAAAGGTTGGGTCTTATTAATGTTACCACTATCCCGACCAAAGATCTAAGCATGAATCAGTAGTGGAAGCCCTTCCAATCATGTCACCTCCACTCCATGTGACAGCCTCATTAGCAACACCACTAACACCAGCCTGAGGTAGCTTGGTGCCCTTCAGTCTCCTAGTCCAGACAATCGGTGTAACAGTGGTTTGAGGTGTACTAGCAGTGGGTTCAGATGGACTAACAGTGGATTCAGTGACTATAGGTTGTGATTCAAGACCTTCATCAAACTCAGGATCAGTAGGCAAAATAAGCATATGAGGAAACAAAGGAACATCTCTAATCTGTACATTTGGCTTCTGATTCCTCATATGTGCAAAAACCTTAGGAAGCATATGATGTACTTCATACTCTCTAGAATGCTCAACAGGTTCATCAATTTGGCTTTCTACAATAAGTTGAACAAACCTAGGATACAAATAGTATTTACCCTTCTTCCTAATGTTTTGTACTAACCCTCATAAATCATCCTAGACCAATTGAACTTTCTTCCATCGACAAACAAATAACAAAGAGAGCAATTTTGGAAGGAAAGTCATTAAACCCAGTGGTCTTATTACTCATACACATCAACAAGGTATGAATAAGAAACTTCCATTGTGGTGAAAACAAACTCTTAAAAATTGTACCTTATCACCCCGTGTGTATATCCTAACCTTTCTAAACCAAATACAATCTCAAAGATCGAAAGATTATCAATACCATCAAGATCATCAAACTTTCAAACTCTCCTTATTATCTCCTCATCAACAGAAATAGCATTTTCATCCACAACAGTACTAAACACTTCAACTCCTTCAACCTCTTCAAGCTTAGCATTCCTCCAGAACTGATGTATGTAGGCTTTAAGGATGGTTGGTGTGACAGTTAATGCATAGTGAATAGGACTGTGAACAAGGAAATCAATCATGAGATGAAAACCTTCAGATCGATCGTTTTTGGTGAGAATAGCAACAAGGTTATGTGTATTGGAATACTTTTCCGCCATTGTGATTAATGATGGGTATGATGTGGGTTTTGTGAATTATGCAAAGAAAGTGATTAGGGTTAATGTTGAGCGCCAATTGAAGTGGTTTGAAGATCAAATAAATGATCCATCCGTGATTTGGGAAGATAATATACTTTTTCCAAAGTTACCAAACAGCCCCTGTAGTATCCAAAACAAAGCAACATGCTATCCGATGTTTCATTACAGCTATCCGAGATTTGAAACACACCATCAGTGGATACATTGCAGCACTTCAACCAAATGACCAAATGATACAGCAAGCAAATCTGTGTCAAAATAAGAGAGATCTCACACAAATATGAAGGATTGCACAATTTTTTTTTAACAAACACTAGCTGCTAACATATCACCAGCTCCAATGTACACAAATCCTTCATACCTGCAAGACAAAAACACAAACCAAACACATAGAGGAAAGTCATTGATATCGGTGGTTAGAAAAGCCGATGGTTCCAAATGACCTATCCGTGGTTAAGAAAGATAAGTCAATATGGTCAACTTCTAGGATTAATATTAGTTCAAAGCCCAAGAAACTCATTAACTCCTCAACCACATCTAACGTTCCCCTCATTTACTCACATAAGCCATATCTTTGCTTATAAAAAGAACCCAAAGCACATCTCAAACATATCAAACAAAAACAAAACCCTAATTTCTCCAAAATCCCCAATCAACTGCAATCACCATGTGGAACCCTAGTTGGAATAAACCCGAAGTCGTTGATCTAACATCCTCCTCATCCTCATCATCATCATCATCAAGTGAAGAGTCTGATCCATGGCGGCTGTACATCCCTCCACAAGAACCACGACCAAGAAAATCCCCATTTCTTCCATCATCTGAAGATGATAGTGTGTTGAATCCAAGTGAGGCGCCGAGGACTCGATGACTCCTCAAAGAAGAGAACTTCAAACCCCAACCTTCATCATCCCAACCCCAACCAAGACCACGAGCAAGAAATCCACCACTCCCAAAGGATGAGAGGTGGTTCTTGGTCTTCCGCACCAAGTTGTGGTGCTTCTTCACACATCGTAAGGGGAAGGGAAAAGGAAAATGGAGTGATGCTTTTGGTGAAACCAAGAGATGAAAGTGTGATCGACTATGTCCTTTGTGCTTCATCTATCAGTATTCATCTTCATCATCTTCGTTTTCATCAATCCATCCTTTCCATTTTGATCCTTAGCTTGTCATGCATATCCAACAGCTGAGGATAGTAGTAGGAAATCATGTATAGAAGTAGTATTTTAATTTGCACTTGAAGTTTCATTGTAAGTTGTAAGCTGTAAACTGTTTTGATGAATGAATGAACAATTTAACTTCAGTACTTCTTTAGCTTCTATAATGAACTTTCTTTTATCTGCAAAATGGTTAGTAGTAACACAGAACAACAAGCAGTGGTTTGTACAAAACTATCAGTGGTTAGAAACAAGAATAGCAAGACTAAGATTACATAATAATAGTCCAATACTTATACAAACTAGTACAAAACAATTTGAGAGTTTAGAGATTAATCATTCCAATACTAACAACAAGGTACTGAAACCTCCCCACATCAAAAGCTTTGGTGAGAAGATCAGCAACATTGAAATCAATATGGATTTTTACCATTTGAATCAACCTTTTCTCATTACAATCTCTAATAAAATGATGCCTTATCTCAATATGTTTAGTTCTAGAATGTAAAACAGGATTTTTAATAATGCAAATTGTACTGTTATTATCAATGTAAATCTTAGTATGCATAAAATTGTACCCAAAATCCAAAGAATTGATTCTCGAATCCAAAGAACTTGACCACAACAACTAGCAAAGACCCACATATTCAACTTCGGTTGTAGAATTTGCCACAATAGTTTGCTTTTACACCGCCATGAAATTAATCTGCTTCCCAAAACCGACATCCTCCAAAGAGTAGACTTCCTATCCAAACTAGCACCAAGCATAGTCACTATCTGTGTAGGCCACCAAATCAAAAGGGGAATCCTTAGAGTACCAAAGGCCCAATTTAGGATGACCTTTAAGATATCTAAAGATTCTCTTAACATCATTCATGTGTGAGGTATTAGGTGTGACTTGAAATCTTGCACACACACATACTGAGAACATAATGTCTGGCCTAGATGCTGTGAGATACATCAAAGATCCAATCATTGACCTGTATAACTTCAAATCAACTTTGAGACTTCCATCATCTGGTAGCAGAGGTTTCTGAGTCTCCATAGGTGTACTTGCACTCTTTACATCTTGAAATCCAAACTTCTTCAAAACATCTGCTACATACTTGTCTTGACTAATGAAAATACCATCAGTCCTTTGTTGAACCTGTAGCCCCAAAAAGAAAGTGAGTTCTCCCATTGAACTCATCTGAAACTTATCATGCATAAGTTTCTCAAAATCCCTGCATAGCTCCTTGTTTGTAGAGCCAAAGATGATGTCATCCACATAAACCTGAACCAATAGAATATCATCCTTTTGCTTCCTAATGAACAAAGTTTTATCAATCAGCCCTCTTTTAAACCCATTGTCCATCAAATAAGTAGACATGCACTCATACCATGCCCTAGGAGCTTGATGCAACCCATACATAGCCTTTCTCACCCTATAAACCTTGTCGGATGATCGGATCTTCAAAACCGGAGGTTGACAAACATAAACCTCTTCATCAATTGTGCCATACAAAATGCACTTTTAACATCCATCCGATACACAACAAAATTCTTGAATGAAGCATAAGCCAAAAACAATCTAATAGCCTCTATTCTTGCAATCGAGCAAATACTTCATCATAATCCAAACCTTCGCCAGTGTGTATCCTTGAGCAACCAACCTTGATTTGTTTCTTACAACAATTCCTCTTTCATCCCTCTTGTTTCTGAACACCCATTTAGTCCCAATTGCCCTTTTACCATTAGGAAGATCAACCAATGTCCAAACCTCTTGAAGCTTAAACTGTAAAAGCTCCTCTTGCATTGATTCTACCCAGCCTTCTTCTGATAAAGCTTCTTCCACTCTCTTGGGCTCCTTTTGAGACAGAAAACAAGCAAACATGCAATTTTGCAGATCTTTATGACTGTTTCTTTTGTGAAGTGATCTTGCAAAGAACCCATGTTCAGGAAAGGGTTCGATGTTCTTAACCTCGCTTCTTGTTTGAACCGGAGTATTCAAGTTTCCAAGTATTTGTTCCTTGGGATGAATCTTGTGAATCCTTGTAGTGGTGATTGGACTTTCATGAATGATAGCTTCCAAATTAGACAAATCAAGATTGAAGAAATCATCCATGTCTTCATCATCGGTAGGAGTATCAATTTCAATCAAAGCAGTATATTAGGATCATGTGGATACTCCTCATCACCAAATAATGGCTTTGTATGTGGTCCAAAGAAAGTACTATCACCATTACTTGCGGTCCGGGTTTCACTTGACCTATCGGTGGTAGAAAATGGCTTATCGGTGGTTTTAGATGGCTTAGCGAAGGCTTGCGCTTAATTCCTCTTTTCTTCTTTTCAATTTCTTCTACCAACATCGAGTTATCTTTCAACAACTCATCCTTATCTTGATGATGATCAACATTGCCTCCATTATTCAAGACATCATCATCGTGGGACCTTGCTTGTGAATGATTGGTGAGGAAGAACCGACTTTCCACTTTTCAACCAAATAGAATTCCTTTGGAGAATCGCTTCCTTAGAATTTGTGTTTGCATCGTAATCCTTTTGTGTACCGCATTAACATTAGTGGAAGTTCCCGCAATGATAGGCTCATAATTCATAGATTTGGTTAGCATATCAATGTTAAACACCGATCTGGTCCTTTGGTCTCAACACTAGGAGTCTTTTCACCGAATTGAACATGTAAGTTCTCTTCAACAATTCTAGTCCTCCTATTGTATACTCTAAAGGCTTTGCTATTTGAAGAATAGCCTAAAAGTATCCATCATCGCCTTTTTCTTGAAACTTGCCTAGGTAGTCTATGGTATTCAAGATGGTAACATGACACCCAAAAGGTTTTAGGAATGCAATCATTGGCTTCCTATCATGTAACAACTCATAGGGGTCTTGTTTTGAGGCTTCACTACCTTACTTCTATTCTCGCACATAACATGCGCTCCTACAACTTCAAATTTCAAAAGGTAGTTGGTAACTTAGACTCGACAACATTGTCCTAGCAATTTCAATTAGTGTTCTATTTTTCCTTTCACCACACCATTTTGTTGTGGTGTTCTAGCAACACTAAACTGCCTATCTATACCCTTAGCTACACGTAATTGATTCATCACATCATTCTTAAACTCGGCCCATTATCACATCCGATTACCTTGACCTTATGGTTTACTAGATTTTCTATCTTAGTAATGAAACTCTTGAGGATCTCACTAGTCTCACTCTTAGCGACCAAAAAGTATACCCAAGAAAATCTACTATAATCATCGGTGATAACTAGGCAATCATCGCTTATGGTTCAAACTTTTAACAAAGGTAGGTCCAAATAAGTCCATATGAAGCATAAACAATGGTTGTGTTATGGTGTTTACTGCTTTGGTCTTACAAGAAGCTCTATGTTGTTTTCCTTTTGACAGCCACACACGTTCCTTACACTCAAAAACCTTAGAAGGTAACCTCTCACTAAGTTTCCTTTTACCGCTTTATTGATTGTTTTGTAATTGAGATGACCTAGCCTTCTATGCCACAATTTTGACTCATCTACGATGCTTTAGCAAACAAACATGTTAAGGACCTATTTGGAAGAACATCTTTAAGATCAAAACAATATATGTTTTCCTTCCTAGGTACCCTAAGTTGTATAAACTTCTCATCGTGCATCTTAAACTCGGGAGACAACACCACACACTCGGTTTCACCAAAAGTACCCAGTTTTTCTTATCACACATTTGAGAAACACTTGAATAGATTATACTTAAGTCCATGTACCGTATAGACTTTTCAAAGTCTAAATTCCTGCTCGATTGTGCCTCGCCAAGTATCTTTCCTCCCTTTGGATCATTGCCAAATGCCACATATCCTCCATCAAAAGCTTCAAAATCTTCCGTGTTGCTCCCATCCCAAGTCATGTGCCCAGAGCAACCACTATCAAAAACTCCTTTATCTTTTAGCTCGGTTTGTAGATTGCCCGCACATGAAATTAAACAAATTAGTTCTTTTGTGGACCCAAGCCAATCTCGACTTGGGTCCGCCTGCATCAAAATATTCAAATTTCTTTAGGTCCATTGATGCACAGTTGACATGTGGTAAAACCTTGGTCTTAGGCTTCCATTGCCAACTAGCCGAGGCCTTAACAAAGATAAAATGATTTCCAACCACCGTGTCGCTTATCACCTTTGGAATTTTTAAAACTTCTTTTGAATCGGTGGTGATATTTTGCTTAACAAAGGGTTTGATTCGCTTAGCCGTGTTTACATTTTGCTTAGCGATGGTTGGAACCCATTTAGGTGCAAAGCGAGGACTATAGATTTTGTATTCCCATTCCTCATCAACACCGCTCTAGGAATCATGTTTTTGTTTGGATGAGGGTTTGTGTTCTTTGAAAAGTTTTGATGATTTACCCTCTTCCAATGATTCCATACTTGTGGTTTGTTTTATAACAATTTCTCCGTAAGTGTTCAAAACTACCACATTTAAAACAAGCCTTTTAACACATTGAAACTCATCTCCTAACCTCGTTAGAAATTAGACCATTAAAGTTTCTCTGGTTTCCCTAGGTATGTATCTTTTCATTTGTTCCTAGGCACTTCCTTGTACTCAACTACTCTCTTAGCAATTTGAGCTCCAAATCTAGGTACAAGGTTGACTTGTCGAGAATCAACTTTCTTAACTTTCTCTATCTCTTCGCACTTAGTTGATTCAGATCTATCTTCCTCGAATCGATTCCCAATCTTCAATTGTGGGAGCATCGATGACTTATCGAACTTATCTTAGGTGTTTCACCTTACTTATCCCTTCTACAGTTTGTTAAACCGAATTCACTACTAAATGACAGTTCTTTAGCGGTGGTGCATGTTGCATAAGAGTGGGTGGTGGCATATTATTGTATCCTATCCCGAACCCTTTTCATTAAATGACTCTCTATAGATTTATGAACCGGATCGAAGCAAATTGTGTTTTAGCTACCCTAACAACATGTTTTTCTTTTTCTTCTAGGGCCTTTTGTTTTACACTCTCTCCTCTGCTAGTTTATTTTTAAGCATCTTAATCTCTATCTTTAAGATCAATTTCACCACCTAGTATATTGATCTTATCTACATACTCAAACTCACATTTAATACAAGATTTAAGCTTCTCTTCCACACCTCTAGACCAACTCTATAACCTAAGTTGTCCATAGTCGGTCTTTCTACTTCTTTCCTCATACTCTCGGTGATAGCTTTTGAGATTCTAAGTTATCATGACATGATTTAAAAGAACAAGTAGATGTTTTAGAATCATTAGATACCTCGAATCGAACCGTAAGATGAAGCATAGGCCATAAGAGCAAAGTTATGCTCTTTTGAAGCTTCACTAGCAAGAAAAGTTGCATTGGGACCTTCTTCAACTGATCACCCACCATAATCACCAATCCCATCTTGAGCAACCAAGGTCAAGAAGCGGCAGAGCTCTTCTCGTGGTCTTCTTAATGCCTTCAATTCTCTTAGAGCTCGACATTCTCTAGCAAAGTGACCTTTCTTCTTGCGCTAAAGCACTCCATCTTGCTTTTGTCAAATCCACTCTCCTTTGACCATCATACTTAACCTGCCTTCCGCCTCCTTAGAAACTTCCTTGCTTGGAGAGTTAACATTGCCATTTGCCATTGAAGATTAATCTCATCAAGATCATCGTGATCAATTTGATCTAGATCTTGATTCAAAACATTAACACCGGTAGTTAAATCGATAGAAAAGCACAAATTGCACCATCATCGACAAGATCACTAATAAAGGTATTGTTTGCGATAGCCGTGGTTACTCCATATGCAGCAGATGGTTACATCTTGTGAATTCATGTGATTAGTGGAAACAAAAGCAATGTTTTGTTTAGCGAGGATGCATTAGCAAAGTTATTCTCGCACTCATAAACCTTCAAGTTGTTGAAGAGATTGTCCGAGTCATCTTATCAAAGTCCACCTTATTTCTCCACACAATTGTATGAATAGCCCATTCGGATGATAAACTCCTAATGAACTTCAAATTAATATCTTCTTGAAGAACCTTATAATCTATCGACTTTAGTTGGTCGATAAGTTTTGAAGTCTATTATATGTGCCATCAATCTTTTCTCCACTAAGAGCGTTGAAGGTTTCAAATTGATGCTTGAGCATATTCATCCTTGACTTCTTAGTAGCTTCATTACCAAAGAAACCTTATTTCAAGAGCATCCAATAAATCTTTAGCGACTCATATTGTTCAAAGTCCAAAGCATAGTCATTGGGTATTCCTATGGAGAGAATACCTTGAGCTTTGATCTCCGCCCTTTTAGCTTTATCAATTTCACTAACAATAGCTATCTCTTGACCATCCTCACCCTTCTTAGGAAGAGTGTCTCCTTTTCAACGACATCCCGGATAGCATAATCAATCATACGAATGTATTGCCTCATTCACATTCTCCGATTTGATACTCACCATGCTTGAGCATGGGTACCTTTAAGCGATCACCATGTGAGTTTCACGACATCTTTACTTACTTGAATAAAGCTTAATGTAACTTCTTCTTGGTTACGCTTTCTAGATCACAAGCTCGATACCACTTGTTGATCCCAGTTGAGCAAACGATCTAATATAGAAATTGACTTAGAACAAAAGCTTATTAAGTATCACGCGGAATTTAATACTTAATCTTAAGAAGAAAAACAATAAACATTCAACACCTCAATATTATTATTAATACGAATACTCTAACCAGTATTAGGGTTTTACAACCTTGAAGTGTATCCACCTTAGATATAAAACATACGTATATCTAATCTAACCTAGAACCTCCTTTTATAGGCTAAGGAGTCCTTTACATTATACAATACGTAACCTACAAGATAAATATATTTTCCATATTTATCTAATACAAAATACTAAACCGACTATAAAAGACTAGCAGTGGTTACAATAATCTATCAGTAGTTACACAATACTACTAGCCACGGTTTGTCATCATCCGTGGTTACATTCTTCTGTCTGTGGTTATATCAATTCTGTCCGTGGTTCCAGTACTTAGAATAATTCTTGATTCAAGGAACCTAAAACCCAACATTTTCGTATGCATTTTCATCTGAACTGTAGTCTAGAACAACGTCTGCCTCTTCGTCGTGAGTTGGTATATCCAGTGATCTCATTAATTTAGTAAGAGTTCCAATTTGTTCTTCAAGATTTTCCATTATGTTAAACGTAAAGGAGGGATGATTTTTAGTGACGATTTACTTAATAATACTTATTTTATCTTGCTAATGATGATATCTTTATCTGGTTCTTTTGTGTCTATTATATTTGATAATTACTCAACTATTCATCTAACTTGTCGATTGTGTTCTGAGATTGTTGAGTTTTGAACAGTTATGTTTTCAAATTCTTTTGTCTTTTTATTCAATAATATTTGTATGTAATCTAGTTTTTCTTGTATAGTTGTTGATTGATAACATCAAATTAGCCTGATATTTTATATATCAAATTCCCGTGTTTATGGCCTCATTTGTATTAATATGGTACTTAATTCGTTCATATTTGCATTTCAGGATAAATGAGGCGTTGAAGCGGAAAAGTTGTGATATAAGGCCAAATATATGTTCTGAAGATAGATTTACGAGGACTTATGAATTCAGTGTGAAGATTACGCCGTAACTCGTTTATAATGTTACGGCATAAAGATGATGCTTTGAAGGATACAGCGTAACCATTTCTTATGGTTACGTCGTAATTATTTTTGTGAAAGTTATGGCATAACGTAGCAATTTAGTTACGCCGTAGAGATTAATACGGAGTGGATAAGTATAAGCGGATGAAGTATTACGGCGTAACTCGGATAATTAGTTACGCCGTAATTTATTACTTGGGCGCAAAGTTTCGAGGTCCAGAGATTATAAGTGACAAGTTGGTACTAAGCTTATTTATTATAAGGACTTGTTATAAAAGTAACAAGAGCGATGAGGGGCTAAAAGCGTACACAAGAGTATTAAAGTTTCAACAAATTAGTATGACATAAAAAAGTACGAAGTTAACTATTTCATATTTAGTTACGGCATAACTAAATATTTTAGTTACGACGTAATTTGTCGAAAGCCCAATTTATTTGCGCCGACATTGGTTACGGCGTAATTTGCACTTATGGTTACGTCGTAACCATGTCACGGCCTATAAATACAACCCTAAATATGCATTTTGAAGTATCTCTCTTAACCCCTCTCCTAGGGGTCGATTATGGCACCACTCAAGGGCAATTTCCAGCAGTCTAAAGCCATTTTCCGAGGAGGAATTCACCTGCAATCATCATCACTATTAGCTTTTCATCAAGTAATTTGTATCAAACATTATGTTTAATTCTATTCATGTTTTATTTATTATTGTTGGATTAATTTACTATATGATTGGCTAAGCACCCTAGGTGCTGGCCTAGTTATGATTCCTTAATTGTTTTGTTTGCGTTTACATTGCTTCCGTATAATTATTTCTAAGTATATGCATGCATAGTTTATTGGTAGCTACCCTTGTTTTGGTAGTTTTGAATGGCGGTAGATGCTAGTTACTTAGGAGATATGACCAACTGACCCTAAGTAAGTAGACTGAGATGAGAAGGGTAAGATATGACCAACTGACGACCCTTTCTACTTGTGCGATTTGACCAACTGATCACCTACCGTTTGGATGAACTTAAGAAATAGGGGGTGAGTGTTTAAGTTGCTAGCGCCCGGCACTCATTGTTATGAATCTAGCATGTAGCGGTACTTAATGACTTGGCTTAGGGACCGGAAAAACTTTACTTATGACGGGCACCGATTTCTCCATGGGACCCTTTGTCGATAGGTTAGGACGAATCGACCAAATGCTGTCCTAGCGACTTTGACCCCACCTGAAGTAATTGGAAGTAATTAGACGTTAACATTAGGATGATTAACTAGGTTAGCACCACTCTCCTCTATTGATCACATCTTTCGCTTTTATTTGCTTTAGTAGTTAATTATATTAAAATTATATTAAAATCTATGACACCTAGACTTAGTTTAAATCCGCACACATAGCTCTTGGGACGACCTCAGTTTTACCGAATACTACACTACACACGACCGTGTACACTGCATGTTAGTGCGTTAGGGTAGACCATAGGTATAACGAGTAATTATAAATATTAAAACCTGGTCAGTAAAACTTGCATCAAGTTTTTGCCGCCGCTGCCGGGGAGCTATTTAGGATTTTAATTTAAGTTTTTCTTTTATAGTTTTATTTTATTTTTGTTTTTAGTTTTCTGTTTCCCTTCTTTTCTGTTTTTGTTTGTTTTTGATATTTCAGGATATGGAAAATTCAGAATTTGACGTGCTCACTATGGAAGAATACATGACGTTGACTCAAGATAACCAAAGATCGGGCGTGGTATGTCCCGAATTGAATGATAACATCAGTTTTGAGATCAGATGCCAGTTCATGAGGGAACTTAGACAAAAGCTCTTTGCGGGAACTGATGATGATGATGCCACCTGCGTGTGCTAAGAGTATTAGAGATCGCAGATCTTTTCCACACTCCAGGAGTCACTCAAGATGCATTAATGCTTAGAGTGTTTCCAATTACACTTACAGGTGCAGCCAGAAGATGGATAAACAGGCTTCCTGCTGGATCGATCAATACATGGAATCTTTTGGAGAAACCATTTATTAGAAGATATTATCCTCCTTCAAAGATTGCCAAGATAATGGAAGAAATAAGGAGTTTCAGACAAGTGGTGGATGAAACGCTAAATGAAGCTTGGGAAAGATATAATGACCTTCTCTACAGATGCCCAACGCATGATATCAGCAACCATCAGATGATCCTTACTTTCTACAAAGGTTTAAACATCCCTTTCTGCCAAATGCTCGATTCTCAAGGGCCTATCCCTACGATGCCACCAGCACAAGCCCTTAGATCAATTCAAAAGATGGTTGACCATTCAAGAAATTGGTATGATGGAGCAACCACTTGGGTAACAAATAGCAAAGGCTTGGATGACATTGGTGACATCACCAAGCAGATTGATATACTTGGATGTGATATGAAGATGGTTAAGGAAAACATTCATGATATGCAAGAGCATTCTCTCCAAGAAGAATGCAAAGCATATGAGCATGTCAGATATGTTGAGTCATTAGAGGAAGCCGTCAATAAATACTCTGACAATTTAAAAAGGATGCACGACTCGAATGACGAAATGATTAGGAAATTCAAGGAGGGCGTGGACTTGAATTTAAAGAAGCTTGACGCTAAGAGGAAAAGCCTGGAAGCTAAGCTTGAAGAATTAAACCAAAAGGTCCTTGAAAGTAAAAAGAGTACGGTTGGAACTATCAAAGCAACGGTGGGAAAAATGAAAGAAGTTAACAACGAGCCGGTTCCTGGTGATTTACCTTATATCAGACCTTATGTCCCATCTATCCCTTTTTCAGGACGTTTGAAGGTTGTGAGAAATGAAGAAACAAGCAATGATCAATTGAAGAAGATGGAAGCATGGAGCTTACAGGATGATGAAGCAATGCCACAAGCTAATGTGGAATCAACTACATCGCAAAATGGTAACCCTTCTAACTCTTCTTTTATTACTAACAATCTTGCTAGTTTTCCTATACAGGTTGCTAAAAACATGGATGAAATTGCGCAACCCTTGACCTCACAAACCTCGCTTGTCGCATCACCCGATGATGGTTATGTAGCTCCGGCTACTGAACCAATTTTAGTTGATCTTGCAAAGGAGTTAGAGGACAAGATCTTGGACACTTCAGTGATTAACGAGGAGACATACGAGCCAATTAATCAGCCACGTCACGAGGTGAACCAATCATTAATGCCATCAACTCAAACGGGTAAAGTATGGAGGGAAATGACATCTCCTTTTAGGTATGATCATAATTTATCATTTCCACATCCCATAGCAAATTCACACCCTCATGGTGTTTATTGCTATTTTCACCCACACTTGATTTCAAGTGAGGGGATGAACACCCTTTTAGGTAGTAAATAAGGGTGGAGTCAAGCTCGTGACTCGAACAAAAACAAGCGCTTCGTGGGAGGCACCCCATGCCTATCTGTTCTTTTCCATTTTATTAGAATAGTTGGGTTTGGTATGTTTGTATTTATTTTTGCGGGAAATGGAGCAAGGAGGATGGCGTTTAAGCTCACCAAAATTGAACCGATCGAATTTCCATTCATTCAATTGTTACTGCAGAACCATAACCTTGAGTTACGCCGTAAACCTCCTCCAGTATCGAAGGTCTCCAGGTTTTATCTAATTACGGCGTAACTTATGTGATTACGCCGTAACCTCTCTTGTAACTGAAATTTTCATTTTAAACTTACATACCATAACCTTGTATTAGTTTTAAATGAACTTTGTGGGTGTGTTCCCTGTAAACCCTCACGAGACTACACTCGTCCGCTTGGGACACCAAGTGGTTTAAAAGGCTTGTTGCATATGCTAAATGCAACCGTGATTCCTACGAAAGTGAGTTAGGTTTTTCATATTATTTTAATACTTGTTGTTTTTCTAGTATGATGCGTTTGGTTGTCTTAAGTGAATTCAGGTTATTAAAGTTTGCTCATAAGTCTCAAAGCGGGACACGTTTACTCGTGTGTCTTCGATCATGCCGAGCAAATCCAGGGGAGTTTTCTGTTCCTATTCTAACCATTCTTATCTTTCATTTATATGCTTAAGTATGACCTAAGTGGGGGGAAGGGATTAGACATAGACACCCGCTTGATTTTACTTGCCTTTATTTTTCTAGTTTTTGATGAAAAGTGTTTCATTAGTAAAAGTTTGACATGTTTTTCATTACTTAACTGGATTAATCTTTACTGAGCATACCTACCCTATATTCCCATTGTGTGAGGATAAGCCTTTCCGTTTTCCCCTTATACATAACACCATAAAAATGAGTGTGCCGGTGGCTGTTGTATACTTTAGAACTTGGCCTTGTATATTTTTTCGAGACCATTATCATGAGCATTACACTGAGGTAACTTGGTGTGATCGGTGCAGCTAGGATATAAGGCAATTTTTAGGATTAAACCCAAATAGCCCATCCATTTATGTTTGTGTATATTGACTTCTCACATCGATTAGTCAATCCCCCTGTTAAACCCTTTTTGTTGCACTCATCATTAGTGCAAGATACCCCTAGATACACCCTTCAGAGCCTTTCCTTTCATTTTGTTTACCCAATATAATTGTTTCGTTACACCTATTGCCTAGCCTACCCTGTAGTTTCCTTATGTCCATGGTCCGGGCGCTGTTGGTTAATTTTTGTTCCACTAGTAAAGTCGTGGGTTTTGAATAAAGGGTTGTGGATGAAAATCGGGTTTAGATGATAGTTGATCTCTAGTGGGGGGGGGATGCTTTTTATGTTCCTATCGTTTAAATTCATGTATACCTTGTCTTGCATAAAAATTAAAAAAAAATAAAAAATAAAAAGTGAAAAAAAAAGAAAAGAAAAAGAAAGCATGCAAGCAAGTGTTTATTTATGATTAGTGTTCTCGCCTTGTTCAACTAGGCGCAGTTGTTTCATATCCATTTTGTCTTACGGATAAAAATTAGAAACCCGAACATTTCTATCTCGCCTTTCAAATTTTAATCAATATTCGTACAATGAGGACATTGTACATTTCAAGTGGGGGATGGGAGATAGAAATGGTTGATTTTGGTAAAATTATGTGCTAAAAGTAGCCAAATTTTAAAAATTTTATAGCACATACTTTTTTTTCATTGATGATGAAGGCCGAGTTAATGCATCTTATTTGCCTAGATTATGGAGTTTATAAGGCACCACGTTACATTTCTTATGCATTAACTCGTGTATTGGATTATTGAAGACCCCTTGACTCTTGACCCTCGATTTTTGCTATGGGATTGAATGCGACTAGTGGTGGGGCGACTGTGGACTTAGGAATGTATTTGTTTCGTGTCTTTTTGTTTACACCCATTAAATGTGTTCCCATGTCTTATCCTACCCTTAGTCATGAATCGAGCTTAGGTGAGGAAGCGAGCAATCATTGGTGTCTTGGCCATGGATTTGGTCATGTATCATTGGTTTTGACCCTTTCGTCGTAGCTCGTTAGTAATGACAAAATAACCCCATAAGCCTTTATGTTGTGTCAACCCATTGCCTTTTTGAATAGTTGCATCTATAGACTTTAGTGGTGGAGATTAGTATCTTTGCCAAGCCTATGATAGAATACTCGCCATGACTGAGTAGTTGAGTGATCACCCAAAAATAAACACGTGAATTATGAGAGAGAGAGAGTGTGATTTCAATTCCCTTTTCGTGAGGTGCTCGGTTTGGAATTTTCTAGCTTAGGTGATTTTTAGACTCATATCTTCTAACAAGTAGAATTCAAGTGGGGTGATATTTGATAACATCAAATTCCCGTGTTTATGGCCTCATTTGTATTAATATGGTACTTAATTCGTTCATATTCGTTCATATTTGCATTTCAGGATAAATGAGGCGTTGAAGCGGAAAAGATGTGATATAATGCCAAATATATGTTCTGAAGATAGATTTACGAGGGCCTATGAATTCAGTGTGAAGATTACGCCGTAACTCGTTAATAATGTTACGGCTTAAATATGATGCTTTGAAGGATACGGCGTAACCATTTCTTATGGTTACGTCGTAATTATTTTTGTGAAAGTTACGGCATAACGTAACAATTTAGTTACGCCGTAGAGATTAATACGTAGTGGATAAGTATAAGCAGATGAAGTATTACGGCGCAACTCGGATAATTAGTTACGCCGTAATTTATTACTTAGGCACAAAGTTTCGAGGTCCAGGGATTATAAGTGACAAGTTGGTACTAAGCTTATTTATTATAAGGACTTGTTATAAAAGTAACAAGAGCGATGAGGGGCTAAAAGCGTACACAAGAGTATTAAAGTCTCAACAAATTAGTATGACATAAAAAAGTACGAAGTTAACTATTTCATATTTAGTTACGGCGTTACTTTAGTTACGGCATAACTAAATATTTTAGTTACGACGTAATTTGTCGAAAGCCGAATTTATTTGCGCCGACATTGGTTACGGCGTAATTTGCACTTATGGTTACGCCGTAACCATGTCGCGGCCTATAAATACAGCCCTAAATCTCCATTTTGAAGTATCTCTCTTCACCCCTCTCCTAGGGGTCGATTAGGGCATCACTCCAGGGCAATTTCCAGCAGTCCAAAGCCATTTTCAGAGGAGAAATTCACCTGCAATCATCATCATTATTAGCTTTTCATCAAGTAATTTGTATCAAACATTATGTTTAATTCTATTCATGTTTTATTCATTATTGTTGGATTAATTTACTATATGATTGGCTAAGCACCCTAGGTGCTGGCCTAGTTATGATTCCTTAATTGTTTTGTTTGTGTTTACATTGCTTCCGTATAAATATTTCTAAGTGTATGCATGCATAGTTTATTGGTAGCTACCCTTGTTTCGGTAGTTTTGAATGGCGGTAGAGGCTAGTTACTTAGGAGATATGAACAACTGACCCTAAGTAAGTAGACTGAGACGGGAAGGGTAAGATATGACCAACTGACGACCCTTTCTACTTGTGCGATTTGACCAACTGATCACCTACCGTTTGGATGAACTTAAAAAATAGGGGGTGAGTGTTTAAGTTGCTAGCGCCCGGGCACTCATTATGAATCTAGCATGTAGCGGTACTTAATGACTTGGCTTAGGGGAACAGGAACAACTGGACTTATGACGGGGCACCTTATTTCTCCAGTGGGACCCTTTGCTGATAGGTTAGGATGAACTGACCAAATGTTGTCCTAGCGACTTTGACCCCACCTGAAGTAATTGGAAGTAATAAATCGTGAACATTATGATGATTAACTAGGTTAGCACCACTCTCCTCTATTGATCATATCTTTCGCCTTTATTTGCTTTAGTAGTTAATTATATCGAAATCATATTAAAATCTGTGACACCTAGACTTAGTTTAAATCCGCACACATAGTTCTTGGGACGACCTCGGTTTTACCGAATACTACACTACACACGACCGGGTACACTGTCTGTTAGTGCATTAGGGTAGACCATAGGTATAACGAGTAATTATAAATATTAAAACCTGATCAGTAAAACCTGCATCATTGATACTTCTGGTAATTGTCTAAGTACTAAAAAGCTTAATATTTCAATTATATTATTGAGTGTTGAATTTAATATGTTTACTTTTTCTTCGAGGGAGCTTTTTGTGTCTTCATGTTCTATTATGTTGATACCGTATGATGTTTCAACTGGTAGATTTTGAGGTATTTTAAATAGAGTTTGTTTAAATAGTATAAATGGTTCGGATGATATGATATTTTTATCATTTTCTATTTCTATTTTTTGATTTGAAAGAGCTTCTAATATATATTCCATGTTTTAATTTTCAAACATATTACTAATTTTCCTTGTACGTACATTATTGTTTCGTAGTTGTCTTTTATTCTAGTTTTTACTGATTGTGAAGATCGTTGTAAGCTCTTAGACGAGGTCTAATATTATATCTAGGAACACATAATAATGAAAGCGGAATATTCAAACATAGAATCAACATTATTATGAACAAGGTTTTTTATTATCATAAACTAACTAACTATAATAAAGATCAAAGACTTGATCTAACACTAACTAACTATCCCTAGGCGTTTATATGCTACGCCTAGGTTACACACACACCTCTTTAGTCGACTACATCTTGGAAGACTTAATTAAAACCTACACCCCATGTCCTCTTTATATACTATAGAGGATTAGGGTTTACAAATCTCTACTAAGGACTAATAAATAAAACTTCTTTTGCAAGCAAGTCCTTCCATCTTTTTGTAGGTTTCCTTCTTGTCATTTTAAGTCCCTCTTGTTTCATTCTTTTTGTCTTATTAACTCAAACGTATAATTCCCAACAATCTTCCCCTAGTTGATAATGACAAAACCATTCTTGAACGAACTTCCCTAGACGAAGTAGAGAAATTGAGATCAGGGATCTCACCATGAATGAAACAAATATATCTTCCTTTGTCTTCCCTTTAATCCATGCCATGTCACTCAAACATCTCTTCCCCTTTTTGTTATTATCCAAATAGGGAACGTATGCAAATAATGATCTTGACCACCACGAACCAATATCATACTTCCAATCTAAGACTTCCAATGTTTAAAATCGCCCACCATTACGCATCATAAGAAAAATGGATTCAAAACAATAGAAAACTCCAACTAGCAATAGTAATAATGATCAACAGTAGTAAAAATCAAACACTTCCCCTTGAGTGATGCATGTAGATGATTAAACATTTAACAATAAGCTTCCCCTAAAACCCATATGTTAACCATCTTCTTGTTTCTTCAAATCTGTAGGCTCTATGTAATGATTACTTGTGAAGAAAACCGAGTATAACGAATTTGATGAAGAAGTAGAATTTCCCAAACTTGTGTCTTAAATCTTGTACTATCCACGGAACTCCATACTTATACGAACCAAATATAAGTAGACCGCAATCCCTTGACAAGAATCCTCAACTAGTATGAGACACTGAGCACTACAATGTAACTCCTTTAAGTGATAGCCAATGTGTGCATAGAGCATCATAAGAAAAATCACACATTGCTAGATTCATCAAGCTATATGATAAGAACACAAACCTGTGAAACTCAACTACAACATTAAATAAATGATATTCAACCTTCTTCGTAATCAATTAATCCATAAGAATCAAATACGAGCCTTTTTGAATCCTTTTAAGAACAAATTAACTAAACTCCTTGTGTGCGTGAACAATAACCTGTGTGTGTCGTCCAAAAACCATAACAATCATCATGCTTGACTTCCCCTTAACTCCAAATCTCCTCGTAATAAACCATTATCTCGCTAATCCAAATAAATTTCGCCATGCAAAACCTTGAGCGAGACTTTGTAAGAACAAGACTTTGAATGAATCTGACGATGAGTTTGAATGAGACTTGCGGTACTTTCATAAGGAGACGATGATTTTGAAAAGGATCGGTACCTTGAGCGGTGATTTTGGACAAGAATCGGTACTTTCGTATATAATCTGCGGACTTTGAATTCCAAGCGAGACTTTCATATCTTGAACAACAAGATGCTTAAAAATCAAGCGATACTTTCATAATAAACGGTATTTCACATAATAGCTCGGATCGAAGATCCCTTCAAAGGGAAAGTTAGATGAGTATATAGAGAACATCCACCAAAACTTTCACTACGATCCAACAGTTAACGAAAAAGTTATGATCGTTTCAAAACAAAGGTTTGTAGTAACCTTACGAATTTTCTGCGCAGACTTGACATCTTATAACTTTTGATTGAGAGCTCTAATTGACAATCCCTTTGGTGAAACTTTAGATGGATATCTTGAGATGCACCAAAAAACATTTTAGCTCGATCCAACGGTTCAATAAAAAGTTGTGGCCTCTTGAAAAGCAGTCTTTGCGAATACGAAAATTTCAGACTCGGATTTTTTTCTTCTTTTCTCTTCGAAAAACCTTGTAGATCCTAGATATCACGAGCCCCAGGCTCTGATACCACATGTAAAGATCGTTGTAGCTCTAAGACGAGGTCTAATATTATATCTAGGAACACATAATAATGAAAGCGGAATATTCAAACATAGAATCAACATTATTATGAACAAGGTTTTTTATTATCATAAACTAACTAACTATAATAAAGATCAAAGACTTGATCTAACACTAACTAACTATCCCTAGGCGTTTATATGCTACGCCTAGGTTACACACACACCTCTTTAGTCGACTACATCTTGGAATACTTAATTAAAACCTACACCCCATGTCCTCTTTATATACTAGAGGATTAGGGTTTACAAATCTCTACTAAGGACTAATAAATAAAACTTCTTTTGCAAGCAAGTCCCTCCATCTTTTTGTAGGTTTCCTTCTTGTCGTTTTAAGTCCCTCTTCTTTCATTCTTTTTGTCTTATTAACTCAAACGTATAATTCCCAACATAATCTTCCCAAAAAACTCACAATGGTCATATTTATTATCAAAACGTTATCAAAAGTAACATTTATATGCCATTTTTTTAGGGGGAGAAAATTATTGTGATAAGAAATATGTTGATTTGCTATTGAATCGTCGTGTGAAAAAGACTTAACCCATGAATTGACGGGATCTGAACAGTCATACATTGAAAAGATTTGTCTTCCAAAGAATTATCCAAGTAAATTGCACCTATTCGAGAAGCTCTTGATAGACATGAACTTTGACGGGTTTGATAACCTTTCGAGGTTTGTCCACACCTTCAAGGTAGTTATTAGAGCTAGTTATCACCTAAAAGCTGACAATGTAACTCTTTAACTATGCAACGTAACCGTGTCCCTCGGGAATTGTCTATCTTGAGTTGATCAATTCAAAAGTCGCTCTTTTTCCTCACCGTGCGATTTCTGTCAAAACTCTAAAGCATATGTTGAGGGGAGTATTTACGAAAATCTAAAACTCTTGAAGTGTTCAAACATGTTTTCATTTACAAACACTTGAGAGATTTTCACGAAAATGGTTTTATGGCAATGGAGTTATAAGGTGACTAAGGTTAGAAATAACTGTCCTATGATCCGCCAGAGTCGGAGGATCTACCCAAGGACATCACAAATAGTTAGTACTTAGAAGTCCTTAGGTATGATTATAAAAGGAGAAAATGAGAATCGGAGAAAGAAGGAGTTGAAGAATTAAAAGAAAAGCAAAGAAAAGGGTGAAAAGAAATAGCCTCCAGTTATTCAACTTAGGGCGGAACGGGTTCAATTCATATGCTACCGGTTGTCACTTGATGACGCAGTATTGAAGATTAAAAGTCGTCATGGACCCGGTGGCGCATGCACTAAACCTTCTTAGCCACTCAAGTTTCTCCCAGCGAAGCTTGTTTCATTCTCACAGGAACCCTACGTAAACTATCGGCTTTCTCTTAGAGATTCTTTGGTATTGAAGGAGACCCTCTCCCTAGTCTCCGCCAGGGAAAACCAAACGCACTATTGAGTCTAGAGCCACGAGATTCATCAAAAGATCTCTTAGGTACACTTGACATTTCATCACTTGTTGTTCAACAATAAGAACAACGAGGGTACATTATCGAGTCCTTCACGGATCTTAGCAATCATCGAGAACATTTATGAGAGGTTCACAATTGTGATCCTCAATCATTGAAGGTCAACATCTAATGACCACGACAGCAGGTCGCTTTGGTAACTCCCCGTGGATTACGCTTAGTGGTCTCAAACGGTCTACGATCGTGGTGATGCTTGGTGTACCTCGGCGACTCATCCGAATCAGTAGGTGTGCCGGTACATCGCGTTATCTCACTTGTGGGACTCGGTTCATGAACGGCCTTTGTGAGAATTAGAGTTGTGTTTTCACACTATCTCATTAACACTCTCGAAGTTCAAACTTGTTAGTGCGGAATCCGCTTATTACTAACCTTTCCTATGTTTACTTCTTATGGAAGCTCGGAGCGGACCGATCGTCTGATTCTCCACATGCTCATACCAACAACATCACATATGAAAGTTCTCTTATAATCAAAGGCAACACAAAGTCGAATGATTCTTCGCTCTACAAAGAATCTACAAAGTTTAAAGACTTAAAGAACTTCATCAACTATAATCCAATGTCAAAGAGCGTGTGAGCATGTTGGAGAAAGACTTGGAGACCTTTGGAGCGTGAAAGGCACTGATCTGATTACCACAACATACTATCACTTCCAATGAACAAAGAACTTAAGAACAAAGAAAATGAAGACGTCAAAGCGAAATACTTCAAAAGAAACAATTTCTACACCGGGAGATTGTTCGAATCAAGACACTTCTTCTCAAAGAAAGAAGAATGTCGAAGACGTCAAAGTTTCTATTACATCAACACCTACAACGTTTATCACTCATTCATTCATCACTAACACTTGGGGAGATTGTTGGAATCACTCCTAAACCTTATTCAAGTGTTAGTGATTCATATGTAATAGTTAGCTTAATATGGCCTTTATGTTTGTTATTAGCTTAGCTTATGTAGAAGGCCCATAAGCCTAGGCCCAAGTCCATAAGAGAAAGGAAGGGACTAGGAGTGTTTCCCTAGCTCCCTCTCCTATAAATACCTTGTAATAACCCTCACTTGAGGGTTGGTTGTTCAATTTATTCTTTCTTTCATTTCATACGCATAACCATTCTATATTCATACGCATAAGTGTTTGATTGTTATTGTTTAACCGATCTCTTCTCTTCTCTATTTCTTACATGGATGCTTGTGTTATTAATATGGTGACCTAACATGTTGCTAAAGCTATCTTGTCTCGTTTACAGAATCCTAAGAAACGGAATACCTCTAGGCCCACTAATGCTTCTAAGTCTGTGCTCGGTAAACCACCCTCTTTAGATTCTAAGAAACGCATCGATGTCCCTGTAGTTCCAGTATCACCTCCAAAGAACGCAGTACCACCTAGTGCATTCACTAAGACTAAAGCAAATACTAGTTGGAGATGGCAGAAATGGATACATAATACACTAGGATTTAAATGGATGCCTAAAATCATTGATGTGTGTATTTCTACTATAATCGCTTGAACCCTCTAACACTTGGGTTCCACATCTACTTCTATTCCATCCGTGTCGTGCATGTGTAATGCAGTGATACTGATCATCCTTGTTGTTGATAGCGGATGTTCCCGACACATGACGAGCAATCTTAAGCATTATCAAACTTTATTGCAAAGTTCATTGGCACCGCTGATTCAGAATGATCACTTAGCGACTATCATGGGCTACGGAGATTACATCAATGGAAACATCGAAATTAGCGGGGTTTATTATGTAGAAGGCCTCGGTTTCAATCTCTTCTCGAGAGGTCAATTACGTGATGGAGATTTGGAAGTTGCTTTTCGGGAGAAAACTTGTTTCATTCGTGATCTACAAGGAAGCGATCTTATGTCCGGCACTTCATGAATTCAAGTCTCTACACTATCTCCATGCAACACATGATTGCTTCATCTCCCATCTGTCTACTTTCAAAGGCAACATCAACAAAATCTTGGCTATGGCACCGTCGTCTCTCACATTTAAACTTTCAAACCATAACCAACCTTGCTCGATACAAACTTGTTGAAGGTCTCCCGAGATTCCGATATTCTAAAAATCACCTATGCTCAGCGTGTGAACAAGGGAAAAGCACTCGTGCTCACTTTCCTTCAAAGATGGAACACAGCTCTCAGCATGTGCTTTATCTTCTCCACATGAATTTGTGTGGCCCGATGCGTGTGCAAACGATTAATGGCAAACGCTACATCTTGGTAATTGTCGATGACTACTCAAGATGGACTTGGGTCTACTTTATTCAAAGTAAAGATCAAGCTCCACAGATGATCATCACCTTTCTCACGAAAATTCAAGTTCACTCCGAGACGCGATCGGACATATCGAGCAGGACAAAGGAACCGAATTTGTGAATCAAACTCTTCGTGCATTTTATGAGAAAGTGGGAATTGAGCATCAAACATCTATTGCACGTGCACCGTAACAAAGCGGAGTTGTTGAAAGACGAAACCGCACGTTAGTGGAAGGCGCAAAACGATGTTAATTAATGCTAAACTTCCAGATTACTTATGGGTCAAGCCGTGTCAATCGCATGCTACACTCGAAATCGCCAATGATTACCAAGCGCCACAACAAAACACCTTATGAGCTTATCCACAACCATAAACCGAACCTCAAACACTTTCATGTATTTGGATCACTTTGCTATCCGAATAATGATTGTGATGACTTTAGTAAGCTCAAAGCCAAAGTCGACATTGGAGTCTTTATAGGATATTGTGAAAATTCTAAGGGTTTCGGATCCGGAATCGTCATACAAAGCGAGTTATGGAAGCGATTCATGTAAATTTCAATGAGCTTACTGTAAATGGCTTCGAGCATAACGACTTGGAACCCGGTCACAACCGTTTAAACTTCCCCAAACCCCATCATCACCGAACCAAGCCCCACTTACTCGTCAACAAATGGAAAAGCTATTTGCTCCTCTGTTTAGTGATGATATTGGTGAGCGAGCTCGGTGTATCCAATGTTTCACGCTCAACCCGATCATATTACAATACGATACACCGCTACAACAACTACTATTGAAGAAGCACCACCATTGACTCTACAACAACAGTTGAACAAAGCGCATCCAACGACGAACCGACTAATGATGTTCTGAACAATGAAGGACCCCCACCTGCAGATTTTGATCCTAATGTGTTCTTCAACCCGTTTGCTAATGACTCTGCTGCACCTAATGTTGCGGAATCATCTACAAGCCATTTGAATCCTCAAAATCTGCACAATGTATACCAACATCAACCCTCGACACATCGTTGGACAAAAGACCATCCTCTTGAGAATATTATTGGTAACCCGACTCAACCAGTCGTAACAAGACAATGTATTCACACAGACGGTGAACATTGCATTTATGCACTCACTGTCTGCCAATCTGAATCTAAAAACATTAAAGACGCAATGACCAAAGACAACTGGATTGAATCCATGCAAGAAGAACTCAATCGGTTTAAGCGTCTTGAAGTATGGAATTAGTTGAAAGACCAACAGGGGTCTTCGTCATTGGTCTCAAATGGATTTGGAAAAACAAATTGGATCTTTGAAGGAACGTAATCGAAAATAAGTCACGTCTAGTGGCTAAGGGTTATAAACGGGAAGAGGTATTGACTTTGAAGAATCATTCGCTCCGGTTGCTCGTCTTGAGGTCGCTCGGATATTTACGGCATTCGCGGCTCACATGAACATCACGGTCTTTCAAATGGATGTCAAACCGCTTTACGAGCGGAAACGAAAAGCAGTCTATGTCGACCAACCGGAAGGATTCGTTGATCGAGTTCCCGAACCATGTTTACAAACTGAACAAGGCTCTCTACGGTCTCCAACAAGCCCCTCGGGCGTGATATGATAAGTTATCATCCTTTTTTATCGCAAATAATTTCTCTAAAGGCTCGGTCAACCCTACACTATTCATACAATATCACGGGGAACACATTTTAATCGTTCAAATTTATGTGGATGACATCCTTTTTTGTGGTCAACACATCTAAAATACTCAAACGCTTTTTCAAAACTTATGACAAAACATTTTGAAATGTCCATGATGGGTGAACTTACATTCTTTCTTGGATTGCAAGTTCATCAATCACCCAGTGGTATTTTCTTAAGTCAGTCCAAATATGCCATTGAACTTTTAAACAAATTTGGAATGCAAAACTGCGACACCTATGCCACACCAATGGCACATACCAAGAAACTAGACTATGATTTACATGAGAAATTGGTGGACCCTACCAAATACCGTAGTATCATTGGGTCTCTCATGTATCTAACAGCTAGCAGGCCTGATATTGTTTTTGTCGTATATCTTTGCTCCGTTATCGATCGAAACCAATCTGAAACCCACCTCTCGAGGCTAAAAGAATCCTCCGATACATCGGGAACCATTAACTTGGGGATCCGTATCCGAAGGATTACGGTTTTGAACTAATAGCTTTTTCGACGCGATCACGCAGGATGCTTAGATTCTGAGAAAAGTACCTCGGGAGCATTACAATTTCTTGGTGATAAACCGGTGTCATGGCAATTGAAGAAGCGGATTGTACATCGTTGTCATCAACCAAGCGAGAATATGTAGCCATGTCGGCGTGTTGTGCTCAAGTCATTTGGATGAGAACACAACTCAAAGACTATGGTTACGTGTTTGATGTAATCCCGATGTATTTGCGACAATCGGAGTGCTATTGCGATCTCGTGCAACTCATTCGACATTCGAAATCAAAGCACATCGATCTTGATGTCATTTCATCAAGGAGCACATGGAAAAGGGTCTTGTTGAACTATACTTTGTGGTCCGAATACCAACCGCGGATCTCCTCACCAAAGCATTAGCTCCTGCTAGGTTTAATGAGTTGGTCCACCGGATTGGTATGCGGTGTTTAACTCCAGAGGAACTAGATGAACTTTTAAGACATTCTTAAAACCAGTCAAACACCAAAACCTCTTTTGTAAATATTTTTCAAAAACAAAATACAAAAATATAAAATCTGATAAAACAACAAAAATATTCTTCTATCTATATTTCTTTTAACATGGAAAGTACAACTCTTCCTTTAACACTCTAATCTTTCAAAATTCAGTATTTTCTCGATCAAGTATTGAGGGGGAGAAAGCAAATATTTTTTTCGATTTCTTAAAACCTTGTACTTGCATGTTACCTCATCCCGGTTGTTTCCTTAATAATGGTGGTCACATCTCTGGTATACCGACACTCCTCGGATTCAAACTTATAAAATTTCATTATTTCTTAAGTCGAGGGGGAGTGTCATCAAGTTTCTTTCCAAATATCTCTCGTTTGGTAACCAAAATGGAAGTTATGGACATTGGATGTAAATGGTAAAGGTGCAGGGACTAAATGTGTCAAAAGATCAAAGTATTTTAAACAAAAATACCTCACCTAACTTTCCAAACACATTTACTCATACTCATTTATTACTCAACTAACTAAACCTACGGCTAAGAATCAATCATCAAATCCGTGTTTTTGATCTAAAATCTGTAAGTGTTTTATCAATCTATGTGTTATAACAAACAAGGGTTTTGATTAGTTTGAAAATCCAACGGTTAAAATTCGTGTTTGAGTGACTTTTATGTTCTACGCGTAAGCTATGAACACAAAGTCTATATTTGTGTGTTTGTGATGTTAAAAATGATGTTAAAATGCTCAAATGTTCATACCATAAACGTTTTCAACAAACAAATCCACCCAGAAACATGAATTGTACGTTTTTCAAATTAGGGTTCTTAAGCGTAAAATTGGGTGTTTTCATATGTGGGAGTTTCTGGATAAAAGGATGGGTGTGTATTGTTGTTTTCATGATTAATTGATAGTATCTAGGCTTAGATCATTCCCAGAAACATCAATGGTACTTTTGATTCACAAGTTCTTTTGTGTTAAAACTTGGATAAAACAACTCAATAGGTTTCCTAGACTTCCCAGAAAATTCTTGGTGCATTTTCCATGGTTAAATCGCTTACTCGTAATTCTTGAATATTTAGGGTTTAAGTCTTACGCATAAGCAACTCTACGCGTAACTGTTTGATTGAGTATTCGTGTCTAAATCTGATAAGGATTTAATGTAGGTGTTAATATTGGTGTTATGATGAATTTATTTTAGGTTTCTACGCGTGAATAATTTAGAATCAAGGTTACTTGAACACCTACGCATAAGGATCAACTTACGCGTAGAATGTTATGCGTAAGAGTCATCTTACGCGTAAGGTTCTACAATGGGGACTACGCGTATCCTGTGAAGGATATGCGTAAACAGTAACCTCTACGCATAAGGTTCACTCTTACGAGTAAGCCTTACGCGTAAGGTTCCATATCGCCACGCGTAAGCTTTACGCCTAAGGCCCTCTTTTCCCACGCGTAATATTTCTTACGCGTAAGTCATGAACCCACGCGCAAGCTTATGCTTACGCGTATACCACTCTGCTCTCGCATAAGCTTGCAAAATCTACGCCTAAGCCTAGTTTTAACCTTAATTATGAATTGGTACGCGTGCAAACTTGTAAATAAATAAATCATAACGTCACGAAACCAATAATGTCACTAATAAGCTTGAATGTTTAATAAGTTGTGAAAAATAAGTGAAAACATAGACTTTAAAACTTAAAGTTAATCAACTCACGAAACTTATCACGACGTCTTTGTACTATTGGACTAACAAGTGACATTGGACTCGTAACAATCATCGACATATCACATTCAATAAATAGACAATAAAATCAACTGTTGACTAACGTAATGTCTTTCGATATGTTGGTTCTTTTGGCTAAATATCTTCGAGATCACGACATGGACGCTCGAATGCATAATGTGGAAGCACCAAGCGTTCTCACTATTGAAGATATCTTCCTCATGGTTAACCAATGAAGATCGGAAAGAATAACCTCAAAGTTGATTTTGATAGCTTCTATTGTTCGAATCTTCGTGTCAAATAACGGTGGATATTAGAAGACTCACCCTATCGAACATGCTCACCAACTACGCTTTCACGTCTTGGAGATCTACATTCACCAATTCTGGCATACAATGCATTAGATCAAAGGTCAAAATTCTGTGACGGTGACGCTCAACCACAAACAAGTCACCATCACACCAGCAGATTTGAGGGCGATTCTTCTTGGTCCCGTCATCGAACCTACTGAATACAATGCCACTCCAACTGAAGATGTCGTTCTCAAGTTCATGGTCGACATCGGCTATGATGAAGCTACCGGGGTCATCACAAAGCACTCATATGTTGATCTAAAGAACATACCCCAGCCTTGGAGAACCCTCTACATCATGATTGCAAAATCCGTTTCTGGACGTGATAGTGGTCATGAGCATCCCAAGCTCATGGAACTACAGATATTTTGGGCATTGGTCAACATGAAACACATTGAAGTTGAAGCTCTGATATGGGATGACATGATGACTTACCTTAAAAGCTTGGCACCAAAATCCCGTATATCGGATACACCAAACTGTTGATCCGAGAGCTCTAGGGTATAATCACGATATTCCTTAAGACTCGATGACCCCAAACAACACTCCGCGTTGTATGAGCCCACACTCATTTGCCGGTTAAGGACTCGACAACAAAGAAACAAGATGCGGTGTTGCGGATCATCTTCTTTACAAGACATCAAACAATTGTATTCGTACAAAAGATATCTGGTAGCAGTTGATGAAGGCAAAGTAGGTTTCCTTGATGAAAAGTCCTTTGGTACACCTACTAGGAAAACCAGGAGAGGCAGTGCAGGAAGTGTTACAAGCACTGAGAGTCAGAGGAAGTTTCCTAAAAGGTTGCGTACTCTCAAAAGGAAAATTCCATCAAAAGAAGCCATCCCAATTCCCAAGCCTGAACCGCAACAAAAGCTAGTGGATGAAAGCTCTGAGGATACTGAATCAGACGAAGAGGTCATCTACTCTAAAACTCCAACCGATGACACTCAAACAGTAGCAAAACCTCCCAGTCCAAAAGCTGATAAAGGAAAAGGGAAAACTCCAGTGCCTGAGCATGAAAAGGAAATCTCGGAAGAAGAACCATTTGATGAAGAAAAAGACTATCAAAAGAAGTTGAAGAACCTCAGACTCAAACATCTTGCCAATGAATTCGTACTGGATCAAACTCGTGGCCGGAGGGTCAAGTGGTGGAACTCAAGCCACACCGGTTTCGATGCGGTTAATCAACCCGATAAGGAACCGGTACCACCACCCACGAACAAAAACAAAGGCGGATAGAGGATTCCATCAACTACGAATTTGAGGAACCGGACATGGAAAAGATCGAGAAAACTCTGGTGAAGATACTAAGGCTGATGAAACGGCTAAATCTGGAAATGATGAAAATCTTGATTATGATAATTTTCTTCTAGACAGTCCTGCACACTCCAAGGAGGAAACTTCTGAGCCACCTAAGGACCCTAAGCCACCTCATGTCTCCTCATCATCAGACTCGTCTTCTCACTCTTCACCTCCACCATCCAAAGGCACAACCAGATCCACATCTAAATCTGTGAAGAAACCAACTGACTCTTGGATATCCCGGGCTAAAACCAAGATTATCAAAGTTGTCAAGCAGGTCAGGAAGAAAGACGTGACCAACAAGAAGTTGAATCAACTAGTTGACAACATCAATCTTCTACATGACGAGATAGACAAGATGTCTAGTGAAAGGGAGTATGTCCAGAAGTTCATGAATCGTGATCTTGAGGGAAATGAGCGAGATGATTAAGGATATACTCACAAGTTCCTTCTCGACACCGTTCTGGCGTGACAAGAGAGATGTTCAGCGCATAACTCTATCCGAATCTGATGCATTTGGCCAAACAAACTATAAGATCAACACCTATGACCGTAACAATCAACTCAACTAATCCTATAGTGTTCTCCGATGCTGAATTGGTTTCCAGGCTGGTAAATCAAATGTCTAAACGATCTGCAACATTTACTTCTTACAAAGGTAAATTGTTTGACGCATTGCTGGAATACCAACTCAAATCAGCATGCAGAGAAGAAACTGAAAGGATAAGGATAAGGATAAGGAGCCTAAACGTCCAAAGAAGTCTGGAGAACCCTCCTCTGTGCCACCACCACCCCAAAGGACACCAACACAACGACGATCTCCTCCACGCTCTTCTACTGACAAACCTCAGGACTCTGAGTCACCACCCCAGACAGAGAAAACCGGTGATCATTTCAAATACACTGGTGGTGACGATGAGGAAGTCCCTGAGCCCCAACAATAACCCACCTCTCCCGACAAAGCAAAGAAACCAGCATCCTCATCTAGGCCAAAGAAGAAGAAGACGACGACTAAGATGTCGTCGCCTCATGGCTGACGAATATGACCGGTTTTCTACACTTGTTGATGCTACTCCTCCCTACACGAAGGTCAAGATATGGTAGAAGGTCGAACATTGGAGCATGCTAAATTACTTCAAGAAAAGTTTGGTGAAGAAGATGACCAAGTCGAGTTAAACGCATCAACAATGAAGCTCTTCAACCGCTCAAAGACGACTCAAAAGTGCTATTGAAGTTGAATATCATCTTGAAAACATAGCACGAGCCATGTCTAACAACATCGATTGGCTCAACCACAGGCGAACATTAACTTCACCGAGCAGACAAGGCTCCATATTACACCGATCGGTCCGGACCTCTACCAACGATTGTGACGGATCAACCAAAGATTCCATTTCGCTACTTCTTCAACAAAGATTTGGAATTTCTTCTACACGGTAGTGATGGGTCAAAGAAATACGCTACATCACTTACACTTCCGTTCCCAGCAACCATATACTCCAACTGCATAGCCATCGAGGAAAAGGCTACTCACATGTTTAACAACAGCGTGGAGAAGTATGACATTGATGCAATGTATGGGATTCACCATTGGCCTGAACGCCGAAGAATCTACTACAAAAGCTGCCAGGTTCAAAAATCTACACATGAAGTGTTGAGTGATTTAGGGATCGTTGTTATTAAGCATGAAATTTCTTCTTATACGTTTTTATACGCTTTCGTTTTTTTATTAAATAGGTTTTTAAGTATTAATTAAAAATTTTAAGCGTATAAATTTTTTTTAATGCGTATAAATTTTTTTTAAGCGTATAAAAACTGTTTAATAAATTTTTTTAAGTTTTAATAAATTTTTTTAAGCCCTCACATTATAAATAAGCCAAAATTTAAGTATAATAAATATTCTTTTTAAATGATTTTTTTTAATTTTTTTTTTTTTTTTTTTTAGAGTTAATTACATAATTGGTCCTTAAGGTTTACTGGATCTTGCGAGAGATCGTCCTTGTGGTTTGCCAAACATGTGGAAAATCAAAAATACCCTTCAAGTTAACGGTCAACTATCGAATTATTGGTCAAAGGACCAAACCGTAACTTTGCATACCACGAGGACATGACTGTCAAAAAAAACAGGGACATTTTCTGCAAGATCCGGCAAATCACAAGGACCAATTATGTAATTAACTCTAAAGTTTTTAAGCCTCACGTTGTACATTAATAAAGTTTTTTGGCTAATGTACAACGTGAGGCTTAAAATTTTTTATTAATACTTAAAAAACTTTTTAATCACGTATTTTGTACGATTTTATATATTTTCATCCATTTTTATACGTTTTAAATCTGCTTTATAAGTTTTATCGTTTTATCAATTTTATACGCTTCTTATCGCTTTTATACGCTTTCGTTTTTTATTAAATAGATTTTAAGTATTAATTAAAAAATTTAAGCGTATAAAAAAAACTTTTTTTTAATGCGTATAATTTTTTTTTAAGCGTATAAAAACCGTTTAATAAATTTTTTTAAGTTTTAATAAATTTTTTAAGTCCTCACATTATAAATAAGCTAAAATTTAAGTATAATAAATATTTTTTTTAAATGTTTTTTTTTTAAGTTTTTTTTTTTTTTTAGAGTTAATTACATAATTGGTCCTTAAGGTTTAGGATCTTGCGAGATCGTCCTTGTGGTTTCTTAAACATGTGGAAAGTCAAAATACCCTTCAGTTAACGGTCGATTAGAATTATTGGTCAAACGACCAAACCCGTAACTTTCATACCACGAGGACATGACCCGTCAAAAAAAAAACACAAAGACATTTTCTGCAAGATCCGACAAACCACAAGGACCAATTATGTAATTAACTCTATTAAAAATTTAACAACCCGCTCTAGTCTAGTGTTTTTTTATAAAATCCACACATGTGTTTTTGTATATATCTTTTGTTGAATGAATTTTAAATGAGTTTGACAGAATTGTTTCAATTTTGACTTTCTATTAGTAAAAAAAATGACTCCAATTATTCTATAAAAGAATTGCGTTTATATCTCTCCAAAAGTATATATCTTATCAAAAGTGAATAATTGCATATACTAAGTGACAAAATTCAGTACTCTTGTTGATCCAATTTTAATTATTGTTCTTAATTATATAAGAGATATATATATCGAGTAATGCCTTTTATATTTTCAATACGAAGACAAATTAGAACTTCCTTGGTCATCAATCAGTCATCACAGGCCAAACCCATACACCACTTGAGTTTCCTAAACAAGTAGTAATATTCAATTTGAATACAATGTCAACAAACAGTCTATGTTGACTCTTTCTAAAAAAAACAACGCGCAAAAGGCGCTGACTTCTAGGCCATCACAGGAATATTTGAAATTATTCGGATCGACATATTACTAAGGGTTATTCTTATTGAACCCTCCTCTATACCTCCTCGGGAATATTCCTTTTGTCTCCGCTTTTCCAAAGTCAACACGCTTTATCGGTTCTGTTCAGTATTTTGTGAGTTTTAAGCGTTTGAATTTATTAAACTTTATATTTGATTCCCGCGTTTTCGCGTTTATAAACTTTTGATATAAACAAAATTATAAAATAAAAAAAAAAAAAAAAAAAAAAAAAAAAAAAAAATCTAAGGGGTCCTAATAAAAAATTAGGTGGGGTCTTAATAACTTCCTAAATCCTAATGAATAATCAATGTGTTTGTTTCATTAAAATGTTTTTCTGATCGAATCATTCTGCGTCTTCTTGGTAAGAGGTGGTAGAAAATCTAAATCTGAACGAAATAATGTTGTTTGTTTTGTATAATTGTCCGAATGATTTTAAGTCTTTCGTTTTTGCATTTGTTTATTAAACCAACGCAATGCGATAATAAATAATTTATGTAAATATGAAACAAGACTTTTTATCATAAATATAATATAGTTAATAAATAATCAAATATATTATATAAAGTTTACAAAAGCAGTAAGAGGCGATAAAACAAATCCCCACCTCTTCTTGAGTAGATGTTATATGTCTAACCTGCTTACTCAAAAAAAAAAAAAAAAACAAAACGTCTGCCCTTGGTAAGAGTAAGAGGGCTAATAAGATTTTTTTTTTTTAAAACAAACACGCCCTCTGCTTAATAATCTTAGGGCTTGTTTGTTTAATTTTTTTATTAAGTCATGTTAATTAACAAATGACTTAATGTGGAGGACCTCACTTTTATCACTTATTAATTTAAGTCATTTATTTTGATTAAGTGAAAAACAAACAACTTTTTATATGACTTAATAAATTAAGTTTTTTCATAATAAGTCAATTAAGGGGGTGTTTGTGTTTGCGTTTAGAAGTGAATTATTTGCTTATCACGGTATGAAAATGTGAATAATCAAAATTGAGTGTTTGGCAAAGGAATATTGATAAGTGATTATTTGCGTTTCAACACACTCAAAACGCAGTTTTGAAACTGCAAGTGGTTAGCTACTGCCACAAAACGCATTTTGTACTTCATATGAAAATAACGAAAATACCCCCCACCTACCACTATGCTCCTTCATTTTTTACAAAAGAATGTTTATTTTGGTCACTTTACCTATTAACCAAACAAATAATCAGATTTGCCAAACACTAAAAAAACTGATTATCTGATTATTGCGATATCAAACAACATAATCAAATCCAAACACTAGTTTTCAAAACCACGTTTTGTTACCGCTGATTATCTGATTATGCGTTTTCAAAACACATAATCTATTTTAAATAAGCAATCCCAAACACCCCCTAAGTTGCATTCAAACACCACCTTAGCAGATAATGCTCTTTAATTATCTAAATATTCAATCTCGTTACAACAATCATCCATACATGGCATCAGTAACAAATGACCATATACATAGAGGTTCAAGCGACCAGTGACCACGACTATGTCGTAGGTTTTGGACAAAATGTCTCGACAAGCCAATAATTTTATAGCAAGTACGTCAACGTAAAAGTATTTTTATACTCGTATCAATCATGACATCTGTAAGCCAACTATTCATAAAGTTCATTCAAAAATCAAAACACCCCACCTTTATCATACAACACAGACAAACTTGACATCTAAGCAAAAAGAAAGTAACAAAACACATATAGTTTTAACATCACATTTCTTAACCAAGGTTATCAATTTACAATTTCTCCATACCAATGTATAATCTTGTAGAAACATGAAATATTAATCTGTTAAAATCTAATGCAAACAAAATATTAACTCGTCTAAGCAGATGGGTTTTCAACTATAGTAGCTCTAAAGAGAATCAGATACCGCTTTTTTTTTTTTTCTTTTTCTGCTAACTACAATAACGTATGCTTATACTGTAATGACATGATCTGCACATTTAAGTCTCTTGTTTTATTTATTCTAATCAGAAACTGAGATATCTAAGTCATATACCTGAATCAGCTCAATCATTCCTACAACTTCACTGATAGAAGGTCGACTATCAGGAACTTTCTCCACACATGCCAAAGCAATCTGCAACATTTGGATCATCTCAGTTTTAAGGTTATGAAGCCTTATAAGCTCAACATCAAAAACCTCTGCTGTCCACTCTTCCTTAACAACTAATTGAACCCATACTGGAAGATCCACCATTTCGCTACCTGATGGTGATTGGAATGGTTTTTTTCCAGTTAAAATTTCCAGAAGGAGGATACCGAAGCTGTAGATGTCGGATTTATGGGTGTGTACTTTGGTTTCTAGGACTTCAGGAGCTTGGTATCCAGAAGAGTGAGAAGATGGAATGAGTGGGATGTTCACAATAGGAATTAAACCAATGTCGGTGATTCGGGCTTCCATGTCTTCGTCTATTAGTATGTTTGAGGATTTGATGTTTCCCAGAGTGAATGCCGGGCCTCCGATAGAATGGATATGGGCTATGCCTTTGGCGGTTCCTAGTGCAATTTTGACTCTGGTTTCCCAAGCAAATGAAGTTCTACCTGCACCAGTGTTTCCTGTCGTTTCATGCAGACTACTGAGTCGAGATAGATAATTAACAAAAAAAAAAGGACTTTTAACTAGCAACAAGAAGTGCATACAGACAGACTACACACACAGATGTCTTTGGATCTGCCTTTTGAAACTTATTGCTTGATACTGAGTATCAGCTAAGCCGCCTAAGCATAATCAAATAACTAACTGTAAAAAAGTAGATGTAAAAGATAATCTATAAATGAGGTTCTGTCCGTTTTAAGTTCTGGTAATTAGATATTCACATGTTTTGGAGTGTTTGGAAAATTCTGATTACCCAAACAGACAAAAAATATAACAGCTAACACTATAATAAAGCGGGTATAACAGATAACGATTAAATGTCATTCTCCCACATAAAGTTGTGATAATCAGATATGTTTGGCAAATTCTGATTATTATAGGACTTAACAAATGAAATGTTTGAAAATGGCATTATCAGGAAGGTCAGCTTGAGTGATAAGATTAAAAGTTTCTCAAAGTAGGCTAAGAAGGGTTAAATAAGTAAAACTCATTTCAAAGTGATTATTTGACCCCTAAATACTCAAGTAACTAAAAAAGCAGACTCTATTCGTTGACTTCTCAAGCTCTAAACTGGTGATTATCATGATTATAAAACACAATTATGCTAATAAGTTGCAAAACGTAAATCCAAACATCAAAGAGTGAAATATACGTACCATGCAAGAGAGCCATTAAGCTACCAGCAGCATAATAATCATACAAAAGAAGCTTCTCATCCGTCGAGTAATAAAAAGCATGAAGAGTAGCAACATTTTGGTGTTTTCCGACTCTCCTAATAAGCTCCAAATGCTGTTGAAACTCAATCTTAGTCGCATCCACGTGACTCAACCTTTTCACAACCACAGTAGTCAACTCATCCAGTACAGCCTTATATGATACTCCAAAACTACCCTTCCCGATCACCTCAGCAGAAGCTCTCAACAAGTCATCAAGATCAAAGTTATAAGAAGAACCTTCAAAGAAAACCAGCTTGTTGCATTCCGGATTTGGTACCCCACTAGAAAATTCTTCTTTAAGCTTCTCAGTCCTTTTGTCATTTGATGGGTTCGGGTTTGTTATCTGGGTCCCACTTTCATTAGTACTCTTTTTTCTAAGACAGCAGAAAACAAAGGCGACAACCAAAAGTAACGCTACAACACTTCCCCCAAATGCCATTGCTGCAACAGCCCATACTGAAATTTTCTTTTTGAAAAGAGTATGTCCACAAGACTTAAGAGGTTTTCCACATAACAAAGGATTTCCTATAAATGATGAACTTGGGAAAGTTTTAAAGGAAGATGGAATACGACCTTTGAGATGATTGTAGCTTATGTTAACATGTTTTAATTTTGATAATGCGATATTGGGAATTCGACCGGATAAGGAGTTATTATGGAGGTATAATCCGGTTAACCGTGTTAACAATTGGATATTTGGTGGGATATTTCCGGTAAATGAGTTGAATGATAGGTCTAATATATGAAGTCTGTGAGGAAAGAAGGTTGGAATGCTAGTAGTGAAATTGTTATGTTGAAGGAATAATGAGCGAAGTGAAGGAAGGGAAAGGAGATCAAATGGTAAACTTCCACTTAAGCGATTTGATCTTAGGCTTAGAACTCTTAATGCATCAAGCTCTCCAAGAGTGCCAGATGGTATTGGGCCTGTAAGGCCAACAGCAGGAAGTCGAACAATAAGAACACGGGTGTTATCAGCTGTACAAACAATGCCTGCCCATGAAGTACAAATGTAAGAAGCATTTCCATTCGTAGTATCATTGTCCCATTTAAGCTTTGGACTATGAGGTACCAAAGCAGCAAATGCAAGAAGAGCTTTTTTATCAGCATTTAAGTCGGCATTGGACAGAGGCAGAAGGGAAAGTATGATAAAGATTGGCAAAAGGAGTTGAGAAGAACAGAGCTTCATGATTAAGTTTACACACGTGTGAAGCTTATGGTGATTCCTCTTAGACGATTTTCCTGGTTCAGCACACATAAAAGAGGATATTAACATAGTGACAGTACTTTATCTGATATTCGCAAAAATCTATGGATAAGTGAATAGAAAATTGCATAACATATTAAGTACTGCATTATCCAGCTGCTTATGCAGCAAGAAACAAAATCGCAGTTTAAGTTAAGAACTCTGCAAATGTAACCATTAAGGATGCTGTATTACAGTGGAACCATTAGAAAGTTTAATTATTTTCTAGTTAATGAAAATTATGTTCAGAAGTTAAACACTCAAAGAGCTATAACACCATTTCTCCATTTCTTGCAGATAACAAAGAGCTAAGAAGAGCATATCCAAGTCAGGGGAGTCCTAGAGTTGGATTTATGCATGATAAACAGGTATGATAACGTAGCATAGGCTTATGATTCATATGCAGGAATACTAGGAAGTAGGACCTACACCCTGCATCTGACTAATTTTTGGCATATGCTGAAGGACAGTTTTCCAGTTTATGTCCTTGATTTTACCATTAAACTATGAAAACAGAACAAAGCACTTATCATGGATCCTTAATGATTAAGTTAGCACCTACGAGTGGTAATAAAAAGGATAGGAAACAATATATGGAGCACAACTTACATAGCAGACTCAGTTTCATGACTCCATAATTTACTAGATCACAAAGCATTACTTCACAAAAATGCAACGTCAATTCATTTGTGGATTTTGAATAAGAAAACGCAAATAGCAGAACTCTCACCAATGATAGCAACTATTACCTAACTGGAACTTCTTTTACATCATTTTTATATACAGAACTTTCGAAACTTCGTCGTACTTATCGTTCTGAACTCTAGTTGTATAACTTATATCTTGAATGTCTGAATGGAATGTGAACTAGGTTCGAAGTTAATTTAATCAACTATTACCTAACTGCAACTCCTAGTAATCTGTGTATCATAACAGCTAAAATTTTTCCGTCTTCCGTAACATTAAAAATCACTCAAACCTCATAAAACAGGATACCTGTTAGCAAATCAGACCAGACCAAAATTGCGAAGACAAGCACAGTTTTACCTATAACGCATCAATCGCCTAATCAAATATCCTAAGCTAGTGTAGCTTAATCGCCAATGCACGGAAACAAATTAACTAGTCATGAGTATAACTTTATCTCACTTATATAAATACGTAAAAAATGTAACAATTACTGTAGTATACTCATCTAAATCTTACTCAAATCCCTATACAAACACACTTTTAACTAGAACGCATCAATCGCTAATCAAATACTCAAATTCTACAGTACTGTATCCCAACTGTCTTTCGTCAATGTAAGCAAGTAAACTAATCATTCGCCGTGCAAACACACGAAAACGCACAAATTAAACTTAATCACATAGCTCTTTCACCGATTCACATACACGTAAACGAACACAGATCTAAACTGTTCATTTCATAAGAGTAAACTAACTTTAACCGAACGAAATCACACATGCCGAAACGAATACGTACCGCAAATTATTAGGTCAAATTACGCTTTCTGCAGCTCCTAAACTTAAACGTTAACCTCCGGTGACGTCATAACTGATTCAACCTATCAAAACAGTTGTAATTAATCAGTTAATGCTTCTCATAATTAGTAAATAATTTAACTAATTTCAACGTTTACCTCACGGTGACGTCATCGGTCACTATCAAAACCGTTACTGATCTTCAGCCAATGCTTCTAGAACGTTCTTCTGATTACACAATTCGAAACGAAAAGCTTTTTTCGGATAAAATCGACTTGGAAACAACGTGTTAGTTGGAAATTATGAAAATGTGGTGTGTGTGTGTGTTTATGAAGGTGAAAAATGGATACACACAGTAAATGTGTGAGTGTGTGTGAGAGAAAGATGGGCGGGAGGAGGATTTTGGTATATTTGTTTGTAACAAACTATTGTGAGCGAGGTGAGTATGTGTGAATGTACACGTAGGCCGGTAGGATTTGTTTGATTTTTATTTTTTTAAACTAGACCTCGAATTATTTCATCATTTTCTAAAAAAATAAACATGACGAAAATTGATATATTCTTCGTACTCGTATTTATCTTCTTTTTGTCACATGTCAAGCATACAAGCAGACCTGGTAATCTAGACCCAACGGGTCTAGGTTTGGGTCTAGATAAGTTTACGTGAAAACGTAATAACTTGTATACGTTGCTATTAAGTCTAAACAAAACTCTTAACATATCACGTGTTTACTTGAATAACTTTTAAAATTGTTGGGTCCAACGGATTTGTTATCTATTATAAGTAGAACCTCCTTAATAACGACAACTCATCTAGAAAATGACACGTCACTACTCAACAGTTGCTTACTATTCTATATTTGAAAAAAAAGAGTAAAATACACCGTTCGTCCCTGAACTTGTACCAAATCATCATACTGAGTCTAAATAACATTCTTGTTATCACAAGAAGTCATTTTTCCATGTTTTTTTTTTATCACCCAAGTCCATTTGACTTTGATTTCTTAGTCAACTCCCGCTATGTCCTCCATGTGCCTTGCACATGAGGGCAAAATAGTTATTTCATCACTTTTGTTAGCGACAACTGGTGATGCGCATGAAAAGGCACTGGGTGATCTGAATGATGATAATACGGGCCCACCATCGGTTTCACATTCTTCAAAAAAGGAGCAAGTCTCCATTGAGACTCAAATTCAAGAACCTGTAATCTGAAGATCAGAGTTGTTGGGCTTCTTCTAAAGAGGAAGATAAGAGTTTAGTTTAGGGTCAGAGGTCTAAGAGAAAAAGACCGTAACCAACTATGGTAATTCATTTTCTATGGATGAGATCATGGATGCAAATTGAAGTTCATCAATCATCAAATAATTCCTGGTGAGTATCAATTTTGTCTTTAATATGAATGACTAGTAGAGGTGGCATTTTCAACCTTTCACTTATAACAACAACAACAACAACAACAACAACATACCCAATCCCGCCGAGGGGGGGGGGGTATGGGGGAAGTAAAATGTAGACAGATCCTACCTACCGCCTGGGATAAACCCTAAGTAGAGATCTGCTTGAACGATACCTCCGGCAAGTGTAAAGTGTGCGGGTGAGAAAGAAAAGAAAAGAAAGCAGAAAAACAGAAAACGACTAGCACAGGCAGGAAGTAAAGCAAACAAAACAAGGCAAGGCACCAAAGACAAGCACTAAGAAAAGCAGGTAGACCTACGGGAGCAACAAAGCAAAGCAACAACAACGCACGGGCGTAAAGCTAAGGTAGAGCAAAAACAGAGCACCAAAGCAAAGCAGGGCAAGGAAAGCAAGCAAGCCTAAACAACACAGAGCAAAAAAAGCAACAAGACGGGCTTAAAACTACAAGAAAAAAAAAAAAAAAAAAAAAAAAAGTGAGGCACCAAAACCGAAACCTCGAGGGGCAAGGCAAACAACGAGACGCCTAAAGTCTATGAGTGTCTATCCCACCCAACCCATCTAAACCCACAAAGACCCAAACCAAAACTAACCGCAGATCCTAATCCTATCTCTCCACCCTTTCACTTATAAATAAGTCTATTTGGATAACAGGTAAGATGTGTAAAACAAAAAAAGTTATGTGAAGAAGTGAAATGGGCCGATGAGTCAAAAAATGGTCCAAGTTGTGTTTTAAATGGAAAAAAAAATCTTTAAAAATTATTTGCCGCTATACATCATCGATTTGCACGAGTATACTTCTAGTAAATAACAATTCAAACCTATATAGGTTTTGACATGAAACTTAAGGGGTGTTTGATTTTAACTTAATTGACTTGATAAGCAAAAAACTGAATTAATTGAGTTATAAAAAAAACTGTTTGTTTATAACTTAATAAAAAAATATGACTGAAAATAATAAGTAATACAACTGAAATGGTATGCATTAAGTCATCTCTTAATTAAAGATTACTTAATAAAATAATTAACAAACAAGCCCTTAATCTAACCCTCACCAACCACCATTCAAAACCAACCCCCGCCATGCGCCTTGTTCTAACCCCATATTTGTCCAAATATATAACCCATGCACATCCAACCTAGCAATGTCCATTGTCAATTTAATCATCAATGGCTTCCAATCCCATTGTTACAATTCTTGAACACTCTCGAATATCCTCACCACCAGGCACCATTGGTGAACGTTCATTGCCACTTACTTTTTTCGACATTACATGGCTAGCTTTCCCTCCGGTCCATCATGTTTACTTCTACGCCTTCCCGCACTCTAAATCACATTTCTTAGAAACCGTTGTTCCAAATCTTAAACACTCTTTATCACTCACACTACAACATTTTTTCCCATTCGCTGGCAATTTGTTTGTATTTCCTAATGCTGATGATTTTGGTGTCATTAGAAAACCGGAAATTCGACACGTGGAAGGTGATTATGTTGCACTTACTTTTGCAGAATGTTCTACTCTTGATTTTAATGATTTGACAGGAAACCATCCTCGAGAATGTGAAAATTTTCATCCACTTGTACCTCCATTGGGTGATCTTGTTAAAATGTCTGATTATGTCACGATCCCACTTTTGTCGGTCCAAGTTACGTACTTTAAGGACTCGGGTGTCTCTATTGGTATGACAAATCATCATACCGTAGCTGATGCTAGCACACGCCTTGGTTTTTTGAAGGTGTGGACTTCAATTGCTAAATCAGGGGGAGATCAATCATTTGTAATGAATGGATCACCCCCGGTTTTAGATAGATTGATTGACATTCCAAAACTAGATGAATTCAGATTGAGGCACACAAGCCTTGAAACTCTTTATCACCCTCGGAGCCTTGTTGGGACTACTAAGAAAGTTCGGGCAACATTTATATTGAGTCGAACCAATATCAATCAGTTAAAGAAAAGGGTCCTAACCCAAATCCCAACATTGGAATACATATCATCTTTTACGGTAACTTGTGGTTATATATGGAGTTGCATTGCGAAATCACTGGTGAAAATGGGAGAAAAAAAGGGCGAGGACGAGTTAGAACAATTCATTATCTCGGTTGATTGTCGCTCTCGTATGAATCCACCGATTCCATCAACCTACTTGGGTAATTGTGGTGCACCATGTATCACAACCATAAAAAATGTTGTTTTGACGAGTGAAAATGGATTTGTATTCGCTGCTAAACTAATTAGCGAGGCTATAAATAAAATGGTTAAGAATAAGGAAGGAATCTTGAAAGATGCCGAGAGATGGCATGAGGGTTTCAAGATTCCAGCAAGGAAGATTGGTGTTGCGGGTACACCAAAGCTCAACTTCTATGATATCGATTTTGGGTGGGGGAAGCCGCAAAAGTACGAAGCCATTTCGATTGATTATAAGGGTTCGATTGCTATAAATGCAAGCAAAGAATCAACACAAGATTTTGAAATTGGATTGTGTTTTCCAAATATGCAAATGAAGGCGTTTGCTGATATCTTTAATCACGGATTTGAGAGTGAAGTATAATTTCATCGTACATTATCTTGCTCTTCTTGTGTATCCTTGTTTAATTGAGGTGGGGCGTCTTGTAATGTACTTTGGTTGTTTCGAGTTTCTTAATAATATGTTGCCTTTCTAAGAAAAATAAAATAATAAGTTATGCTAGTTTGTCGAAAGCTATCAAATAAAATATTGAACCGGGTTTTCTTCGAGTATTGGTATTATCAAAGTTGTAATTCAGATGAATTCTCATATCGTAGTTTCCATTTTTCCTTCTTTGAAATCAATTCCATTGTAACAGAATATTATAGCTAAGTAGAGTTGTTACTGTATCACGATTAACCTAAATAAATTATAATAAGAAACTAAATGGTGAACTACAACCCTTTTTTTTTTTTTTTTTTTTTAATGAAAGTAGGAACAGAGAAATCAGTGTAAGTTCGAGAGCAATGGACTCAAATTATCTCTTATCAGTTATCACGTCGATAGAACCAATATCTAGGGAAAAAAACGGAAAACTTAAACTACAACTTGTTAATAATAAAGACCCACAAGTCCGAGAGCAATGGACTCAAATTATCTCTTATCAGTTATCACGTCGATAGAACCAATATCTAGGGAAAAAAACGGAAAACTTAAACTACAACTTGTTAATAATAAAGACCCACAAGTCCGTTGGGTTTGGTCCGCTTAGTTGCTAGGGTTAGGCTAATTTATTTTCTATTTAAGATGCTCTGTAAGTAGACTTTGTGACTTCAGTTAAATTGCATTTTCCTCTATTGGCTTTCATTGGTATGCCTTGGTAATGCAGGAAGAAGGTAAAAAGTACAGTATGTCAAGATGGGTAAAAAGTACAGTAGCATATTTGCTTCCTAGTATTAACATACAAGTTATCACTATTTCATATAAACCCATCTAGACCCGTTTGGGTTTAGATTGACAGGTTTACATACCAGTGTGTGCGAGATATGTTTGTCTAATAGGAGTATCTGGTAACATAGATGCAGATGTGATTATAACGTAAAATTAGCGTTAGAATAAAAAAAAAAACACTAAAAACTAGCTTTGAAAAAAGTCTGTGAACGCCAATAAATGGATTTTTGCAAGTGGATGAAAAACTTGTAAAGAGATGAAATACAGATGGAGACATTATCAAATCACATATGCAGGAATCTGTATCTTTGATTAATAATCATCTCCATACTTTTAGGTCAAGTTTTCAGAAAAATTCTGGAGTGCTTGAAGAGATGTAACCGGACAAACAAATTAAGTTGCAATCGAAACATGTACTGTAATATAATGAACTGTGTTTTTACTAGCGGTATCCTGCATGTTATAGTATACATGGCTTGTAACCATCCAACTTTGTTGTAGCTGTTTTTCAAGTTTATGCGTTTAACCAGCAAGTAAAACTCAAAACAGACAAATCATATATGAGTGAGTTGGGAGTGGTCACCCTAACAATTTTGAAAACCATGATTTATGCTCCAAAAAAACATACAACTTTACATGCAAGGATGGTAGTTCCTATGTGTACCATTTCATATAAAGATTCATCTAAAGAAGTGCAGCATAATCTTTTCCCAGTTGATACAAAGACGTTCAAAATCAATCGTCTAACACAAACAAAGATTACATGAACATCCAAATAATAAGATTAACACGTCTACAGAAGTAAATAACACAAGGTATTTTCTTGTTATCCCAACACATGGATTTTTACTTGTAGAAATCAAAATCAGTGTCGGGCTTCTTTACGTTGGTTCTGTATCCCTTTTCGAAATCCTTGGGGAGAATAACATATCTGTTCTTGCGCACTGCGTGCATCCCTGCTTCTTGACAGATGGCTGTGATCTGAATGCAACAACCATCAAAGTTATTCATACAAGCATGGCATATGTTTGATTTACAACAGGCTAGACGATGAAGGGTGGAGGTAAAAACTCCATACCCTTCGCTAAAGAGGTCACATGGGTCAACAATAAACCAGATTAAAGGCCAGTCAATGTGTTGGGCGGGTCAAGCCGGGTAAAAGTTGGCCAAGGGCCCATAATTAGTGCAAACGTTGAAAGATATTTAATTTGAAAAGTGAGACAGATGATGTATGTCACTGTTTCGTTTATAATAATTAACCTATTACTAACTTAATTTTTGTACAAGAAATGTGTTTGTGACTTGTGAGTCAACCAAACGCCCCATCCATTTCGAGCTGAACTAAAACAGCCCATTTCCACCAAATCACTTCACACTAGGCCAAATGAGCTGCATATAAAAAAACTTTACCTCAGCAGCACTGATCTTGTCAGGTCGAGAGACGTAATCTTCCAAGTCAACTTCGTCACTTAAATTCATTTTAGCGGTGCAAACCTGGCATAATAGAAGTGAAAGTAAAATTAATTCATGAATGAAGCTATGACACTGGAAAAGTATTCAATCCTGTAGGACTCCAACAATGTCTATAATAAACTTAAATGAGGGGACTCTCGTTTAATTTCACAAATCCTCTGTACTTCTTTTTTCCAGAAATGTCACTTTATTAATTTTTTAAAAATAAGAATTTGCCAACCATTAAACGTCAAATTATCTTTAGGTGCTACCAAACACTAGTTTCCACCGCCCGTTCTATGACAGTTGACTGATCCTAATTTTCATCATCACAGTAGCTTATAAAACGTAAATCCAAACACCCTTTTCTAGTGCTCTGAAAGGGCTGATGGAGCAAAAAGTACTGTAAGAAAGACAAACTCGACGAAATAGAAGTTTGTAAAAAATGACTGGCGCCATTGCTGAGGATAACAATCACTCGTCAGTGATTGCTACGGACCAATGCACAAGTTGTAACAATCATTATATAAACCCAAGATATGGACACCAAAAAATACCTGAAACACAAGCCTTTTTTGTCGTCTATCAGGCAAAGGAAACTCGATCTTTCGGTCAAGCCTACCAGGACGAAGAAGTGCAGGGTCCAAAGTATCAGCACGGTTGGTTGCCATGATGACCTTAACATTCACTGTCTGGTCAAACCCATCCATCTACAAACAAACAAAGTTAATGATTTTGTAAGTCCCAAACTCCCAATTAAAAAAAACAGAATGGCTCATTGACCCTTTGATGAGTTATTCAATTAACCTGATTTAAAAGTTCCATGAGAATACGCTGCACTTCTCTATCAGCTCCAGTCTGAGCATCAAACCTGGCAGTAGCAATTGCATCGACTTCATCAATGAATATGATTGCAGGTGCATTTTCTTTGGCAAGACGAAAGACATCACGAACCATTCTGGGGCCCTGCATAAAGCATAAGCGAAATGAGATGCTTATAGCAGTCATTATACCATGTCTTAATCCACAGATAGCATGAGCTCAAGAGTTGCATATAGCGCATACCGATCAATTTAGTTAATGTTTAGAAAAGGAATATCAATGGCATACCTCTCCCAAATACTTCTGAACAAATTCTGAGCCAACAACCCTGATAAAGGCTGCAGTAGTATGATTCGCAACAGCTTTGGCAAGCATGGTTTTACCAGTGCCAGGGGGGCCATAGAGCAAAACACCACGAGGTGGGTCAATACCAATCTGTTTGTATAATTCGTGATGAGTCAAAGGTAGTTCAACAGCTTCACGTATTTCCTGCTTTTGGATGTCACATCCTCCGATATCCTATTAGATCACATTCAAAAGAAACAACATTATTAACTATACATAAAGAAACGTAACAATTACAAAAAATAAACAAGAAACAACAGTAGGATCATGTGCCATCCTGCTTGTGATAACCCACCCGCTTTTCTTTCTTCTACTAATTAAAAACCTTGTTGAGAAGTGTTCTCATATAAAACATAGCAAAGATGAAGAAACAGTAATTGCCCTAAATGTGTATCTTTGCCTCGATTATCAACTGCAGATATGCGAATGAAGAAAGATTCGACATTTCGACTCAGCTGTATTTAGTTGTAACAACTCATATAATGTTAAGCTAACAAACACAAGAAAGATTTGAATAGCTCGCAGGATAGCATAAACCTTGGCTGTCAAGAGGATGGCGCTGTATACTAATCACCATTATTTACAGCCAACGGGCACGAGAAAATTTAAGGTATTGATTTAGGTTCAGTTAAAAGACTCCAACTATAGAAATGTCAAAGCATACATTCAAGAAAGTAAAAGAAGAAAGGAAAGATCTGCTAATTGCGGTAGCAGCCCAAGAACTCAATATCAACAGTGGAGAAAAAGTGCAACAGATCTAGTCCATTTGACAGACTTTTCGTCTTTGTTATATCTTGAGCAAGCATTGATGTGATCAATAGTACATAACATGTTGCAAATATGATATATTAAAAATCTTATGGACATCTACACTACTTAACAGCATACAGACTAGCTCACCACAAATCTCCAAATAAAAACTGAAACAATGCTGGCACATCTCTAATATAGAACTCAAAAGGCTAGAAAAGATGAAGTGCAAACCATTCTCCAAGAGATCAAAGTTCATACACAAACTATAGATATAAGGATAAGAAGCAGAACTTTAAGATCCTCGCATGCAGCCCATTCTAAATGGCGTTTTACATATTAACACAGGTGTGTAGAGTGTGGACATCAGAAACAGGATCGAGAATCCCTGAGTACACCAGGAACTAAAATACACAAGCTCTAATATAGAAGATCAGTCTCTACTCTCTAGAAGGCAACAAACAAACATAAAGCAATGTAGTGAATATACCCACATTCTGATAATCTTGGTGATTAGAAACGAGTGCACTTAGCTTTCCATCCTAGCCAAAACCGTTTATTTCACCCCTAATTAAACAAATACCGGTACTTCTAAAAAAAGACAACAGTTTAAAAAAGACAATCACAACACCCCCTAAAACAAAACCTTGAGAACTCAAGCTAAGAGAAACCATATAATACTGCAAATAGTTCCTAAAATACATTTACTCTCGATGTAAGTAATCACAACCCATATCAAAATTCAGATTTTACCAAAAACAATAACAAAAATTAGCTCAAATCAAAGCATGTTACTCGCACTGTAAGCAATCTAATGGGGTGTTCGTCTTAGCTTGTAAGTTGGCTATATGAGCTTATATGAGATTAATAGGTTTTCTTGGCCTTATGAGTTATGAGATTATCAACTTGAGCTTATAACTTTAAGTTCATAAGCTCAAGTTAATTAGCCAATAATCCATAAAAATGCGCTTAAGTGGTTTTTCAAATTGTATACAAGCTCGTAAGACCAGTCCACAAGCTAAAACAAACACCTACTTAAGCCGCTTCTTATAAGCCAGCTTATTTCATCATTAGATAAATAGAGACGCATGCCTTAAATATCACAATAAGGCGTTTAAGTACAAACAAGCACAAACACCCCCAAGATAAAAACCCTAACAAAACTCTAATTAACCGAAAATCAACACGCATTAAGTATGTAAAATTTAACAATCACTTAACCAAAATACATTACTCAACTATAAGTAACACCAGGTTTCTCAAAAACTGGCCGATATCTAACATAACTAATAACTAATTGCATATTTGCATCCATCTAAACCGACATAATTCAAATCAACCAAAAAACAATAACGAATGTAGACTAAAACTAAAGCAAATACTACTTATAAGTAAAGAAAAACGACAAGAAACGATAACCAAAAACAGGTTTTACAAACCGACTCAAGAGCTCGGTATAAATAGTACTCAATATCCTCACATAATAAACCACCAGTAGTGAACGCCACAAATCCGTCATTCCAATCAATCATCTCCATAAACTAACGAATAACTAACAAAACTAATCGCATAAATTTAACCTAACTTCATTCAAGTTATACCGTAAACCAGTCACAACCACAATCCCGTTATCCTAATCAACCATCTCTATAAACTAACCCTATAACCAACAATACTAATCGCAACCTTTTAACCTAACCTAATTCAAGCCATACAGATAACAATAGGAAAACTAAACTACAACTAAAGCAAATAAATCACATAACTAACAAAAAAAACGACAACTTAAAAACCCGAAAAGCACTCACACTATAAGTAACATCAGGCTTCTCAGACTGACTCAAAAGCGAAATACTCGAATCAGCCTCGGGCGGCAACACATCAACAAGCGCATTACTATGCCTATGAAGCGCCACACTAGCAGAAGGCTTCAACAACTCCCTATTAATCGTACTCAATATCCTCACATAGTAATTACTCCCAGTAGTGGACCCCACAATCCCGTTATTCTGATCAATCATTTCCATAAACTGACCAATAACCAACGGCACCGACTGGATTCGCTTCACTTCTTCTTGGGATCTCAAAAGCTCCCGCTTGAGATTCTTTTGTTCGTCCTTGACGTATTCTTCTTGGATCTCGATGAATTCGATTTGGCGTGATAGGGTTTTGAGGCGCGTGTAGAGGTCGTCGTCGGATTCTGTTAGGGTTAGGGTTTGGGAATGGTCGGGGTTTGGGGATGGGAGGGTGGAGGGGGGTTGTTTGGGATCGAGTACCATGGTGGATGCCATTGTTGCTGTGAGTTTTTGCGGTGGTTTGGAGATGATTTGGGGGGATGAGAGGGTTAAAGTATAGAAGATGTCTTGGGGAACAATTTAAGTGATTTGATGAAGTTTTTGTGAAGTATGCAAGATGGACCTTTAAGTTTTCAGGTTTTGTTTAATTTGTCAAAGGCGGTTGAGTCCGTATATGATGAGTTTAGGATACTCGGTTACATCATTTCATCTTTCACTTCAGCGTTGTATTAACGTTCTTTCTTTATTTACTTTCCGTTACTTTTTTTCACTTTTCACCCCCAATCATCACACCAGCTCATCTTTCAACTTATTTTTCTATTTATTAATAATAACTAAACTTTTATATTATTAAATTAAAATGTTACATAGAACTAATATGGTAAGTTCCACCTCGCCTTGATCACCTGTTTCGCCGTCTCGACCCGTTCGCGTTGTTCTTCAGTTAAGTGATCAGTAGGCTGAAGATAGAATATTTCGTCTTTTTGATGTTGCTCCATTTCTCGAATTCTCAACTCTTGTTCTTTTTGTTCTAGCTCCTTCTTTCTGATCTCCAAGAACGCTTCAACGTTCTGTGACTTTTTGACGATGTACGGCTCGTTGAGACTTGCATATTCGTTGACAATCAACCTAGACAAGATTTCCCCATTGCCAAATCCTGAAGATGCCGATGACGCCCGCCCATTTCTTCTTCGTTTTTGCTATGTCCCTGCCCATTGGACTTCGAATTTATTGCGCATCCTCTTCCTCGTCTCCATCCTGCATATTCAAATTAAAACTACCATCCGTTGACTGCTTCGTGTTGAACGAACTAGAGCTCGAAGACTTGTATCTCTTGCTCTTTTTCCTGAGCATTTGCTTGAAAGTCTGGAACTTCCACATGCTTCCATTTCGGACAATCTTTAATTCAGCCTAACAATGCATAAGTGTAAATGGGGCTCCATATTCAACTGCGTATTCCAAAAGTGTTGTTCGGTGTAATCCCTGTCTCCGGCTCCACTTACCGCCGTCCGAAAGACGTTATTGTATACACCACAAATTTGAGCAACTTTTGGACACCACAATCTTCCATTTCCCAGTTATCATATCGTAGGTCCAACGACGGGATTGGACAATTTTTTTGCATGTTTTCTAAAATCTCAATCCAAAACCCAGCATTCTTTCTCGTATTACCAGCAATGCTATCTTCGGATACACGAACCCAAGCTTTGCACAATGCAATTTCTTCTACTAATACAAATAATGTCTAAAACGTTATTCGTTTTTTCTATGTTTTGATAATAACAAAACATAAAAACATTCTACGTAAAAGTTAACGTAAACAAAGTTTTTAGTCGTAAAACTCCATCCCGACACCAAAATCAGTAAATGTATGAATAATGAACATTAAATATTGTGAATGATCAAAGAAATAGTTTTTTCACAAATGTGACATAAACATTTTACACAAAGTTTATTTTACAAATTATTTTTTAATTATAACAAAATGTTTTATTCAAAGAAAATAATTTGAATTTCCCCCCCCAAATAATCACCTTCACCATATTTTTACTTCCCCACAAAAGGATCGTGGACGGTACCTTTAAATAATTAAAGGTACCGTCCATATTTAAGGGTACCGTTTGACCGTTAGACACCCAGATTTCTGTGTCCTATAAATAGCAGCTCAAATATCACATTTTCACTCACCTCTTTGCACCTAAATTTTATGTTATCATTTTTCCACTTCCTAGTTTAATTCTTTGATCATAAACATAGTTTTATTTCATTCACTAGTGATCGATACATTCTTACATTACAAGTGCAAGAGAAGAACACTTACAATCATCAAGATATCAAGTGTTTTAGGGTAGTTAGTGCATTGGTAACATTGGTTACTTTCTTGCTGTATTCTAGCATACATCAAGTTTATCTTTCTCATTCTTGACTCCAATATAGTTAAGGTGAAAGGAGAGAAAGTTAGGTCTCTCGTCTTAAAAGCTGTTGGGAATTAAGGTAATCTACTGATTCTGCCGAAGCACAAGCTACTGATTCTGCCGAAGCCTTAGTCGAAGAGATTCTGCTGAAGAAGAAATGATGTTGCTTGGTTATACTTGAGGTAATGATAAAGCGATAGTGTGTTGCTCTTGAAAGTGGAACCACGTGGGAGAGATAAGCTCACTTTAGAGTAAAAGTCGGTAGCCGTATGTATAGGTTGGCGCCAGACATGTAGAGCTTACTCAGAATAAACACGATGATTAACAAAACAAAATGATTAGTTGCATGCTTGTCTAGTTGCATGCTTAGTCTAGTTTAGTAGTAGAAGCGTAAATTGTCAACGCTTATTAGGGTTTCTTGCCTATATAAGAAACCATATTATCTTGTAATAGATAAGCTTTTCTTAAGTTTCTCAAGTCTTATATTCTATCCGAAACATAGAGTTTCTATAATCAAAGATCCATAGAGGATCAAAAGTGTTCTTAGTTACTATAACTTGTATTTATTTTTCGCTACAATATCAAGTTGTAGAGATCTTCTATTAGTTTGCTTGTGATTACATAGGCAAAGCTAACGATCCCCGAGTGCTTAAGATCTATCAAGGTCTTGGTTTATAACAAGTGGTATCAGAGCCTCGGGAAAGTCTCTACGATACTAAGAACCGCCTCACCCCATACAACCAAACATTCATTCACCATGCCCGGATCGACATCTCGAAAATGAAGTCACCAACACAAACAACACCAACACCAACACCACTTCCATGCAACAACTCGGTCTCACAAATAGCAATGGTAAATTTCCTTATTTAAAGAGGAAGAATATGAACTTTGGACTATGAAGATGGAAAACTGGATTTCCAATATTGATTGGAATCTGTGGGAGGTAGTAAAGAAAGGAAATAGTCTAAAGAAGATGATTCCCAGCGAGATGGGAAGTTTATCATGGCTCCACCAAAACTCTTGAAGAAGTCTTGGCCATGCAGAGAGCATAAAGTGAAGACCATTACGCTTCAAGCCATACACGAAGATCATCTATGTGATTTCCATCATATGGATGATGCTAAAGATATTTGGATGGCTCTCAAAGCAAGGTTTGGTGGAAATGAAGAATCAAAGAGAATGAGGAAGTCCATGCTTGAACAACAGTTTGAGGACTTCAACATATCGAAGAAGAAGGTATCCACAAGGATCTGACGGGTTCCATAGGATCTTGAGTCACCGAATCACCGAATGCTAAACCGGACAATGAAGATTGCAACTCAAAGTTCTTGAGGTCCTTGCCACCATCATGGTTGCATGTTAGCATTGCTCTCAAGGCTAAAGGAGGTGGACATGCTCACCTTTGATGAGCTATACAACAGACTCGAAACCCTTGAACCGGATGTCGGGACTCCCTACCGTACATCCTCTTCTAACCATACGACTTTTGTTGGGACATCTCATTCCAACATGATGGTACAAGCTCCTAGCTCCAACTATTTTCCATCATCTCCTAGTTCCAACTACTTTCCATCATCATCTTCAACTCCCCCGCACCACATAACCTCGTCCCACTCCACCAAGTTCTCAAGCTAGGTCTAGTAGTGTGATAGAAGATGTTCTTCATTCGTTTGTTCTTGACTATGATACTCGGTATCTTGCATATGAAGACTTTGATCGGTGGACCTCTTGATATGGAGGAAATGAAGTTGAAAATGCGGTGGCTTTCTTTGTCGGTGGACATCAAAAGGTTTGAAGAGAAGGTGGAAGGAAGTTTGTTTTCAAGGAAAGGAACCATTTCGTTTTGATAGGGGAAAGTCGGTGCTACTCTTGTCATCGATGGGGCATTTCTCAGAGAATGCAAGGACGAAAGAATGGAGATGGAGCCAAATATTTTTCCTATCGCCAGAAACAAGGAAGCTGGAGCCTCGACTCTCCTCACCATGGATGAACAGTCAACTGGACTACACATGAACACATTAATGAGGAAGCTCATGATCTTGACAAGGTTGGATCGCTTGCAAGGTGCACTTTGGATGAAAGGCATGATCGGTTGCCTTAATGGGATTATCTCGGTACACAATTGTATTTTGGTCGTAGTCTTAGATACAATGAACTTAAGGAAGAATTTGATGCTATGAAACCTAAGTTTGATGCATGTTATATTGATAATGAAGCTCATAAACTAGCATTAAAAACAGTAGAAAGACAAAAAGTATGGTTTCAGAAGAATCAAATTGCTTATGAAGAAAAGATAAAGGTTTTACAGTTTGATCTAGAAGTTGCAAATAATTACTTAAAACTGTCTGAGAAAGCTAAGGATGAAGCTGTATCTGAAAACCTAGAGCTTAAGGAAAAACTAGCTAAGGAAATAGCTATGCATAAAGAATGGTTGGTAAATGGAAACAAGTTAGCTAGTCAAATCTATAACAGTCAAACAGTTACCTCTGGCTTAGGACTAGGCTTTCAAAAGTATGTAGGAGTAGAAGCTAAGTATGATGGTCGTAAATCCACACCAGCAGGGTTAGCTAACTTTGTAAAGAAGGTGAATTACATGTCGTCCCTGGACCTATTAGAGGTGAATTTATGCCCATGCACCTATCCATCATCGTGACTTTGATGGATCACATCACTTATATGGCAAAAGTCAAAGACTTGCGGACCACGATACCTCATCTAATGATTTTGTCTCTTGCTCGACGGCGGTGACAACTCATCGGATCAAGGGTCTACCTCCTATGAAAGTTGTGATTCAAATGAGAAGTCGACCTCCCAAGCTCGAACCCACACCCAAGCTGCGCACCCGTCTACTTGTGAGCCTTCTAGGGAAGGCTGGCGAGGAATCAACTTCAAGGCAGTTTCTCACGAAGACTTATCTTTAAACGTTTGAATAATCGATCTGTTAAAACAATTCCTTGAATGTATCTGTTTTAAGTACTTCGCATGTAATCCAACATCTTCCTGTGTGAATAAAACTTCTAAGAAGAAGACATGTTTTGTATGTGGCGAGAAATTTCATTTGATAAAGGATTGTGATTTTTATGAACAAAGATTGGGTGCATGTGCTACTTCCGAAACACAAACCTAATCGGACCAATGTTGCTAATATTCCACCTTATGTCCCATGGCGCTAAAACCGACTCTCATTGGAGAAGTTCGGTTACTAGACCTTATGGCCAACCAACGAGCTCATATTTTAAACATGACTATTGGCCTACATATGTTGACTCCATGTATCTTTGGGATGGGATATGGAACACCGCTTTGAAGCCCTCGGCGAGTTGTTCTTGGACTAACAAGGGACCAAATTATCAATGGAGGACCAAGAACAATGGTGGATCCTCTCAAACCTCATGCCCTAAACACGTGATCCACAAGGTGTTCAAGTCGATAATGACTTGAGCCTCCTCTGAATACTAATTGTTTGTATATATTTGTTTGTTGTTTGTAGGATCATCCCTTAAGCATAAGAATATTGGTATTGTTGATAGTGGTTGTTCCGAAGCATGTCCGGGAACAGGGATATGATGCACAATTTTGTCCCTATAGAAGGTGGAGGCAATGTAACGTTTGGAGGAAGTGATGGGAGTATCACAGGAAAGGCACCATAAAAACACCTCATCCGGATTTTGAAAATGTGTACTTTGTTAAAGAACTTGACATTTCAACTTGTTCTCTGTTTCACAAATCGTGACACTAAGAACAAAGTTCTCTTCATCGAGAATGAATGTCTTGTCTTTGTCTAAAGACTTCAAACTCTCGGAAGAAACTTCAATTCTCAAGGTTCCTCGTACTCACAATTTATACACATTCAATCTTAATGAAGTTCAACCAGGTGGTGACCTCACTTGCTTGGTGGCTAAAGCATCTCTTGATGAGTCCACTAAATGGCATAGAAGAATGGCGCATGTGAACTTCAAGACCATTAACAAACTCTCAAAAATGGGTCTTGTTGAAGGACTTCCCACCAAAGTCTTCACAAATGATCACAATTGTGTCGCTTGCAACAAAGGAAAACAACACAGAGCTTCTTACAAAGCCATCAATGCTATGAGCATCATTACTGAACCTCTTCAGTTGCTTCACATGGATCTGTTTGGTCCAACTCAAGTCAGAAGCATTGATCATAAGTTCTTCATTTGGTAATCACCGATGGCTACAAGATTTTGTTGGGTTTTCTTTCTCGAACCAAAGATGAAACATCTCAAGTCTTGATGAATTCATCACTCTTGTTGAAAATCGCTTAAACAAAAGGTTAAGGGTATTCGGTGTGATAATGGGACGAGTTCAAAATGCTATTCTTATAGAACTCGTGGGTCAAAAGGCATAAAAGGGACTATAGTAATCCAAGAACCCCACAACAAAATGGGGTGGTGAAAGAAAGAATAGAACCTTAATAGAGGCTGCTAGATCCATGCTTTCAGACTCTAAGTTGCCCACCATGTTCTGGACTCAAGCTGTTGGCACTGCCTGCTATGTGCTCAACCGGGTGTCCATTACCAGACCACATCTTAAAACACCATATGAACTTCTCTTTGGAAAGGTTCCTGTCATTCACTACCTAAAACCTTTCGGTTGTCAAGTGACCATTCTGAACACAAGTGATCCGTTGGGAAAATTTGATGAGAAGGCTGATGATGGCTACATTGTGGGTTATTCAGCTCATAGTAAGGCCTACAGGGTGTACAATCTGCAAGCTAAGAAGATAGAGGAGACGTTGAACCTGCGATTTTTTGAAGATAAGCATAATGTTCAAGGACAGGGTCATTCGTGGTCTTTTGATCTTGACTACTTAACTGACTCTTTGGGCTACACTAGACACTTGGCTAATCAAAATGCAGGGTCTCCAACCTCTCCCACTGACATTGCAGGTCCCTTGAATGATGACTCTGAAAATGAGTTTGAAGATGATGAGCAACCCATACTTGTGCCTTCTTTCTCTCCTAACAATATTGCAGGTACCACCTCCAAGGATGTTCTTGATACAAGTGATGAAGATGACTCTCATTATCTTGAGGACCTTGCTAGGCTTGAGACTCAAGAATTTCTTTGCCAAGCTTGAAGCGAGCGAAAGAAGGGATGGCTAATGAAGAAGTCAGCAGAAACAACGTGTCTGCTGAAGTTGACCTTGTCACACCCACCATCCCCAAATCTGCTGAAGGCTATGCTGTTTCTACTCGAGTATCTTCAGACTTTGGTGAACCTTATACACGCTTTCCAAAACCTTCAGATCTAGGAAATCATCAACCCAAAGCTGGCATCTTCACCTCACCCTCTTATGATGCTGAATTTGAACCAACCATCACTAATCTTGATTCATCCATTGAAGTCAACCCCACTGCTACTCAGAGGATCAACACTGCTCATCCTCAATCCAACATCATAGGTGATCTTCTGGCTCCTGTTAGGACTAGAAGAGCTATCACCAGTCCTCAATTTGACAGATTGCCTTTCTCTTATGTCTCCAACCAACAGAGAGACAATCACATGACTTCAAACATTGTCTGTTTGCTTGTTTTCTCTCAAGTGGAACCAACCAAGTATCTCAAGCTCTTAATGATTCGAGTTGGCTAGAAGCAATGCAAGAAGAGATGCAACAATTTCACAATCGCAAGTGTGGGTCTTGGTTCCATTACACGATGGCAAATATGCCATTGGGACAAAGTGGGTTCGAAGAATAAGAGATTCTAGAGGTGTTGTGATTAAAAACAAAGCAAGGTTGGTAGCACAAGGCTTCAGACAGGAGGAAGGAATTGATTATGATGAAGTGTTTGCTCCTGTTGCCAGAGTTGAAGCAATTCGCATTTTCTTGGCTTATGCTTCTTATATGGGCTTCATGGTGTATCAAATGGATGTCAAAGGTGCTTTTCTGTATGGTGAGATTGAAGAAGAGGTTTATGTCTCTCAACCAAAGGGATTTGAAGACCCAGATCACCCAGATCATGTTTACAAAGTTGTTAAAGCTCTCATGGCTTACATCGGGCTCCAAGAGCTTGGTATGCTCTACTTTCATCATTCTATTTGAAGCATGGCTATAGGAGAGGAGCTATTGATAAAACTCGTTCCTCGAGAAGAATTACTCGACATCATTCGGTACAAGTGTATGTGGGCGACATTATCTTTGGTTCCACAAATGAAGCTTGGTGCGGGAATTCGAGGAACTTATGAAGGGTGAATTTCAAATGAGTGCTATGGGAGAACTTACTTTCTTTTGGGTCTCCAAGTTCGTGAGAACAAGATGGCATCTTTATCATCAAGATAAATATGTGAGGACATTCGAAGAAGTTTGGTATGGAAGGTGTTAGGGCGCCACCACACCTTATGAAGCTCCAAAGACTAAAGCAAATAATGAACCGAGATCTACCGTGAATGTGCATCATGCAGTCCATGATTGGTTCATTGATGTATCCGACCGCTTCAAGGTCCGATATCACGTTTCTTTGTGAGTGTGTGTTCTCGACATCAAGTCACTCCACTTGCTTCCCATCTCAATGCCGTGAATAAGATCTTTAAGTACCTCAAAGGCCAACCTCTTTTAGGCCTTTGGTACCCAAAAGAATCTCCTTTCAAGTTAGAAGCATTTAGTGACGTTGATTATCTTTGGTGCAAATCGGATAGAAGATCCACAACCGGAGGTCGCCGGTTTCTAGGCAAAGGTTGATTTCTTGGCAATGCAAGAAACAAACCATTGTGGCCACCTCAACTCTCAAGCGAGAATACGTTCTCTTGCGCAAAACTGCGTGGACAAGTCCTTTGGATTCGTAACCAATTCTTTGGACTATGGGTACAACTTTATGAACACTACAATTCATATAGATAATCAAAGTACCATCGCATAGTCAAAAATCCAGTCTTTCACAGTCGAACGAAACACATTGAAATCAGGCACCACTTTATAAGAGATGCTTATGAAAAACATTTGATAAAAGTGGCTAAAATCCATACTGATAATAATGTAGCAGACCTATTAACAAAGGCTTTTGATGGACCAAGGTTTCAACACCTCGTGGTCAATATTGGTATGCTAAACCCTTGACTGCATAGTTTGAGGGGAGGCATAGGCCTCAGGGGAGGCATATGCCTCAGGGGAGGATTTGTGCAAACTCTGCAGATTTTTGTTTGTTTTATATTCACTCTGCAGATTTTTTGGTTTGTTTCTATATTTTTGTTTGTAATCTAACACTAACTTCTTATATTTCTCTAGTTTGTTTGTTTTGTTGTTGTGTATGTTTTAGTATCTGTTTTGCAGTGTTGCAGTTGTCTGTACTGCATTTTGTCTGTTCCTTATCTGGACTGCAGTTTATACATCTCATGATCAAGTTCAAATTCATCAAGAGTGGCTCTTTGTACATGGTTAGACAGCTGAAAAAGTGTTGCTTGTTTCTTCTGATAACAAATGCTGAAGAATACAATTTGATTCTACTGAAGATAATACTGAAAGAAAAGGAATTGAAGTCAAATTGTTCATTCATTCATTCAAGAAATGTTCGACTTACGACACATAAAGTCAACCTACTTCTATTTTGCATCCTCAAGCTAAGCCTAATCTAATGGATATCTTTCATTTCAAATCGAATCTTGGATATGCGTTAAATCTCGGCTTTGCTTTCGAGGTCTTGCATAACCACCCATTCGCCTAACCGGCCGTTGGATATGCACCACCGTAACGACGAAGATGCTAAGGACCAAAATGGAGGGATGGATTGATGAAAACGATTGACGATGACGATGACCACGTGGGATGACGAAGAGAACTATCGTGTCCTTTGTGCTTCATCTACTCATTTCAATCGAATACAATCGATCCACCCTCCTCAAGCCCTTCTTCTATACGATGGGTGTTTATGCACCAAAAGATGGCGCGATGAGACCAAGAACCACCTCTCTATCTTTGGGGAGTGGCGGATTCACAGCACGAGGTCTTTGTTGAGACCGAGGTCTTTGGAGGTTGGAGTAAGCAGTTCCCTCCTTATAGGAGTCATCGTAATCATCGTGATTCACTTGGATTCACTACTCGTCATCTTCGAAGAAGGAAGAAAGGGCGATTTTTTAGGTCTTGGATAGGGTTGAGGAAAGTAAGAGAACCATGGGTTTGATTCACCACTTGATGATGATGAAGAGGATGAGGAAGCTGAGGAAGTGAGATCTATGACCTCAGGTTTGGAAGTCATAGTGCAATTGGGTTAATTGGGGTTATTTGGCTTCTAGGGTTTGTGGTAAATATTTGGGGATCTTGGTGAAAATATGAGTTACATTGGGATCATTTTATAGACGGATTCAAGGTTCAACGAGTTTAATTCAAGTGGGTGGCACAGTAATTCTAGAAACCTACCGAAGATATTCTTATCTTTGATGCATTCTACTGATGCCATAACTTCAGCAGATTGATCTTGTGTTTCTGCCGAAGTGTTATTTTGGGTCGGGTCAAAGATATCATACACGTCAGCAATGGTCAACCAAACGGTCCATTTTTCTTTGACCATAATTTGGACAAAAACACATCATCCACCATCACTCGCTTCAGAACGAACAAATTCCCTCTCATTCCACTTACACAAACTCTCACCATTTCAAAATCATAATCCTAAACACTCATATTCCTCATGGGTCTTGAATTTAAATATGATCACAACAAAGTTGCTTTTCTGGGTAATGGCAAAGGTTATGAACTGTACGAACCAATGGTGGAATTCCTGAAAAGGTCCAAGATTCGTTATGCTCTAACTCATTCTCCAAATGAGATATATGAATCACTGGTTACTCAATTTTGGGCAACTGCTGAGAAAAGGAGTGAGACAGAGATTAGGGCTGTGATTGATGAAACAGAGTGCATTGTGACCGAGGACCTAATCAGAAGGAAGCTTCACCTGGAAGATGCTGATGGAGCATTTTACTCTAATCAGGAAGATGTGTTGAATGGGCTAAGGGCTATTGGCTATCGAGGTACTAGAACTGATATGTGGCTAAAGAAGGAACTCTGCCCCAAATGGAGGTTCCTGGTTCACACACTGCTCCAATGCATGAGCAATAAGACTGGAGGATGGGACCAGTTCTCAACCAGATCGGATATGGTATTGTGTGTCTTTCTCGGGGTAACTTTCAATTTTTCTAAGTATATTTTCGAAAACATGGTTGAAAATATTCAAAAGACAAAGGAAAATTTTAATGTACCCAAGGTTTTACAAATCATATTAGACACCTCTACCCAAGCACAAGCTTTTTATCCTATAAGTTCCTTGACTGCTAAATTGTTTGCAACCATGAAAACTCACTTTCAGGGGGAACATCATCCCCTGCTTGCAGCCATGTTGCCACAAGGTAATGAGGCTGCTGATGAGGAGAATGTGGCTCTTATCCCTCCTACCTCACCGGTTGCTACTGATGGTAATCCATTGGTCAACATTGATGAGGGCCCATCTTCTACTGTTGAAGCAACTCACGTTGCTCCTGACCAGCCACCTTGTCCCAGTCCTCCACCCACACTTGATACTCATGTTGAGGTAGATCTTAATAGACCTCCCACACCAAGTCCTGTGAGGAATCCTCTTGATGAAGATATTCCCCACATTGAGCATGACCAGGTTACTCCTGAAAGGTCCAATGAGGCTCCCCAACCACAGAGCAATCTGCTGGTGGAGCTGAGGACCCCGTTACACTCTCATCTGTGTACTCTCTTGTCAATGGTATCTTTGCAGAGGTTAAGAATCGAAAAGGAGCTTGCGAGACCAAGTCTTCTCTTGGAGGCAAAATTGAAGAACTGCAGAATCGACAGGTCTTAGAGCACAACCTAAAAGGGTCTTCCAAAAGGAAATTGGTGGTTTCATCGATGAAGAGCAAGAAGTTCCTCCCTTTGGATCTCTAGAAATGTTGGTGAAGTGTCTCTCAATGACCCTTCATCTCAGAGTGCCACTTCATCAAAGAAGACGAAACACATCGCATACACGGAAGAAAAGATCGATCTTCACAAGGTTTCTTACAAGCTTGAGAGAACACTGTAGTTGATAAGGCTGCATCTGCTGAGATACAAATGGAGGATGCATCTCCAGACCTTGGACAGACTTCATCTGTTCAAGAACCATCAGACCCTTCACCTTCAGCAGATCATCCTGATGTTGCTGTCTTGACCACTTCAGTTGATAATCTACATCAACATGTGGATTTAAGTACTCCAGAAGAAATTCCTGTAGTTGATCTTACTGAAGAAGAATGTGCTAAGCAGACTAATGACAAAGGAAAAAATGTCATCACTGAAGATGAGCTTGGTCCTAACCTAGTGACTGAGGAGGAAAGACTAGGTCAAGCTAGTAGATGGGCAGAGTTTGAGAAGTCAAAGGAAGATACAGCATTGGCTAAACAATTTGCAGCAGAAGAATTCTCATCTCTAACTCCTGAGAGAAGAAAAGAACTGGATGAGTTAAGGGTTCAGATGCCTGCTGCACAGTGGGATGTTCTAACTCAGCATGTCATTTCAAGACCTTCTCTAGCTCAAAGTATCCTAGGTGGAGATTTTCTTAGTGACAACTATGTGGAGCGAATGAGGGCTCAGGGAAGACAAAGGAAGCAAGAAGCACTTGCACAAAAGAGGGCGATCCAAGCTCAGAAAGCCAAAATCAAACCCCCTACTAAAGATGAAATGAGAAGGGTGGTGAAAAACCAATACTCACAGTCCAACTCTGGTCTAACAATGAAGCAAGTCAAGGCTTATCCCGATTACATCTCAGATCGCAAGTATAACCAAATCATGGAGGAAAGAAGATTAGCTTTGATGCGTTCTTCCAACTTAAAAAGGGTTTCAGAAAATGAAGCTGTTCAAACGACCAAAAGACTCAAGGCTGATGCCCCAACCAAGGAATCCTCTCCAGTCATTCCTGCTGAAGCAACCTCTGAAGTTGCTTCTACTACGGCCAAGGGTCAATCTGCTGAACCATCTTCCATTCCTCCTGAAGCACCTGAAGCATCAGCTCCCTCTCTCTCAGCAACACCTGTTGTTACAGTAGAAGATTCTGAAGTTAAGGAAGCTGATCTCGCAGAAACCAAAACAGAAAAGGCTATAAGGATATCCCACAGGATAAAAGCATTTCGTGCTTCAACCATGTCTCCATCTACTGTTACATGCCCCACTACAGAAGCACAAGATGAAAATGCTCCCCCTCAGGAGATCTATCTGCCTGGGAGGAGAAAGAAGACTAAGGCCAAGATTTCTCCTTTGGATCTTGAAGCTGATGACTCATCTTTTATCATAGAAGGGTCTGCTGCTGATTTTCCTGATGGAAACTCGTAAGATGGGATAGCACAAAATTGAAGGAAGATCGATGAATGTTCTTCTCCGTAGGGACTACTTGATGAGAATTCACCTTCTCAAGGAAATTCTACACTTGATAGATAAAGCGGACTTACTTTCTCTATTTACTCAAGTTTCCACCCATTATTGCAACAACGAACCTCAAGGCTCGGAATGTACCGCCAGAGATTTTCAAATCTTGTTAAACTCCCACATTCCCAATAGTAAAGCATCTTCAATTTGGGAACACTCACATCGGTGGAAGCTTACATCCTGGAGATTTTATCCTCTCCTTCGGGTGCATGTCCTTGAGACTAAGGGTGGAATCACTGTGTGCCTACTGTCTGAAAGAAAGTACCCTCTGCCTAAAAGACTTATGGAAAAGATGTTGAGTCAGAAATTGGAAATTCCTCCAGATCCTGTGGGAAATGAAAGACAATCTGCTTTAACTCTGGTGGGATTGATCAAAACTCAACTTCAACAACTGCAATAGGCCTCTTCTTCTTCCACATAAGGACAATTGGTACTCACTGCACTACTTTGTTTTGTCCATGTTTATCTGCCTTTCTTGTGTTATTTGCCTATTTTTGTCAATTTTTTAAAAAAAGTAAACGCCTTTCACCAATCCACACAAACATCATTTTAAAAATAGTGATAGCGTTTATTTAATAAAAATTAGGTTTTATATTTTTCAACTTTTTATTAAGCTTTTTCAGTTTTATAAATTGTTCTTAGTTAAAAAAAAAAAAAAAAAAAAAAAAAAAAAAACTACTTTTATGTAGAATTTTGTCCGAAGGTCTCTAACTCACCCGATGTACTTTTGTATATCCAAGAGTTGGCTAGTCCAAAGTGCAGCTTTGGTAAAGACACATCAAATCTGTTGATAAATTGTAATGATTTGCTCAAAATCATAGGGTTTGCAACCACCCATGCTTAATCACGAGAGTTGTATGGTCATCAATTCACCATGGTCTATTCTGTTTGGAATCCAAGAATTGGCTAGTCCACATGTATATGGCATGTGGTAAAGACAATCGAATCCATATTTGGTTCTCAATTCACCAATCCTAAGAATTGACTAGTCCCGAGCAAACGGCTACGGTAAAGACAAGACAAATCCGTTTATATGGTTCTTTGGTTTGCCAATAAATCGATGGTTATCAATGTACCATGGTTTTCGAACTCAAACATGTGGCTACTCCGGTAGTAATGGCTATTGGTAAAGAGACATCAAATCCATTAATTTCGATGATTCACCTCTCACAGAGTTAACACACCGGAAGTGATGAGAATAGTATTGAACTTATATGTTTTGATGTACATGATGTCACATGTTCTTTGCAAAGATCCGGTATTTCACATTCGGTCATCATAGAGATGTTCTTCTTCCGACTCTTTCTCACGATCCTCGTTCTTGTCCACTCATTGCTCAATCCACTTTATGGTAAAATCCTCAAGGAAAATGTTACAATCCTCAACAAAGATTATAGATCTATCAAGGAAACCGGAACTTAACCTAGTCAAATTCCGGTTTAGGGAGGATTGTTGGGAATTAAGGTAATCTCGATTACGCGAAGCACAAGCTCGATTACCGAAAGCCTTAGTCGAAGAGATTACTTTGAAGAAGAAATGATCTTGCCAGTTATACTTGCAGTGATAAAGCGAGACAGTGTGTTGCTACTGAAAGTGGGAACCACGTAGGAGAGATAAGCTCACTTTAGAGTAAAAGTCAGCGCCGTATGTATAGGTTGGCGCCGTATTATGTAGAGCTTACTCAGAATAAACACGATGATTAACAAAACAAAATGATTAGTTGCATGCTTGTCTAGTTGCATGCTTAGTCTAGTTTAGTAGTAGAAGCGTAAATTGTCAACGCTTATTAGGGTTTCTTGCCTATATAAGAAACCATATTATCTTGTAATAGATAAGCTTTTCTTAAGTTTCTCAAGTCTTATATTCTATCCGAAACATAGAGTTTCTATAATCAAAGATCCATAGAGGATCAAAAGTGTTCTTAGTTACTATAACTTGTATTTATTTTCCGCTACAATATCAAGTTGTAGAGATCTTCTATTAGTTTGCTTGTGATTACATAGGCAAAGCTAACGATCCCCGAGTGCTTAAGATCTATCAAGGTCTTGGTTTATAACAAGATCTTGTTATAAACCAAGACCTTGATAGATCTTAAGCACTGGGGATCGTTAGCTTTGCCTATGTAATCACAAGCAAACTAATAGAAGATCTCACAACTTGTTATTGCGAAAATAAATACAAGTTATAGTAACTAAGAACACTTTTGATCCTCTATGGATCTTTGATTATAGAAACCTATGTTTCGGATAGAATATAAGACTTGAGAAACTTAAGAAAAGCTTATCTATTACAAGATAATATGGTTTCTTATATAGGCAAGAAACCCTAATAAGCGTTGACAATTTACGCTTCTACTACTAACTAGACTAAGCATGCAACTGGACAAGCATGCAACTAATCATTTTGTTTTGTTAATCATCGTGTTTATTCCGAGTAAGCTCTACATAATACGGCGCCAACCTACATACATACCACCGACTTTTACTCTAAAGTGAGCTTATCTCTCCCACGTGGTTCCCACTTTCAAGAGCAACACACCGTCTGCTTTATCACTCATCAAGTATAACTGGCAAAGATCATTTCTTCTTCAAAGTAATCTCTTCGACTAAGGCTTCGGCATAATCGAGAGTTTGTGCTTCTTCAGTAATCAAGAGATTACCTTAATTCCCAACAAAAGCTAAAAAAGGAGTCTAGTGATGACGAATCCTCGACCTCCGAAAGTGAAAATGAAGAATACGCAATGGCGGTTAGAGACTTTAAAAAGTTCTTTAGAATAAGATGTAGATACGTTAGATAACCAATAGATGAAAAGAAGTCATTCCAAAAGAACCGAGATGACAAGAAAGGTAAAGGAGATAGGAAATGTTTTAGATGCGGAGATCCGAATCACTTCATTGGGGAATGTCCTAAACCACCCAGAAACAACAACCAAAAGGCATTTGTCGGAGGTTCTTGGAGTGATAGTGGTGAGGAAATGAAGAGAAGCCCAATGACGAAACATGTTTTATGGCACACACGTCAAATGAGATATGCTTAGGAATTGACTTGGAGCCCGACAAATGGGTCAAGGATAACGGATTAACAAGGCATATGACGGGCAATAGAAGTCGCTTCTCTTCATACAAAGCATACAATAGAGTAACCTAAGAGGAAACATAATTGGCAAAGATACGATCTCTCATAACTCTCTCACTATTAATAATATTGAGCATGTAGACAACTTAGAATTTAACTTGCTTATCATAAGTCAAATATGTGATAATAAGTGTAAGGTAATATTTTCAGAGGACGGTAGTGAAATAGGAAGATTATAGGTAGAGGAACTAGGAAAAGTGGCTTTTATGTGATTAAACTAGGAAATAAGCCGAGGGATATAATTTTCCTAGCAACAATAGATGAAAAATCCACATTATGGTATGGGAGATTAGGACACGCAAATATGTGTTTAATTCAATCATTAGAATCAAAGGACTTAGTTAGAAACCTACCTAATCTTAAGTTTGATTAACACTTTTGCAAAACTTTTAAAATAGGAAAACAAACTCATGCTAGTCACAAGGCTAAGAATATAATATCAACATCTAGATGCCTTGAACTTCTACACATGTATCTCTTCGGTCCATCCACCGTATAGATTTACGGAGGGAATCGTTACACCTTAGTAACAGTAGATGACTATTCTAGGTACACTTGGACTAGATTCCTCAAGACAAAAACTGAAGCTTTCGAACAATTCAAAATATTCAGTAAGAAAATCTAAAACCAATTAGGTTGTTCAATAGTTTCTATTAGAACGAATCATGGCCGAGAATTTGATAATGAAGTACAATTTGGAGCTTATTGTGATAATGTTGGGATCACTCACAATTTCACAGCTCCTCGTACTCCACAATCAAATGGAGTAGTACAAAGACAGAATCGTACTCTCAAGAAATGAGTCAAACCATGTTAAACGAACAATCTATACCACAAAAGTTTTGGTGTAACGTTGTAGGCACCTCAACTTATATTCTCAATAGGATACTAATTAGACCAATCATAGGAAAAACACCATACAAAATTCTAAGAGGCAGGAAACCTACTTTAGATTATTTCTGAGTGTTTAGAAGCAAATGCTTCATATTAAACACCAAAGACTACCTCACCAAGTTTTACCCAAAGTCATACGAAGGTGTTTTCCTACGATATTCCCAAGAGAGTAAAGCCTACATCGTTCTAAATAAAGAGACAATGGTAGTCAAAGAATCCCTAAATGTGACATTCGATAAAAGTCCTCCTCTACCTAAATCATCACATTTGGTAGATGATGATTTACACGAAGAAGAAGCCATGATGGATAATGGCAATAAGACCACAAAAAACAATATTGAGGATGAAATAATAGAATTTGACAAAGTTGTCAACATTAAGGAATATAAGGATCACCCAATAGATAATGTTGTAGAAAACCTTAACCAAAGGACACTTAGATCACAAGCCCAAAGCAAAAGTAACTTCTTTTGTTTTATATCAATCATAGAACCTAAGAACATCGGTGAAGCATTAAATGACGAAAGTCGGATAATTGCCATGCAAGAAGAGTTAAACCAATTCACCGCAAATGAAGTTTGGGAGTTAGCACCACCACCTAAGTATTTGACAATAATAGGAATAAAATGGGTATTTAGGAATAAACTTGATGAAGATGGCGTTGATTATAGGAACAAAGCTAGGTTAGTTACACAAGGTTACAATCAAAAAGAAGGCATAGATAATGATTATACTTATGCACCGGTAGCCCGGTTAGAATCTATTAGAATACTTCTTGCATACGCATGTACACTAGATTTTAAATTATATCAAATGGATGTGAAAAGTGCACGTCTAAATGGTTTTATTAATGAGGAAGTGTACACTGCACAACCTTCGGGATTCATTGATTATGAAAACCCTAATCATGTTTATAAACTCAAGAAAGCACTCTATGGTCTTAAACAAGCTCCTAAAGCTTGGTACGATAGATTAAAAGATTTCTTATTTAAACATGAATATACCATGGGGATGGTAGATAATACACTTTTCACGAAAAAAAGAAATTCATATCTCATCATTGTTTAAATATATGTCAACGACATTATATTTGGTTCAACTTGTCAAGACTTGTGTGATGATTTTGCGAAAATCATGCACGATGAGTTTAAAACCAACATGATGGGTGAATTAAATTTCTTCTTTGGTCTACAAATAAAACAAATGAAAGATGGCATATTTTTTAATCAATCAAAGTACATTAAAGAAATACTTAAAAAATTTGGGTTATAAGAATCTAAACCAATCAAGACGCCAATGTCTACGAAAACAAAACTCATGAAGGAATGAAGAAGGTGAGTTCGTGAATAGTACTAAGTACAAAGGCATGATAGGTAGTTTATTATACCTGACGGCAAGTAGGCCCGACATCATGTTTAGTGTATTCCTTCGCTCGCTTTCAAGAGGATCCTAAAGTCGCTCATCTTGAAGCAGTTAAATGTATCTTCCGATACATTAAAGACACCATGCACTTGGGATTATGCTATCCCAAGGGGACTAGTGTAGAAACTATTGTTTATGCCGACTCTGATCATGCGAGAGATTATGTGGATCGAAAAAACACTACTGGCGTTTGTACCTTCGTGGGTCGTTGTCTAACTTCTTGTTTTTCCAAAAAACAAACCGCACTAGCCATCTCCACGATCGAGGCCGAATACGTAAGCGCCAAAAAAGCATGTCAACAAGCATTGTGGAAGAAACGAGCTCTTGTAGACTACGAAATCAAGCTCAAATACATTGCCATCTTGTGCGCCAACAAAGGAGCTATTGACTTGAGCAAAAACCCCGTCCAACACTCTCAAACAAAACACATTGAAATCCGTCATCACTTCATTCGCGACAATGTTCAAAAAGGAAACATATCAATCGAAAATTTTCCATCGGTAGACAACATAGCGGACATACTCACTAAACCACTCAAACGTGTATCTTTCAACTATCTTCGTTTAGGTCTAGGAATAATGGAACACATCCATAAAACTCATAATTTACTGAGAATACACCCTTCTGTCAAAAATTAAAAATCTAACAAAAAATAGCCAGACAGTTACCTTAATTACCAACGGTACCCTTATTTATTTAAAGGTGCCGTGGTACCGTTTGACTGTAAAAACGGGTATAACCCAGATTTTTCCAATTTTTTCAATTCACCTCATCATTTGCTCTCAGCAAATTCAAACTCAAAACCTTCACCTCTCAAGATCAAATTCGCGCAAGACTTTCTTACACTTTATAATCCCAAAAATCATTTGTAAGTAATAATGTTCAATTTCTTCCAATCTTGTGTCTATGATTCTAGTTTGCACTAAATTTGAGATTAGGGATATAAACTTCATATTGCACATGTGTTAAATTGGAGCTAGGATTAGGATATGCATGACTAATTAAAGTACCTTAGTTGTAGATCTTGCGTAATTAACAACAATTTTCATAGCAATTATGTAAAACCCCAAATTTCATTTTATGAAAACCTTCTCACTACTAGGAATATCATGAAAATGTTTTCTTGCATTATTAATACATTCTAAAAACATTTTGTCATGCATACATAATGAATTTTTGAATACTACCCGAAGTACATAACCAATATGTACACTTCAACATATTCGATTAAGCAAAATTAAATGTAGGAGTGTTTGGGTAAACTCGTTTTTTTTTTTGTGTCAAGTTTACCGCACCTCCACATTGTTTGCATATAGGCACACACTAGGAATACGTTTTCCTTGCCAATGATCTTATCATATTGAGATTATACTTCTTGGATTATAGGTCTTGACATGTCTCACGAATTTGATTTTGATTACAAACTCACTCACACTTACATTCATAACATTTCACTTGAACCAAACACACCTGAAAACCTTATTCATGGTTTCAATAATCTCGAGTCTCGCTATTTTCATGAAGGAAGAATAGTTGATCGCTCCCTTCGTAACCAAGAACACATTTATACACCATTTAGTAAAATAGGTTTCGATTGTCTACTTACCATCAACGAACAAATTTGTCCTTGTTTTATTTTAGAATTATTTCATCAAGTTGATCTCGTACATAATGAGGATCAATATTTATCACTTTGGTTTTGGATACAAAATCATAAGTTTGTTTTGCCTCTTCAACAATTTGCTCAAATCCTTTGACTTCCAAATGATGGACAGTGTGCCTGTATGGAAGATTCATCTCTTGAGTCGCTCTTTGATTATCGAGAGCAAAGTAGTACTTATTGTTCTTACATACCCTCTCCACAATAAATCATTAGAGCCATTCATATTCCTCAACATACTCGCTATCTCAATCCAGACATGATACTTTTTAATGAAGTTCGTCCTGGGTGGCACTATTGGGCAGTAATTCTGCGAGAAAATGTCTATAGCCTTGTCGGAAATCGTGAGCAACTTTCGGCGTGTTGTGCTCATATGATTTATTGTCTTATTACTCAAAAACCCTATGATTTAGCTTATTTCTTCGCTAAGCGAATTGTCCATCTCAAGGGTAACAAAACTAAATTGATACTGTAGAAAACTAGAAGGGGGGTTGAATAGTTTACCGATTTAAAACTTTGTTTTGAAACTTATTGAAAGATCAATTGATATTGATCTTAGATATGTTAATGAAATATGTAAACAATATGTAAAGAGTAAATAAGGAAAGAAACAATCAAACCACAACAAGTTGTTTATAGTGGTTCGGTCTACAAGGACTCTTTTTCCTTGCCCTAATCCACTCCCCGAGTCTCACACTCGAGAGTTTAACTTCACTAGTCAACAAGCTCCTTTCACCGGCGGAGAAACCTTTACACTTCGCTTACACTATTTCCGACACTAAGCTAAATGTCGAGTTCTTTCCAAGGGTACAACCACTCCCACACACAATGTATTTTGAGGACTACAATACTAACCACTCACACTCACAAGATTATGATGGTTTGGTACAACAATGAAGTACGAATCAACACAAGATCATACAACACCAAATAAACAAAACTTCCAACTTCTCGTTGAAGCTTGAATGTGACTTTATCTTCTTTGCTACAAAAGAGATCACTAATATGATATGAAACTGAGTTAGAAAGGTTAGAGAGAAGAAATATATGAGAGTATGATAGGAAGGGATAAAAAACTACTTGGTTTGGCTTTGCTATTTATAGCCAAAACTCTCAGTAGGCACCACGGACCACGGCCGCTAGTTATAAGATTTGGTGCCGCCGGGGTCTAACAGCAAGATCTCAAAATCTTACCAAAGTCAACCATATCTATGCAAGATTGTGTAAAATATGTAGAACCTAAATCTACACAAAGAATCTTGTGAAATCTTCCAATGATTTCAATGATGCATCAAATGATGTCATATGTTTATTTTTCGATTTTTAGAAATATGAAAATACATATGTAATGTTTAGTTTTTAAGAAACCAAAACATTCTAAAAACTCTTATCATACATTATGGTTAATCACAATGTAAATGCTTGAGTGATGAAGATATTATTTGAAAAAGTTTGTTTTAATATCTATTAGACTTGACAAGCTTTAAGCTTTATAAAAATTATATTTACTTTTGTCGTTAACAAAACTTAGGTAAAGATAAAAAATATAAATAACGTTTAATGACGATATTTGTATTAACAATCTCCCCATTTTTGTTGAGGACAAAACATAAATTTTATTTTTATAAAAGATGTAAAGATTGTACAAGAGTTATAAAAATATTAGTTTTTAGAACTTGAAAGAGAGATGATGATGTAAGTATATGATGTTTGACTTTTTCAGAAAGTCAGAGTTTTCACTAGTTGAAGCATGATGTTGACTTTTTCAGAAAGTCAAAATGTGCAATTGACTTTTTCAGAAAGTCAAATATTACCAATGAAGTATCATGTTGACTTTTTCAGAAAAGTCAATTTATGCTGTTTGACTTTTTCAGAAAGTCAAATACAACCAAGTTCTATATGTCTCCCCCTTTTTGTCTCAACAAAAAGAAGATGCAAGGCGGAATGTGTAATGAGCCATTTGCCATTATCTCCCCCTTGACCAAAGCTCCCCCTAAATTGGGTGCCAATGGAAGGAGACATGGATTGTGAAAAAGCTACAAAAAAAATGTTAGTAATAATCATCATCACAAGAATTTTCAAACACTATGTAATAAGCAACAACAATATAGAAAACATCATTCATTTGTTAAAATTTTCATGAGTTAAGAATCATTAAAGAAGAACACAATGAAGTGTTGAGTACAAAGAAATATTCCTAGAAAAATACAAGAAAAAAGACTAAATAAAAAGTGCCTAAAAGCAAATAAGCTAGGACCCTCCTATTGAGGTGGTAGATGAGCAAGAGCATTGAGACGCTCGAGGATGTGATTGAGGATGAACCTCATTTCCTCTTGGAACTCATGGACCATCACCCGGGTCCGTTCGGTTGTTTGGGCGGTTTGCTCACAATTTGAGCAACCATGCCTAGGAGGCTAGTATGTTGCATGTTGTTGTGGTGGTGGAATGGTGGAAGTGTTGATGTTGGTGTTGGTGTTTGGTGTGGTGATTATTGAGGCTAGCAAAGCACTTTGCATTTGCATAGTCTCATTTAGATGAGAATCCACCATGTTGGAAAATTGGTGGAGATGTTGGAGTTCGGCTTGAATCTCCTCTCTTGTGGGATGATCTTCCCACATGGACTCCTCAATGTCCTCATGTGAGGAGACATTGATGTGAGAGTGGTTGATCCCCACAAAGGACCATGGATGTCTTTGTGGATGGGGTGAAAGAAGAGGTCTTGGCCCTAGCAGGCGTTTGGGTCGAAAGATGGTCTAGGAGACTCATGAGCAATCCGCTCAATAGTGCCAAATGATGGCAATGGTGGTGGATGATTGGGCCTAGGCGGCAAGTCTTCCAAGTCCTCCAAAAAAGGATTTGGTGAAGTGGGTGGTGTAGAAAATAACTCCAATGGGATGAGTGTTAGAGATTTTGGTGGTGATGGTGTTTTTGATGTTTGGAGGGGTGCCGGTGGTGGTGAGCTTGGTGTCTTTGTTGGTGGTGGAGTGGTGATGGTAATGGGTATAGGAGTGTTTGTATCATCCCTTATGGGAGATGAGATGGTGAGTGGAGATGACTCGGATGAAGAGCTCAAGTTGACAAAGCAACAAGGTCTTATGCTAATCCTAACGGTTTTCTTGCAAGGCTTGGTTGAAGGTGAAGTTTTTGTCATTTTGACTTGAGTTTTTGCTAGTTGATGGTAAGAATGGAGGAGGTGTGAAGATGATCATGGTAAAACCTCTTAATTTATAGAAGTGAAAAATTATGGAGAAATGTGTTTGATTTGATGTTAAACCATAGAAGGGATGAGGTTCCTAATGATTTGAAAGTGGGTTAAATGCTAGTCATATCACCCAAGTCAAGCCATACAAGAGGGATGGAGTGAAGAGGCAAAAATATGCAATAAATGTGTTCTAATGATTGTAAGATCCTAACAATCAGATTACCCACGGATTGCAAGGTACCAAATTTTTGGTTCCTTCCTTTATGCAAAAGGGTTCCTTGGGTGGATTTTTTAAATTTTTGAATTTTGGTGGGAAGTGGATTTCCTATATGCCTAAGTATGTTATACTAGTTCTAATATGGGTAAAAACTAGTCAAGCTTAACTTACAATAATGTATGGTAATTTGGAAATTCGAAATAAGCGAAATTCAGAAAATTACCTGGAGAATCCACTGCACCAAAATTTTACACAGGCAGAACCCTTAAAAGGGTGTCTCCTGTACAGGTACGGCGGTACCAATTCTTATAACAGACGGTACCAAAAAATTGGTGCCGTCTGATCCGTGGACACCAGAAATCACCACAGAACGTATTTTTAAGGGTCGGGGACATTTCCGAAACCTGAAATCTTACTCAAAACATGTGACATTAATTACTTCTAGTTAGGAAAAGTAAATAACACATGCACAAACATAGTGGAGTATAGATTTTGACCAAGGGTGAATAATTTTCACATTGAAGTGAAAATGGGTAAAATTTGATAACACACTTGTGCTATCCCCCTGCATGAAATAGTTAGCATACAACATTGTTTTGAGTTATATTATCATCCTACAAAATAAAAACAACCAAATTGTATCAAACATTAAAGATAATGTATTGTTCCAAACACTCCTTAAACCGATTCTCACTTGTCCAACTTCTTGTAGATCTTGTTCATCATCCTACCAAGGCACTTGAACATTCCTTAGTTTGCTTGAACTCCACGATTCATTCTCAATCTCGAAAGAGATGCATAATACTCATGAGGTGGAAGGCGAGAGTTTGGAAGACCATCCTCGAGCTATTGATGATGATGATGATGGAGTTGGAGGTTTGCTCTCTTGCCTTTTGTCTTAGCAACTCGCTCGTCACTCAAGGGCACAAAAATGTGAGGGATGAGCTCATAGTGAAGGTGCATCCCTTTTAGGCTTGGTGGAATTGGTGCATAAGCTCTATAGAGACGGGTGAGAAGCATCCCGTACGGAAGAGCAACCGATCCTTGAGTTGGAATATCAATCATTCTCCTAGCGATGTAGTAAGTTAAATTGAATGGTTGACGGGTGGACAAGTTGTAGAGCATGTGACAAAGGCAAGCATTGATGTGATCCCTATTCCCTATGGTGCTAATGACGTTGGCTCTAAGTAGTTCTTCCCATTTCTTAAATTCGGGCTTAAGTTCATTGAGCTCCATTCCATATGGATCTCGGTTCACCTCATTTCCTTTTCGGTGACTGGGTTGTATCTCCCTTGGGATAAATAGGCGCCACGGATGACATCCTTATTCGCTAAAGGTGTTTGGTAGGGAAGAGAGCGGTCATTGATTGCATCAAGGATGGTGAGTGACCACTTATCCGAGTAGACATATGTCCCTCGGTTGGGAATTCCTAGTACTTGAGCAAAGTTGGTTAAGGAGATGGTGTAGTCGTTTTGATTGATCTTAAACCTAAGGCTAAACTCATCATCTTCATCAATGAAACCAGTTACACTAGCATAGAATTCTAACACAAACCTAGGACAAATAGGTTCATCGATGTCAAGGTGACAATCGAATTGAATAGCGGCTAGTTCTTGACGGAGATTGGTATTGTCGATAAAAGAGGAGTGAATGGTTCAACCCTCATGGAAGTACCTTGTTTCTAGACTCTTAAAGATTTTGACTTGTTCCTTGGTGAGTCCCTTGGTTTTGTGATGTTTGGGAATGTAGTTAAGGGTATCCTTGTGATCATAGAATTTTGCGGCTACCATGGTTATTCCTAGGAGCAAGAATTAACATGTTAAAAATGAGAATAAACTTAACGTTTTGGTTCTAGTGTGTGCCTATATGAAAACGATTTGGAGTTGCGGTTATCTCGACTCATTTTATGCACAAAAATGGTTTTAGTGGGGTGTTTGGCAAACGGCATGAGATAACCCAAATGCTCCTAATTCAATGTGGCTTCATTTGAATATACCCGGGAATGCATATTAGTTATGCAATACCTTTAGTATTCAAGAGCATGCAAGTGATGAAAATCTAACGTTTCTATTTGTATTAACAATGAAAAATTGGTTTCCTACAAACGGCATGAGATAACCCAAATGCTCCTAATTCAATGTGGCTTCATTTGAATATACTCGGGAATGCATATTAGTTAGGCAATACCTTTAGTATTAAAGAGCATGCAAGTGATGAAAATCTAACGTTTCTATTTGTATTAACAATGAAAAATTGTTTTCCTACAAGTGAGAAGCTTTTCAAAAAAAAATTGACATGGGGTGTTTGGATATTTGAATAACGCCTTATAGTCATTATCTTTTGATTAGTGGAAAACATGAATTTTTAATGCAAAATGACAATGTAGTACCTAATATCAATGACTAGTTATGCAATTTTCTAATTGAATCCATTTTTGTACAAAATTATACATAATCCCCATGTAAAGTTTTTGTGCACAAATTAGAATCCTAGACTCAGATTTAAGAGATAAAATGTAGTTAGAATACTTACAATGATGTTATCTCCAGTGATTAGTGGGTGAGAATATGTCAACAAAGAGCTAGGTCTAATGTTTACTCGTTTTGGTAAAGTGGGTTGTGAGGAAGAAGATGTTTTGTAGGTATTATTTTTGCAACTGTAGTCACCACGGACCAGACGGCACCAAAAATTTGGTTCTGTCTTTGTTATCGTTTGGTGTCGTGGCTACAGTAGCAGGTTTAAAACAAAATTTGTTTTGTTTTGTATGTTCTAAGGTTTATGCTATGTTTTACCTACATGTTTGGTTCCATTAATCCCAAACCAAGTCTAAGAAGATTAAATGGTTCTCGTTTGAGAGGCTTAGTTAAAATGTCGGCAATGTTGTCTTCGGAGGACACTTTCTCAATTGAGATGTTTCCTTTTGAACATTGTCGCGAAGGAAGTGATGACGGATTTCAATATGCTTAAATGCGAGCATGTTGGACGGGATTTTCTTGAGATCGATAGCTCCTTTGTTGTCATAAAATATGACTATATCGTTGAGGTGAATTCCATAGTCCACGAGCTTGCTTCATCCAAAGAGCTTGTTGACATGCTTTTCGGCGAGACATATTCGGCTTCAGTAGTTGAGATAGCTAAAGCCGTTTGTTTCTTTGCAAACCATGAGGTGAGACAATGTCCAACAAAAGTGCAAATACCATTTGTACTTTTTCTATCAACATAGTCACCGGCATGGTCCGAGTCGGCATACACTATAGTTTCTGCACCCGTTCCTTTAGGATACCATAATCCTAAACATGTCGTTCCCTTAATGTATCTAAATATCCTTTTCAAAGCTTCTAAGTGTGATACATTTGGATTTTCTTGAAAGCGAGCACATAGACAAACACTAAACATAATGTCGGGTCTACTAGCCGTGAGATAGAGTAAGCTAACGATCATTCCTCTATATTTAGTGTTATCTACCGATTCACCTTCCTCATCCTTGGTGAGTTTAGTGTCCGAAGACATGGGTGTCTTAGTTGGTTTTGAATCTTCAAGACCAAATTTATTAAGCATATCTTTTATATATTTAGATTGGTTAAAGAATATGCCATCTTCTAGTTGTTTAATTTGGAGTCCTAGAAAGAAGTTTAATTCACCCATCATACTCATCTCAAACTCATCGTACATGATTTTAGAGAAATCATCACATAGCTCTTGACAAGTTGATCCGATAATGATGTCATCAACATATATTTGAACAATGATAATGTGTGACTCCATTTTCTTGGTAAAAAGAGTGTTATCTACTAATCCCATGGTGTATTTGTTTTCAACAAGAAAAGTCTTAAGTCTATCGTACCAAGCTTTTGGTGCTTGCTTAAGACCGTATAATGCTTTCTTGAGTTTGAAGACATGATGTGGTTTCTCAAAGTCGGTAAAACAGGGAGGTTGAGCAACATATACTTCTTCGTTAATAAACCCATTAAGGAACGCACTCTTAACATCCATTTGAAATAATTTAAAGTTATAAGCACATGCATAAACAAGTAATATTCTAATAGACTCGAGTCTAGCTACCGGTGCATAAGCTTCATCATAATCAATCCCCTCTTGTTGATTATAACCTTGTGCAACAAGCCTAGCTTTGTTTCTAGACACTACACCATTTTCATCTATTTTATTTCGAAAAACCCATTTCGTTCCAATTATAGTTTGATCTTTAGGTTTTGGAACTAATTTCCAAACATCATTTCTAACGAATTGGTTTAACTCTTCTTGCATAGCAATTACCCAAGATTCATCTTTTATTGCTTCATTTATGTTTTTCGGTTCAATGGTAGACACAAAATAAAAACGATTACTTTGATTTTGAGCTTGTGATCTCAAGGTTCTTTGATTTAGTTGACCTATGACCTTTTCTAAAGGGTGACTTTTGGATTTTTTGATGTTTATAATCTCATTATTTAATGGTTCATCTTCCTTGTCATTTTCAATTATTTCTTGACTTTCTACACGTTGACTTTCAACTAAGTTATCATCTACCAAAGGTGATGTCTTAGATGGAGGTGGACTTTCGTCGAATGTTATGTTCAACGATTCCTCGACTCTCATTGTTTCTTTGTTTAAGACAATGTAAGCTTTACTAGTTTGAGAATAACCAAGAAATACACCTTCATAAGACTTTGGGTCAAACTTGGTGAGGTAATCTTTAGTATTAAGAATGAAACATTTACATCCAAAGTCTCTAAAATATCCTAATGTTGGCTTTTTACCTTTATAAAGCTCATATGGAGTTTTGTTTAAGAAATGACGTATCAAGACTCTATTTAAAATATATGTAGAAGTGTCAACGGCGTTACACCAAAACTTTTGAGGAATGTTTTGTTCATTAAGCATTGTTCTACTCATTTCTTGAATTGTTCTATTTTACATTCTACGACTCCATATGATTGAGGTGTTCTAGGGCCGAAAAGTTATGTGTTATACCATTTGTATCACAAAAGTTTCCAAATTGTGTTTCATTGTCAAATTCACGACCATGATCCGTTCGGATCGACACAATTTTAACACCTAGTTGATTTTGAATTTTCTTGCTAAGAATTTCAAATTTATCAAAAGCTTCATTTTTGGTTTTCAAAAATAACGTCCAAGTAAACCTTGAGTAATCATCTACTATGACCAAAGTGTATAAGTTGCCTCCATAGCTTCTTATAGCGGATGGACCAAACAAGTCTATATGCAAAATTTCTAGACACTTAGATGTGGACACCATATTTTTAGACTTATGACTACTATGGGTTTATTTACCAATTTTGCAAGCGTCGCAAAGATGTTGATCATATTTAAGTTTTGGTAAATTCCTAACTAGCTCTTTTGAAGATAGGTTTTGTATAAGTCTCATATTAGCGTGACCTAAGTGTCTATGCCAAATAGTTGAGCTATCATCTAATGTTGTTAGACAAAGTTTTTCATTAGATGTTTTATCTATTTTCATAACGTATATGTTATTTTTCCTAACTCCTTTAGCTATGGTGATACCATCTTTTAGTATTTTACTACCATTTTCATCATATAGTACCTTATACTTTTTATCACATAATTGGCTAATACTAAGTAGATTAAATCCTAACCTATCGACATGAGCAACATTTTCAATAGTTAGGGAGTTATGAGCGATCGTACCTTTGCCAATGATTTTGCTTTTGAGATTGCTACCAAAAGTGACATTACCTCTGTCATACTCTTGGTATGATGAGAAGAGACTTTTGTTGCTCGTCATGTGTCGTGAGCATCCACTATATTTTATCCACTCATCAGGTTCCAATCCAACTTTCAAGCATACCTAAGAAGCAAATAACTCAAGCGTTTGGTCCCCAATATCTCATGGGTCCATTTGGGTTAAACATATCATTTATTTGATTCATGTATGGAAACGATGGGTAAGAGTTCCATGACATGTAATCTGGAGTTTGATATGGTCTAGGGAAGTTATGATTCCAATCGTTGTGTTGATAGTTGGGTTGTACGTTGTGGTTACTCTTAGGAAAGGGACGTTTGGCAAAAGGTGTTTTACGTCGTTGTTGAGTAATTTTTGATCTAAATTCATTTTTAGCAAGTCCTACTCCTGATGTAACAACAGGTTTTAGTTTAACACTATCCTTGGTTTTCTTTGTTACTTTGACAAATTCGCTACGGTTCGTATCACAAACATTACATCTCTTTGAAGTTCCCACGGCACCAATTTTACAATGAGACGGATCCACTTATTTTGGGTCCGTCTGCGGTCCATCTTCTTCTGCAGATTTTATTTGTTTGTTTGTCTTTTCGGCCGTTTTGTTTTGACTCTTTGGAATTAATACTTCATTAAATCCTATCCCATTCATGTTTCTGGTGTTTTTGAATTCTAACTATTTCATCGGCTGCACGATGTTTTTGTTAAACCTTTTAAATTTAGAATTATGTTCGATTAGAACATCTTGTGTGAGCTTTAGTTTTTCTATTTCAAGATTAAGCTCTTGACATGATTTGCAATCATCGTCATTTGCTTTTCCCTTTTATAATCGTTTTGCCTTTTCTTTTAACTCATAGACTTCATTTTCTAAAATTCCTTTTAGTCTTTAAAATTTATTTTTAGTTATGATTTTAGACTTAGCTCACACAATTGATTGTATTGTTTTTGCAAAGTGTCATCATCAATAGAAGAATAAGATGAGTGGAATGTACCTCATTTGACTCATGTGCCATTAGAGCGATTTCCTCCTTGCTTGATTCTTCATCATCTTCACTATCACTCCAAGCGCCACTAACAAAAGCTAGTTGAGTTTTGCTTTTAGGTGGCTTAGGACAATCTCGTATTAGATGACTTGCATCACCGCATCTAAAGCACTTTCTTTCACCTTTACCCTTTTTGTCATCCGATCTTTTCGAATGGCTTTTTTTTCTCGAGGTTGTCTTACAAACTTTCCTCTTCTTCTAAAGAACTTTTGAAATCTCTAACGGCCATGGCATACTCTTCATCTTCACTCTTGGAGCAAGATTCGTCATCATCACTTGATTCCATTCTTGCTTTTAGAGCAACGGATTTGATTTTCTCTCTTTTCCTTTGATGATTTCGAATCTTTCTCCATCACCATTTCGTGTACTTTGAGGTTTCCGATTAGCTCGTCTAGTGACATTTTTGAGAGATCTTTTGATTCTTCAATGGCCGTCACTTTAGCTCTCCACTTCGGATGGAGTGCTCTAAGAAATTTCCTGACAAAGTTCTTACTACGAAAGGATTCATCAAGTGCTTTAAGTGATGTAATAATAGTATTAAAACGATCCAAGCCACAATTAATGGTTGCATCTTCAGGGATAACAAATTGTTCATATTGTTGAACAAGAAGATCAATTTTGTTATCCTTGACTTGTGAATTTCCTTGATGTGTAACAATCAAAGATTCCCAAATATCTTTGGCGGTTTCACACATGAAAACTCTTTCATATTCTTTTCTAGGCAAATCATTATAAAGCATCATTTTAGCTTCATTATTTTTAGCTGTTAATTTCTTTTGTTCATCAACATAAATGTCTTTTGTTGTAGAACTAAAATCCCCTTTAACAATAACAAACCAAAGATCTATATCTTTTGATTTTACATATGTTTCAAAACGGTTTTTTCCAATAGATAAATCCATTGGTTTCAAAGAGTGGTGGTCTTTGCATAGATTGCCCTTCTTTAAAGTTTTCAGAATCCATGGATCGTTTCAAGTTTATAAAATACGGTATATTTTAGAAATTCTTGAGCAACGAGGCTTTGGTACCAATTGTAGAAAACTAGAAGGGGGTTGAACCGGTTGTGGTGATGAAGAGACTTTAGAAGGGACCATTGGAGAAATGCTAGCCATGAAAATTGTTTGTGCGATGGGTTCATCATCAACATCAGTCGTATGCATCACATCGGCGACTTGAAAGGCATTCGATGATTGTGGCCTATCTCACGAATTGGTCGCTCATCCACATCTGCATCATATGTCTTGGCATTTCCTCAACAAGAAACAACAACTCCTCTTCATCCAAAGTCGCACCATTATCCCGAGCTTGCACAAGCAACATCTTATCCACAAGTACTCGCATTACGAGGCGTTTTGGCGATGTCTGATTCCTTGCAATATGTCCCTCACCACCACGGTTGTAACACTTGATCGGCTTTGCTTGTCCTTGATTTCCATTCCTTCCCTATTCGATTTGCCACATATCCTCTATCAACTCTACCTCTTCCTTGTTCATACGCCTTTCTTGAACTGGTTGTACCATAACCTTCCCATCTCGACGGTGGCTTGATTGTGTGGATTAGATCTCGTTACGAGGTTGTTGTTGGTGTGTGGGAGAGTGTTGGGTTCATAAATACCCAAACCCTTAATCTAGGATTTGAATAGAAAATAACCTAAGTATTTAATCCGTTAAACACTATCGTGTCCTTTGAGTGCATAGTCTCTCGATGAACCATCTTCGAGATACTCGATGCGAGGCGAAGAAGAAGCCTCTCCACTCAAAGCAAGGCGGAACTTAATGGGTGAAGACTAAGTCAAGAAGAAGATGGTGGATTCGGTGGTGATGACAATAACTCATGAATCCTAAGACTCTCTCCAATGTAGTAATGAAGACAAACTGAAGGAAGAGATCAAGGCTTTGAAGGCGAAGAATGAGCGGGACTAGGCGGGAAAAGTTTACCCGATAAAACTAAGTCCCAAGTGCTTTACCCGGATAAAACTAAGTCCCTATCTACTAAAGCCATATCTTCCCATTTATAGTAGCGGCGATACTAAAGGATTCTCATTAAGGAAAGAAGCTTACGCGACTACTAATAGCAAAGTAAGCGATGTCGAATATATCTATATTCGTGATTACCGTGATCAATGTATTGTCTTCTAGGTTAAAGTTAAAATCATACTTGTATAAATAGCATAAGAGAATGAGTGAAAAGTTTAAGCTTGTGAATTGTAAAACACACATACACAAGCCAACTTTTCACTCCTCCAAATACAACTTTATCCTTGAGCTAGCTCGGTGGGTTCTAAGAGTTATGCTCGGACTTAGCACGAGCTTAGAGAGGTCACCCAAACTTTGTCATTTCAATCCCAAGTACTATTCAAGTACTTGGGTAGCGATTATTTTGATTTATTTCTAATAAGAATATGATGTTGAAAATTACTTAGTGTGTTTTACTTACGTTAATTTCAGGTCATTATTCACTATTAAATTGTTTTAAGTACTTAATTGTTTTTAAGCGATAGTGAATAGGAACAACAAGTGGTATCGAGCGGTGATTATAAAACCTTTTAAGCCGCTCTAAAAGTTTTTAAATCATGATTCCTATGGTGAAATTGATGTACCCCAACTAGTCGATAAAAGGGTGGAACTTATTCACTATTGCCCTAGACTTGAAGTTGGCAAATTCAACAAATGGAAAATGCGTATGCTTTGCTATTTGATTGGGATGAAACCTTATTATATCAAGTGTATTAATGAGGGTCCATTTGTCCCAAAGATGCTGAAGGTTTGCCCAAACACGAAGCTCGATGGACTCGAGGATGAAAGGAGAGTGGTCAACGGGACCAAAGACTCAAAAGTATCATCATATCATGTCTTCGATGATATAATGGAGTCGATTATAAGTCGTAACACGGCTAAACAAACACAGGATGACTGGTCCATAGCCATGAAGGTCCATCGATACCAAGGAAAACAGGATAATGGACACGAAACTCGGTATAATAGCTTGGGGCTAAGGATTACGAAACTCTCTCTCAAACTTACACCGTTACAAAACTCTTTTAAATGAACGGCCAATGATGGTGTTAAGTTATCCAAACATGAGATAAATGTTGGTTTTGTCAATTGTCTCCACGAGAAATGGTTGAACTTCTCTCGGGGACTTAGAAATGCAAATCACATCCAAACTCTTGAACTTTCCGAAATGTATGGAAATTTGTCTATGAGGAAAACCTCATCAGCAGACGATACCGACTTAAAGAAGTCTCGGGAAGTCAAGTCCCCGACCATCACCTCACCTATATCAACTACCTTCTTTTCTAACAATGTGGTTCAAGATTTTCAAGAAAATTCGGATGATGAGCGATGAGAGATCAAGTGAGGAGTACCTAAATGACACGAGCGTTGAATTTCGTGAAAGGGCACTCCTTGCAAACTCTCGAAGGTTTATTAAAAGAAACAAAGGTTTTCAACGCTAAAGCAAATGAGGACAGAATGCTTTAAGTGTCACAAAAGAGGCCATTTGCAAAGGATGTTTTCAAAACAATTCGAACCCTCTTCTGCACCATCGGGTCAAATCAGGTCCTCGAGTTTAGCAAATTTCAACCTAAAATCTATCGGTCTCATCAAAACTTTCGAATAAATCGACCGAACAAAACAATAGATTTTGAAGCCAAGTATAGGAAGATCAAGGCTAAGCTTGCATTACTTGAGGCCGTCCCTCGTAACCAAAAAGTGTTCAATATGTGCGGGGTAAAACAAAGGTCTTGTTCTTTGAAACCTTGACTAGGATGAAGAGCCGGTCTCATCGATGATAAAATGGTGCATGTCGGTAGCACCGATGGCCCTCTCGAGAGGAAGACAAGCTAGTGTTGGAAAGAATCATGCGAGAAATGGAGAATGGGTCAACATCACAATGAAGAAGGTAAATATTCTACTTTCTATGGATGATGATTACGATTGGCGGTCCTATATGAACTATATCAATGTTGATCTTAAGTTTGTAGAGGAGCAAAGACTAAATCTTTTTCTAAGTACAACAAGTTAAGTTTTGAATTGAATAAGTGTAGGGATGAGTTACTTGTGTTAAAACAAAACAAGCTTGAGGCTATCACCTTACAAATTCAAAACACTAAATTAGTTAAAAGAAATCGGGCTCTTCAAGATGAACTTAAGAAAGAAAAAGAAATCATTGATAGTTGGACCAACAAGAATCCAAGAGTCTTTGATCTTGTGGGTGCTCGGTAGCAAAAAGAGAGTCATAGGTGAACATCATCTTTCGACTCTCACAACAAAGACCGAGTCCTAAACCATTTGTTTACGGTGGCATGATTACCAATATGTTGTGCATTCCCAAGCCCGGTGATTGGATTGAAAGACTTAATCACGAGTAAGCTTCCTAACTTTGACTCGGAAGAATTCTAGAGCACGAAAGTCAAGCTCTAAAGAGCATGCTTGGACTCCCGGATGTGCCCAATGTGCACCGAACACATCTCGAGTCGAAGATGAATCTCAAGCACCACTTCCACCTTTAGAACCTCTTGAGGTCTTGATCCTAGCTCGAGCTTACTCCATTACATTACAATCCACACTCTCTAAAGAAAGGTCGGACTTGGTAGAACCATTTTGAAAAGACCATCAAAACCAACTCAACAAGAATCCACCCCATGAAAATTCCACATCCTCGGTCCCCATCAAGCCGATCAGTTCAAATAATCGATGAACTTGTGAAGAAGCTAACGACAAAATGGAATCTATTGAAAGGTCCACAACCAATCAAGGAGACAAAGTCGACTTCCTCTAGTTCCTCAAAGTCAAGAGCCACCACCAAAAACAAGCGAAAGTGTGATCGTGCCACTATACCACCATACCATGACAATTGTTATAGAATCCTTTTTGCATGATGCGTAAAAGGATGATCACAGGGCTAACGACCACTTGCAATATGTGAGCTCTCTCGATCAAGAAAACTACACCAAAGTTGGTCATCGGTATGCTTCTTCATCCAAAGCTCAAAAGTTGAGAGCAAAGCCTTTTCCTCCTTGCCCACACCGTGGCTTTAATGATCATCATACGATGATTGTCTTATGAACATATCTTTGTGATATTTGCGGTAACACGCTCATAAGACATCTCAACATGACAATGTCATCCATGCAAGGAGAAGTTCAAAACAACCAAAATCCACCGAGTCATCTTCGGTCTCTAAATGCAAAACACGTGGTAGCTCATTGCACTCCACCAACGACCATGAATCGATTGCTCAATTCAAAGAGACCATGAGACCCAAGCCCACTAGTAAGTGGGTCACGAAGAAAAACTAATTCAGTTTACTACTTGTGCGAGGCATGCCGGGGAGCCTATCGGCATCTAGGCGATGGATGCTCAAGAAGCATGGTGGTGTGAAGGAATATCTGCACAAGTATGTAAAGGAACCAGGCCAAAGGTAGTATTTGGTGATAACTCATCATGTCCCACGAAGGTTATGGTTCGATGGCGCAATGGAATAGTTTTCTCTAGGATTGCTTATGTCAATGGTCTCAAATACAATCTCATCGATGTCGATCGGCTATGTGATGCTAAGTACATTGTACAATTCAATGACAAACAAGGTACCATTTTCAATGCCAACAAGGAAGTTGTGTTGATTGCTCTAGGAGAGCGATGTTTATGTCTTAGACATGTCAACTCTCTAAAGATGGAACTGTCTCTTTGCCAAAGCCACCGAAACTATCAATTGGGCGTGGCACAAGAGACTCTCACACTTAAACTTCAAAAACATCAACAACTTGACAAAACAAAACAAGGTCCTTGGCTTACCATCATTGGTTTTGCAAAAGATAAACCATGCTCGGCACTGTGAAAAGGAAACATAAAGAGCATCTTTCAAAACCAAGCAAAACTTCTCTATCAAAAGCGCCTTCACCTCTTGCATATGGATCTCTTTGGACGATCGGTCCTAGATCAATCCAAAGATGAGAAGTATACACTTGTCATTGTTGATGAGTATTCAAGATACACTTGGGTATAATTTCTTTCCAAAAGAGTCGAGTAATGATACTATAATGTCATTCATCGTGAACATTGAAAACCGAATGACATTACGATGAAACAAATCGAGCCGACAATGGTCTTGAATTTAGAAATCTTGAGCTTGAGAGTTTCTCGATGAGAGGAATCTCCCAAAATTTCTCATCTCCTTATACCCCGAACAAAATGGGGTGGCCGAAAGGAAAAATGAACTCTCATTGAGGTGCAAGAACCATGTTAAATGGCTCGACCCTTTCAAAGCATTTACGGGTGAAGCGATTAAAACGACTGTTACACTCAAAGCAGGTCAATCATTGTCAAAAGACATAATAAAACTCCATATGAGATATTCAAAGGTAGACTTCGACATCGACTACTTCCATATGTTTGGATGTCTGTGTTTATTCATAACCACAAGGATCATCTAGGCAAGTTCGATGCTAAAGGCGATGATGGATACTTTCTAGGTTACTCGGCGATCTCCAAAGCCTTGAGGTATTTAACACGAAGACAACAAGTTGAGGAAACCTATCATGTCACCTTTGATGAAAGTATAGAAAGCATTAGGTTCACCAACACTTGATGGAAGAAATAAGAATTGATAACTCATCAAGATATCCTCACGATGAGTACAACACCGAAACCAATTCCTTATACCAAGTCGATGCGACATCTCATATTATGTCTTGCCTCACAACTGTCACAACCAACTATCGGTGAATTCATTGATAATCGATCGGTCCCTACTTGGGATAGATAACACCGATCCAAATGATCGGGATCCTATAACTCAAGAACCTCTACGAAACAAGACACCTCAACGGATGATCTAAATGATCCTGTGGCTCTTGCACTGAACTCACTTTGAACTCCCAATGACATCTTCAAGCTCGGATCCCGGACCACAAAGTAAGTGGACAAGATCTCGGGACATTGAGCTTGTAAACATCATTGGTGAACCCACCGAGGCATGCTCACTAGAAGCATGGTCGCTAACTTAACTGCAGCTTGACCAATGAATGTCTATATCTTGATTACCTATCGAGATAGAACCCAAAAGTGTCACCGAGGCTCTAAAATACCCAAGTGGGTTCAAGCTATGCAAGAAGAAGCTGTGAGTTTGATAAAAACAAGGTCATGACCTTGATCAAATGTCCTCGGGATGTAGTAGTCATAGGAATGAAGTGGGTTTTCGAAACAAAGCGATGAAAAGCAGCCTTTGTCATTAAAAACAAAGCCGGACTTGTAGCCAAAGGTTCTGATCAACAAGAAGGCATTGACTATGATGAAACATTTTCTCTGTTGCAAGAATGGAAGCCATCGGGATCTTTCTTGCATATGCAACATACATGAACTTGAGGTCTACCAAATGGATGTTAAAAGTGCATTCTTAAATGGTGATCTCAAGGAAGATGTATATGTTCGGCAACCTCCGGGCTTTGAGAGTAGTGAATTCACGACTATGTCGCAAGCTTGACAAAGCCCTTTATGGACTTAAACAAGCTCCCGGGGCATGGTATGAAACTCTCTCATCCTTCGATACAAAACAATTTTGTCGGAGGAAAGATAGACAACACTGCTTTTGTCTATAGAACTCAACAGGATGTGATTCTAGTCCAGTGTATGTTGATGACATCATCTTTGGCTCAACAAACTACAAACTTTGCAAGCAGTTTGAAAAAGCGATGACAAAGAAGTTTGAAATGAGCATGATGGGGAACTCGCATACTTTCTTGGACTACAAATCGAAAAACTGATAAAGGAATATCCATCGATCAAGAGAAATACACGAAATCTCTTGAAGAAATATGAGATATCGATTGTGCCTCGATGAAGACTCAATGGTCCCACCTAACAACCTTGGACTGATCTCACCGCAAATCAGTCAATCAAACTCATTTCGGAGGATTGTGGGCTCATGATGTATCTAGCGCTTCGGACCATACATTCAATTCTCGATCTGTCTAATAGCAAGATATCGGTCAATCCTAAAGAATCCCATCTCACGCACCAAAAAGAATACTCGGTACCTTAAGGAACCCCAAACCTTGGACTCTATTATCCAAAATGCTCGGGGTTTGATCTCGAGGTTACTCGATTACGATTATCTTGGTGTAACATGGACGAGAAAAAGTACCTCGGGGTCTGTCAATTTCTTGGAGGAAAACTAGTTTGTTGGAGTGCTAAAAGCAACAATCGGTGGCTATGTCCTCGATTGAAGTGAATATGTAGGCTGCGGCGGATGTTGTGCCAATGTATTATGGATGAAAAGTCAACTCGGTGATTATGACATCCATTACAAAATGGTGCCCATCTTACGTGATAACACCGGTGCTATTGCAATCTCCAACAACCTGTCCTCCACCAAAGAACAAAACACATTGATATCGATATCACTTCATCGGGGATCACATAATGAAGGAGACATTGAACTTCATTTCATCCTCTTGAATATCAATGGTGATATCTTCACAAAACCCTTGGATGAACCTACCTTGAGAGGCGGGTTGAATTGGGAATGCTTGACATTGAAAGTCGGTGTCGAAAACCAATCTCGATGAAGTTCTCTCGAAATGGTTCATCCTCCCCAACATCAAAACAAACCTCTCATTTGAATGAGTAAGACTCACTCGGGGTCCACTGACAGAAAGCATTGAATGAGTAACTAAATGCTCTAAGTATTAGTTACTTAAATGTCCTAGGTTGGTAATCCCACCAATTTAATATAGGAATACATGTCTTCTTGTCGGGGTATCATCATTTACCTCACCTCACTTGGCATTAAATGCCTTCTCTCACATAAAATATCCTATGGATATTTTATTACTTTGCTAAAGTGCACTTTTACTGCGCATTGCAATTGTTTTCCTTGAAAGACGGATTTTCTTTGCGTGAAGTGGTGGGTGGCATTAAATGTGGAATACCAAACGATTTCAAAATGGTCTTTACATATCCACGTTTATACAAAACCACCCTCTCACTACTCTATAAATACCTCTTCAAAACCACAAAACACACAAAATTATTTTACGCAACTAAACTCTGTCAAAACCCTTTCTCAAATCGAGAAAAATTTGTGTGTTCTCAAAATCTTTAAAACCTCTTTTGGAAAACCCTCCTTGTAAACATTTACAAAAGTTTTTCATCACAAACTTGAGAGATCTAAATACTTTGATTGTTCTAGTCAAAACAATTTTTAACCCTAAAATCTTCTTTGGAAATGGCTAGAACACAATCTCTCCGTTTGCTTCTCGATGGTAGGGGATCTTACTAACGTTGAATTTAAAACAAATAATGTCATAGGAAATTTTGAATACCTTGAAAATGTCCCAACCTATAAAGACATTATAAAATTTTTATTCAACGCCCACTCAAAACGGCCTTTGTAAAATGTCCGCAATCTGTACCCAAACTACCTCGGGAGTTTTGGGCTCTGACTAAAACCTTTGACCCGACACCTTCTCACGATGAGAATAACCTTGACCACTCGGGAGTATCTCATCGTTCGGTCTTAATGGGGCAACAATACACCTGGATTACAAAGCGTTTTGCACTTCAACGAGGTTAGATTATAACAAAGGTATTTATGTCGCCCATCACGAACCCTTCACGGTGAAGGATGGGTTAAAACAAATCGTTTTAGATCCAACTTTTTGGACAAGACCCGTCACTAAAAGCTCATTCCCGTGGCTTGGAGGATCCTCTTTACTTTTGTGATTCGGGTCCTCGTGGGAACCACTCATCCACCGAACAAGTTAACTCTATTCGAGTTGATGATGGCATATTACTGATGAATGGGGTCACTTTGTCGACATAGGGAGATCATTCTGGTGATCTCGTAATGAAGCTACATAGCAAATCTAGGACGAATGCGTTTAGTATCCTAGGTTTGTCTCTTGTGCTTCAATCGTTCTTGGGTTCAAATTATATTCGGGATGAAAATTTGGAAATTTACAGCATCTGAGCCCATCAAATTTTCAAAAGGACCCATCCCTTGTCACTCCCATTGAATTGACGCCCACATGATTCTTGTAAACAATCAAAGTGGATCGTGTCTCAAACCCCGCTCCTAAAAAGAAAGGGAAGTCTCGGTGGGACTAAGACTAAACCAAAGTCTCGGGGCCACGAGGCTTGAGAGCACACCTAAGAGGCACAAAAAGCCCGAGACTAAGCAGACACCCACCGACTGGGCAACAACCACCCCGTGACAACGAAGGACACCGATACTATAGGTGATGATCAATATAATAAACATAAATATAATATATAAACGCATCGGAATCATCACCAACAACGGATCCATATTGCCATATGATCAATCAAATAAAACATAGATAAGGTTTATACCTTTGTAGCGTGATTCCGTAGCGAGACACCAGCGACCACCACGAATGGCATCAAGAAACCAAAAGACCAATGATGTTGGTCTTTCCCAATGATTGAAACACACTACACGTCAAGCAATCACCACTTTGATGCTAGTCTAACCTTTTCACAAACACCTTGCAAGAGACTACAATAGAATGAGCAAGGAAGAAGATCAAACCAAAACCCTTCTTGGATGAATATAGGGCGTTCACTTATGAGATGGGAGAGGATTAGGAGAACTTAATTGTAACCTTCAATCATCATCAATTATCATAATCACAATTAATGATAATTGATATCAATATCTAAGTTACACATTAGGTCCTTGAAGTCCTAAGTCTCCCTAGATCCCCTTCATGAGGCCGGCCATACTAAGGCCTTCAATGGCCATGCCCATTGTTGGCCCGAGTCCCGAAACACAAAGTCTAACTTGATGTTTAATGGCCCGTTATTGATCCCGAGTCGTGAAGGTTATTTATAACGTAATCGATAAATACATTATAATAAATGGTGTCTAAGTGTATATGTGTGACCCCATAGGCTCACATATGACTAGCCATATAATTATTTATTATGACACGAGCATACTCCAACGACTCCCACTGCGGCGTCATAATAGTCAAGTAATTATACAAGCAATGGTTAGCGTCTAGCAACACGCCAATGCCCCTAGTGATATGTGAGGTCGGTTTCTCAAACATTTCATTAAATGGTTTATATGTCATATATCCCATTGTTTCAGATACCATGTTGAATATTAGACATGGATCAAAAGTCATTCTAATTGTTCAACTATTATGTTCTCGATCTTGATATTGAACAAGATTACCAAGTGAATTAAGATTCATCTTAATCTCATTTAGATACTGACCATACAAACATCTGTTCAAATCATCGAGGGGCCCAATAGTATCTAACTCCAAACCATGTGGAGGAACAAATCCTATTTTGATGCAGCGTGTCATTCATGTGCTTCAAATCATTCACGATAGTGGCCTTTATAACTACCTTGTTCGGACACGTTTAACCATATCAAGGAATAAAACTCCACACATGCAAGACACGCTTGCATCTCAAGTCTAAGGATAATAGACATAACCATTTTCGAGATTCACTATTTGGCGATCCATGCGGTGAATGCTCGTAGGTTGGGTCGATCAATGCTCATCACCATGAACAACATGTGAGTTTGGCAAAATGGTCACCAACACACTCACAATTGTCTTAATTTGATGGTACTCCGTCATCACAACCGACAATGGACAAGTTTTGAATGAAGAAAATCATTCATGGATTTAAACATGCAAATATAGAATCAGATTGATATAAATGAAAACGATAATAACCATTAAATCAATTCATTATAAAATATAAACCGCTTAGCATTCCATTATCCAAATACTATAAGCAGATATGCATAAGACTACATATAGATCGAAAACCGGTGTTCCCATCATGATCAAATTATGTTGTTCAAGACAACAAGTAGTCATCCGAGTAAACCTTGAGAATACTTGTTTCAATATCCATGAAAGGTATGATGATTGTGCATTCAAGTACAATACGAGTATTGCGACAATGCATTCCATAGGGTGTTTGACATTAGCAAAACACCTACTATAGACATTCATCTAAGCAGTTTCTCAAGCGTAAAGTATTCTTATTCTTTTATGGTATAATACATTAATGCTCTCGATCGAGCACATCTAGTCAACAATGTCATCATTCATGATGATATGCTACCATGACTAGGTTTGAGCATCATTTCGATTAAATAAGCATCAATGTATGCAAAGCGAGCAGAGATCCTCAAATATCCGTAAATGTTGAACATATATTTGGTCCTTTGAAGGTCCATTAGAATGTTCGTTTAACAATTATCTAATGACATTCACTTAGATATTTGTTGTTATCAATCATCTTGCATTCATGCAAATGATATAATTAGTCCAATGTACAATATGATATACATAATGAATCCTTTAGTTAAACTTAAGGTTTCTATTCATGCTTTCAATCTCATCAGGTAAGATTGATTATTGAGACTCCTCTCAATAATGTTTCATATTGTGTCAGGCTTAATAACCGCTTATGTTTATTCAAACAAACATATGTAACAAGGTTGCATGTTTTATGTTCTAAAACTCTCAAGAGAAACTTCATTCCAAACTAAGGAAAAAATTCTAGCTTAGATGGAATAATGTTTCTATACGTTATCAACATATGAGATTTAAGAAAATAAAAGCAGTTGCTCCACTTGCTCTTAGTGTACTTAGTCTTGATCTTATTTTAATCAAAATCAAATTAATGATTTTATGGTAAACTAAAGATCTTAGCTCGGAGATGCATTATCTAATCCACACTTGGATTCTTGTATCTTGTAGACATAATAAAGATTATATATATTCACAAACCCTTTTGAATACACATCGTCCTCATAAATGTATTCAATAAGAAAAGAGTTTTGAAATCCTATTGTCACATTTCATGAAGATAAGTATGACAATTCACCATCTTTATACATTTAATATTTACGGTAGGTAGATTTAATCATAGTCAATTTCTTGAGTATGAGTAACCCATTTCACTACTAAGTGAATTAAATGTGTGTACAAGTTTGTCCTTTTGAGTCTTCTCATTGAGAAACTCATATTTTAACCTCACAGTCTAAGCGATTGGTAAGAGATCAATCAAGCTTCATGAGTGATTGTCTTCCACGGATTGCATCTTATCATTCATAGCTTTGAGCCATTCATCGATTCAAAATCGATAATGCGACTCTTAGTTAGCGAGTTCACAATGACCTCTAACTTATATCCCTTAGCATTGATATAAGACTATATCATTCGGTGCAAGAAGTTTCCTTCCTGGATCTATGAATGAGAGATATCATACTATGATTTAACATATGCATGTTTACCTTAGTGTGACATCGCAAGTGTACCTAGAAGGTTGTGTATATTAGTTCTTGAACAACCTCAAGATCTAAAGGTGCTCCCACTTGCTTTGTACATAGAGACTAATCTCTAGATACACGCATCTTGAGAAACAATAAATTGTTTTCAATTGGGACATCCAAAATACATTAGTAGTTCTTGACTCGGTTTGTTAATTACTTACTCTAAGGTATTTAACAAATTAAGAACTTCAATCAAGACATAATGGAATTCATCCCATTCCATAACACAATGGCGTCTTAAATACCTTCGATTGGAACCATATTAAGTGTACCCATGGCACATTCAATTTTCTAACCTTAATTCTTTGGAGGTAAGAGAGTTTAAGTCATCAAAGATCAAACAATATCAATAGAGTTTGATTTTCCATGATGGACATACCATAATAATGTGGTATTCCATGAGGATTGATGTTGTGAGACTATCCCACAACTCATTAGATGAACTTATACTCTTTGGCTTACGTATCTGCCAACCAAGTCAAACCAGATGGCATCAATAGTGTTTTCAGCCTATTGCATACTTAATTTATAAGTTGTTGACCAAGTCAATGACTTCATGTGCATGTTTTGACTAGAAAACATAAACATTTAATATTTTACTATACTTCATACGTCATTAACAATTTAATGACTTCATGTACATGTATTTAACAAGAATACATAACAAGTTAACGTCTTACTTTACGTTATAAGTCTTTCAACAATTAACAGACTTGATGTTTAAGTCTTTACAAGGGACATAAACATATTCAAGTAAAGCAATTTAGAGTGCCGACTCTTGGCCTCAATAGTAATTTCAAGTTAATTTCATACTTCAAGATTATGACTTTACAATAATACATAATCATATTCTTGAACAATTCGGTGAATATGTTGAAGTAGCTTTTCATATTATCTTGACATTTGTTCTAATTCGGGCAACTTACATTTTATGTGTAGAAGTCCTAGTAGAATATTAGTTTTCTTACCTTGCAGTCAAGAAAAACTATTAGTCATATTGTTATATGTTGTATCTTGCACACAATGAAGATTTCTCCCACTTGTGCATGGCACAACATCATGCGTAATATGACAGTGTCATAGATATACAATATAGATATGTAGAACTTTATTGTTTTAATAATGAATCATGCATAACAATTTATTGATAACATTTCAGGAAGCAACATCAGGAACGCGACAAGTTATCTAATAAAATTCATGCAATGGTTCTTATATAAACTATGATGCTTCACGTGTGGAAAGTAATGTATTATTTCAAGACAATCAAGAAATAATATGGGCAACCTTCAAGGTAATAAAGATTACGGCTCCCATGGATTAGACAACATTACATGTGTTTCGTCACCGATATTAAAGTCACATAGCTCCCATTGGATTATACAACATCATAAATGTTATGTCACCGGTGGAGATCGAGTGTCAATTGGATACTTTCCTTCTTTCTTTGAATATCTACACATTATTGCTAATGTGAGTCACTTGGACTAGTAAACATGTACTTAGATATTCAATGAAGTGCATCAAGTTCTAACATATAGATGACGGGCTAGCCATCATTGATATTTTAACTTGAAAATAGGCATGCAATTCCTCCATAAGGTCTATTTTACCACAAGGGTGTGTAGTACCTTATTAGGTTTATTGGGTTAAGATAATTGCTAGGTAATCATGCTAGTAATTGTCTTTACCATTTTTGATTTATTGATATTTCCATCTTCTAATTAAAACTCATATTATTTTGGTAGCTATGGAAAACGTGTTCTCTAGTTATCCAAATATCTCATCTTACTTCAATGTTTCAGAACCGAAACTAGGGTTATAAAACAAACTTGAAAGAATAAGATATGCAACCATACTTAACCGTTTTGACTTTTGCAAGACATTACGATTTCTAGAGTAGGTGTGCTTTGAGTTTGATTAGAATTAGGACAATTCAAATATTCCTATTATTGTATTTCCTCATAAAGAAAACAAATAGGAACAAGTCTCTTTCTTACAAGGAAAGAAGTACTTAGTTTGTCTTTATAACAAGAAAAGAACAAACTTTTGTTTACGGATGTGATGCATTATATCATTAATATGAATTTACAAAGTTCAATTTTTAGTATTTTCGACAATTATCCTTTTACAAATTAATTACCCCATGTTTAAAACAATTAATTTACGAAAAAGGGCTAAGATCCACATTGTGCTTCTACTATCACATCAGTTGATCTGCTAGCAATAGTAGATTTAATTGGTAGGCGACGATCACCAATTGCATTACATGTGCAACTCTTAGATCCTTATGGGACTCATGGCACTAGTGAACAAGCATCTAGTGTCAAGTAGGCATGTTTAGTCCCATCCTTGCCTCGGGTCAAGGTCTCACCGCTTAACTCGATTAAGTCATCCAATTTGAGAACGTGCGAAAATATATCTAGGTCCCACGCATAGACAATAATCACCTTGGGTTACAATTCAACCTAGGTCCCACGCATAGGCAAAAGTAATTGCAAGTGTTCTCAGCGATTGGACGGCATGACTTAAATTTGTGACGGTAAAATATTTTGATGTGAATCAAAAAGGTGTACGAAAAAGCATGCATTCATTCTTCGTAGCACAAGTTAAAAATTCTTCTTAACTTAAGTCTAATCATTGTTTTAATTTATGTGTCAAGTTGTCCATATTCAAGTCTAATATAGAACCTATGTGGATAATAAAAGAGATAGGACAATACATAAATCGAATAACATACATAACAAGTTAAGTGTTATTATTAAAACAATGATTTTAAGTTAAATCCATATTTAAACTTAGTTAAACTAAATCATAAGATTTAGTTTGAAAATGGTTTGTGTTGCGTTTAAGTTTTAGAAAACTATTTGCAAGTTATATACATTCACAACATACATAATAAGCAAACAACCAACACACAACCACAATATGCAAAGCCTCAACCGATGAAAGAACCTATGCTTGGTCTCGTGAGCCATCACGAGAACCAAGAGTCATCTAGGGACATAAACCACAACCACACGGAGGACTCCCACTTGCACCAAGACCAAACAAGGACAAGTAGAAGCCCATAATGCACATGAAAAGTGAATCTGCCAGCCCAGAATTTCTGCATTCGGAGGCCCAAATAGCCTAGAAGGAGTCATCCCCGAGCTTAGCACCAAACTACAAAGTTGTGGGCCCATGAGTTGTCTACCTGCAAAAAAAAATTGGTTAAAAAATACACCACCAATCATCGGGAAACGCCGTTTTACTGCAGCTTGTTCGAGCAGCCATTTTGCGTCTTTATGTCTTTTATGGTTCGCCATTCCATTCCAAGCATCGGTTACAATATATAGAATGTAAAATACAACTAATCTACTATCTATCTATTGTAACATGCCCAAACAATGGCAAAAACCAAATTAAAATTCATACATAAAATCCGAAACAATGGCAAACCCCAAATAACAAGAAATTAACGACAATCACAATCATTCATAGCACAAGTGGTCTAGGTTTTCATCGGCTTTGCATATACACATAATAATACCATAAAATTATGAACATAACACGGTGTTGGCTAATCCCATGAGCAAACATGCATGTATTAGCCATGGGAACAATTTAAATAGCATGAAATAAAAGATTTAGCCAACGAATCGAAGAAATAATCAACAAAATTAAAACCCGATTGGTACGCTTGAGTAAAATGGATTTAGGTTCTCAAACCTACTGAAATTAGACCTTCTAAAATCATTTTACCACAGAAAATTAAGCCTTAGGGCTGTTTTCAAATCGTTTCAAGAATCGATTAAAACAACGCGATTAAAGCCATTTTAGCGTCATTTTAACACATTGTTTAATTAACAAATGCGAAACCAATGGCCATAGGACCAAAAATCACAGATGTTTATATTACTAATAACATTCTTAATCCATGAAAATGGAGCCCTCGGGCTGTTTTGAAAGTGGTTACAAAAACACTTAAAAACAGCGTTTTGACCATTTTTTCGCATACCCGATAATCATATGGCACATATGATGGCTATGAAACCACTATAGGTGATGATCAATATAATAAACATAAATATAATATATAAACGCAGCGGAATCATCACCAACAACGGATCCATATTGCCATATGATCAATCAAATAAAACATAGATAAGGTTTATACCTTTGTAGCGTGATTCCGGTAACGAGACACCAACGACCACCACGAATGGCATCAAGAAACCAAAAGACCAATGATGTTGGTCTTTCCCAATGATTGAAACACACTACACGTCAAGCAATCACCACTTTGATGCTAGTCTAACCTTTTCACAAACACCTTGCAAGAGACTACAATAGAATGAGCAAGGAAGAAGATCAAACCAAAAACCCTTCTTGGATGAATATAGGGGCGTTCACTTATGAGATGGGAGAGGGATTAGGAGAACTTAATTGTAACCTTCAAATCATCATCAATTATCATAATCACAATTAATGATAATTGATATCAATATACAAGTTACACATTAGGTCCTTCAAAGTCCTAAGTCTCCCCTAGATCCCCTTCATGAGGCCGGCCATACTAAGGCCTTCAATGGCCATGCCCATTGTTGGCCCGAGTCCCGAAACACAAAGTCTAACTTGATGTTTAATGGCCCGTTATTGATCCCGAGTCGTGAAGGTTATTTATAACGTAAATACGATAAATACATTATAATAAATGGTGTCTAAGTGTATATGTGTGTGACCCCATAGGCTCACATATGACTAGCCATATAATTATTTATTATGACACGAGCATACTCCAACAGATACATCACAGTCAGTGCCCTTGGTCACACCTACTACTCCCCAAGATCCAGAGGGAAACAAACAACCCGCTGGTAGGGGAGCGCCTTCACTACGCGATGATGACATTAACAAATCCAAGTCTTTGTGCGAGGGCACACCGATCGATCCCAAAGACTCGGGAAACAAACAACCCAGCGATAGGGATACAACAATCACCGACTCGCCAAAGGCACTGGAAACACCCACCGGTGTCTCGGGGTCACTGGGGACAAAGACTCGAGGAAAGAAACAACCACCGATACGGAACCCAAAACCAATCGACTCGGGAGAAGGCGGAAAACTCCACCGATTAATCGAGGGGTCAGCGGGGACAAAGACTCGAGAGGATATATACCACCACGATATGGAACCCATCACCAACCCCTTACTCACAATTGCCGATGTCACCGGTATTCTATTCTCGGAGGATGAACTTCTTTGGCGAAGATGAAATTTTATCACCGGAGAAGAAATGGACGCCGAGGTTCAATCGAACAAGAGCCTCGGCTGATCCAAAGGAGCATCTTGAGTCACCATTTCATCCATAAGATAATGACTCGGACTCCTCATCATCGACTTTGAGGAATTTAACCGTTTTGACAACATTCTTGAGTCATTGAAAGACACCGGTTGGTGGATCACTAAAGCCTCAAGGAGGCCGTACAATTGGGTTCTTGAACAATTTTGGGATCACCACATCGAAGTGGCGACCATTCTGATCTTGATCCGATGTGCTCACCTTCAATGAAAATGTTCATGAGCACGGAGATCTCATGTACCAACACCTTATCGGGCCGGATGAAAACACGGTTAAGTTTCTCAAGCATCTTGATCATGTGGAGTTACAATTGATGAAATCGGGGATCTTTGTTAAAGAAGACCCAAAGAACCAATGCCAAAATCTCGGAAGCCACCGAGGTGTATGTGAAGAACTCATCTCGACTCACCGAACGGTTGAAATGCTCCAATCGCCAATGTTCGTGGTCTCCAATCTTCGGTTCGATGTCTTTAGACCTCGGTGGACTCATTGAACACCAGTGTAGTGCTATGGCTCAGCCTCGTCTTCCATGGCCTAGAATCTTGGTCCCTGATGATTGCTTTGGAGCTTTCTCGTGCTAACTTGGATACAAGGTCATCGGTCTTCAAGCGGATACTTGAGATTAAGGCTATGATCATTGAAATATATCGGGCCTTCAAGGTCAAGCGACTCAGTCCCCTCAAGACTAACTCCAACTCTTGCCCTTCTTGAAGTTCCGGCTTGCAGTTGAGGGAGAATCTTGATGAAGAAACTCTTCTTCACCGAGGGGAGCAAACACCTCAAGTATCGATAGCTCCAACATCATCTCGCACCGAGTCTCGGCAATACCCATATCCTCACTACCACCACAAACATCAACAACAACAACACCGACATCCAACAACAACACCACCCTTAGTTGCATCATCTTCCTCGGGCGGGACAAAGGAAAAGGCAAAATGACAACTGTTGAGCACGAGAAGATTCCCTATAAAATCGGCGACATCGAATACCGCTCACACCACAACAAATGAGTAAACATCTTGCTAAAGAAGAAAGAAGATTGAAACTAGGCGAGGAAGAGAAAAGGAACAGAGAAGCAGCGCAAAGGTTGTCGCCAAGAAGCGAGAACATGGGATTAGATCCAAGCAAGCTTCAAAAGGGTCGAGCAGGGGCAAAGTTCAAGGATACTCAGTCGCTCGGATGGTCGCAATGAGAAAGCGGTTTGAAGCAAAGAAAAAGAAAGTGAAGCTATCGAGGCAAGAACGAATTGATCATTACAAGCGGACAATGACAAGCCAAGGAAGCCTGAGAAAATCATCGATGTCAAAATCATCCCCAACTCCAAACCACTAGCAATGAATGTCTACGGGGGTGATAAGAGACATTTGAGATTCATGATCCATTAACTTTTGTTGATTTTGGGATCATTGAACTCGATGAGCTTGGTCCAATCATTGAAAAGAAGCGAATAAGGTGGTCAAGGACACATGAAGATGCTCGACAAAAGATATGAAAGATCGAGAGATGCACCATTAACGGGAATTCACCGCCTTGATCGCACCTCAAGGATCTCAACCACAAGCATCCACCGCAAAAGGAAAAGAGTTGAGTTCGCACCGAGATCAAAGTGGTCGGCTTAGAATGCAACAGAGAGTCAGCCTGAGGGTGTGAAATTTGTGAACTGTCTAGTGATTGAAAAGCTGAAAGAGGGCTATTTTTCATTGATGTCTCACGGAACCCAACATTCCAAAGGTGGAGTGATATCGATCGAGCAGAGTGGCTACTATGATCGACTATATTCCGGTGGCCTCTCGGATCCAATCCCAAAGAAACATCGTGTTTTGTCAAGACACGAATGCTAAGATAAGAGACCATCTGACAGGGAAACACTCATCACCAAGAAAGTGAAGCTTGAAGCACTGGGAATCCATCCGGGTGACATCATGTTATCTTTTCTATGTACTAGTGATAGGAACCATGTAAGATGATTAATAAAGATGTATGTTTTGTTAAAATACTCGGTGTTCCATATTGTATTCATTAGTACATTCGATTGTAAGAAGAAGCCATTTGCTCACTTACACCGATCAAACACTTTAGCTATTTGTATATTCAAATATGGGAGGCTGTTGGGTTCGATAAATACCCAAACCCTTAATCTAGGATTTGAATAGAAAATAACCTAAGTATTTAATCCGTTAAACACTATCGGTCACCGAGTGCATAGTCTCTCGATGAGCCATCTTCGAGATACTCGATGACGAGGCGAAGAAGAAGCCTCTCCACTCGACAAGGCGGAACTTAATGGGTGAAGACTAAGTCAAGAAGAAGATGGTGGATTCGGTGGTGATGACAATAAATCATCAATCCCTAAGACTCTCTCCAACTGCTAGCATCAAGACAAAGCGAAGAAAGAGGCGAAGGCTTTGAAGGCGGAAGAATGAGCGGGACTAGGCGGAAAATTTTACCCGATAAAACTAAGTACCCAAGTGCTTTACCCGATAAAACTAAGTCCCTATCTACTAAAGCCATATCTTCCCATTTATAGTAAGCGGCGATACTAAAGGATTCTCTGTTAAGGAAAGAAGCTTCACTACCGACTATTAATAGCAAAGTAAACATTAATCGAATATATCTATATTCGTGATTCTTTATGATCAATGTATTTGTCTTCTAGGTTAAAGTTAAAATCATACTTGTATAAATAGCATAAGAGAATGAGTGAAAAGTTTAAGCTTGTGAATTGTAAAACACACACACACAAAGCCAACTTTTCACTCCTCCAAATACAACTTTATCCTTGAGCTAGCTCGATGGGTTCTAAGAGTTGTGCTCGGACTTAGCCCCGAGCTTAGAGAGGAGTCACCCAAACTTTGTCATTTCAATCCCAAGTACTATTCCGTAAGTACTTGGGTAACGTATTCTTTTGATTTATTTCTAATAAGAATATGATGTGGAAAATTACTTAGTGTGTTTTACTTACGTTAATTTCAGTCATTATTCACTATTAAATTGTTTTAAGTACTTAATTGTTTTTTAAACGACAGTGAATAGGGAACAACAGAGAGAGTTTGTTAGGTCACTAGTTTTACAACACAAGCATCAATGAAAGAAATAGAGAAGAGATAGATCGGTTGAACAACTCACACAAACACTATGCGTATAAAACTATAGAAAGGTTAGGCGTAGCACATGTGAAAGAGAATGAATTGAACAACCAACCCTTAAGTGAGAGTTATACAAGAGTATTTATAGGAAGGGGAGCTAGGGCAACACTCCTACTCCCTTCCTTTCTTTAATGGACATGGGCCTAAGCTCATGGGCCTTCTACATAAGCTTAAGCTAATAACAAACATAAAGGCCATAATTAAGCTAACTATTACATGTGAATTGCTAACACTTGATTTAGGTTTTGGAGTGATTCCAACAATCTCCCCTAAGTGTTGGTGATGAATGATTATGAGCAGTGAAGGCGTTGATGTAATAGTAGCTTTGGCGTCTTCTCCGCATTCTTCTTTCTTGTGAGAAGAATTGCCTTGATTCGAACAATCTCCCGGTGTAGAAATTGTCTATTTTGAGCAGTTCGCTTTGGCGTCATAATTATCTTTGTTCTTTGTTCTTTGTGATGAAAGTGATAGTATGTTGTAGTCTCGCATCAAGTGCGCCTCAGTGCCGCTTCGTTGCTCGGTGTCTCACATCATTCTTCAACATGCTTACACGCTCTTTGACGTTGGATTTCGATCTTGGTGAAGTTCTTTAAGTCTTTAACTGCGATTCTTTGGCTTGACGAAGAATCATTTTGACTTTGTGTTGCTTTGATATAGAACTTTCATTAGTGATGATGTTGGCATGAGCATGTGAAGAATCAGACGATCGTTCCGCTCCGAGCTTCCATAAGAAGTAAACATGAAAAGCGGTTAGTAATAAGCGGATTCCGGCACTTACAAGTTTGAACTTGAGAGTGTTAACGACATAGTGTGAAAACAAAACTCTAATTCTTACAAAGGCCGTTCTGAACCGGAGTCCCACAAGTGAGATAACTCGATGTACCAAGTACACCTACGATTCGAGATGAGTTCTTTGGTACAATCAAGCATCACCTCACGATCAGACCGTTTGAGACACACTAAGCGTAATCCACGGGAGTTACCGAAGTGACTGCTGTCGGGGCTATTTGATGTTGACCTGGCGAGTTTCCATTCAATCACCGAGGATCACAATTGTGAACCTCTCATAAATGTTCTTGACAGATTGCTAAGATCTTTGAAGGACTCAATAACGTACCACTGATGTTCTTATTGTTGAACACCAAGTGATGAAATGTCAAGTGTACTTAAGAGATCTTTTGATGAATCTCGTGGCTCTAGACTCAATAGTGTGTTTTGTTTTGTTTTGAGCGGAGACTAGGGAGAGGGTCTCCTTCTTCAATACCAGCGATCTCTAAGAGAAAGCCAATAGTTTACGTAGGGTTCCCTGTGAGAATGAAATAAGCTTCTTTTGAGAGAAACTTGAGTGGCTAAGAAGGTTTAGTGCATGCGTCCACCGGGTCCATGACGACTTTTAATCTTCAATACAAGGGTCATCAAGTGATAACCAAGAGCATATGAATTGAACCCGATGTCCGCCTAAGTTGAATAATCTGGAGGGCTATTTCTTTTCACCCTTTTCTTTGCATTTCTTTTAATTCTTCAACTCCTTCTTTCTCCGATTCTCATTTTCTCCTTTTACAATCATTCCTAAGGACTTCTAAATTCTAACTATTTGTGATGTCCTTGGGTAGATCCCTCCGACTCTGGCGGATCATAGGACAGTTATTCCTAACCTTAGTCACCTTATAACTCCATGACTAACCTATGTTGCCATAAAACCAATTTTCAAGAAAATCTCTCACAACGGTTATGATTGAAAACATTTTGTACCACCGTAAGAGTTTGATCTTTTGCGAAATACTCCCCTCCACATGTGCTTAAGAGTTTTACGGAAATCGCACAAAGGAGGAAGGAGCGCACTTTATGAATTGATCAACTCAAGATAGACAATCCCCATGAGACACGATTCGTTGCATAGTTAAAGAGATACATTGTCGCCTTTTAGGTGACAACTAGCTCTAATAACTACCTTGAAGGTGTAGAAAACCTCGAAAGGTTGTCAAACCCGTCGAGTTCATGTCTACCAAGAGTTTCTCGAATGGTACATTCTACTCGGACAAGTCCTTTGCGAGACACGCTTACATCACTAGCGAACTAGCTTGAAATTATTACCGTCCGGACAAGTCTTTTCGAGTTACTAACGCTAAGTATCGTCAATTAGTTGGTTAAGTCTATAGCGCAAAGATTCATTTGCATTTACACAACATATTTCTTATCACATAATTTTCTCCCCTAAAAATGGCATATAAAATGTTATTTTTGAAAAGTTGAGAATAAATATGACCATTTCGAGTGTTGGGGAAGATGACCATTGTAAACAATTTGTGAACAAAGTTTTAATTCAAATACTCCCCTCAACAAGTGATATAAGCGGTTGAGGGTTTGAAAATCATAAGGGAAGTACTTGTTCTTTTGAGCAAAACCTTTAAAAGTGAAAGGTTTGATAGGTTTTACCAAAAGTAAGAAGCTTTCGCTCCTTTTATAAGGATTGTGGCAATCAAGCGTACCACGGGTCCTTTCTTGACAAGAACGGGTTGTACAACGATATGTGTGCACAAGCCATAGTCATAAATAATCACACATCCAAAATATTATGAAATAGAAGCGATTCAAGGGTACCAGAAGTCCATCAATGTTTCGGGAATGCGAATGGGCGTTGATAGCCGGCGAGCAATCACAGGGACGACCGCCACAAAGCTCTCGAGTTCGAATCGGTCCGTCGATACAACCTTTCATCAATCTTTCGATGATCCTTCTCACATCCCGTCTTTCCTTGGAATTCCATCGCTTTTATGACCCAATACCTTCATGAATATCCTTCAACCTATAAGCCAATTCGTCCCTAACCTTCTTCAATGTGTGATCCCCAAACTTGTGAAGATCTCTACACGCCATCAGCGCCATTGCGATGTGTTTCACTAATGTAAACCACTTGAATGGTTGGTCGATGAGTGTGTGTTGTGAAAGTCGGTTAATGTCGGGAAGATCTAGGCGAGGTGGAGTGAAGTTGACACGGTCCGATATGATTCAACTTCAAGTGGAGATCTTCTACACGTTCTTTGATGACTATGCTTCGATGAAGATAAGCAAGGACTTGATGAAATCACGTTGTACTTCAGCTTGAAAATCGTCTCATGCGACCACACTTTGGCAAGGTACATGTCTTCAATGTCGTTGATAAACAAATTCTCAAAGTCCGCTTGAGAGAATGCATAATCCCTTTCGTCTTGCCTTTTGACCACAATATTCTTGAGAAAGTGTAGTCCCATTTAGGCGAAAGATCAACATGTTTAATAGCCACGATTGCTTTAGTCTTGAACACTTCATGTTGAGACTTACGTACTGGCGACACGTAGTAGATTCGTCGGTGTTCCGGCCAATGGTGAATCCCATACAATGCATCACGGTCATATACTTCCACATTGTTGGAGAACATGTGGTTAGCCCTTTCCTCGATGGCTATGCGGTTAGAGTATATGGTCACGGAATGGAAGTGTCGGAGATGTAGCATATTTCCTTGAACCATCGCCACCGTGTAGAAGAAATTCCAAGTCTTTATTGAAGAAATATCATAATGGAATCCTAGGCTGATTTGGTTGGCCAATTGTTGGTAGACGTTTTGACCAGTCGGTGTAATATGGAGGGTTGTCCCGTTTGGTGAAGTCGATGTTTGCTTCTGGGTTGAGCCAATCCATGTTGTTAGACATAGCTCGTGCTATATTATCAAGGTGATACTCAACTTCAATAGCACTTTCCAAACTGTCTTTTAAAAGTTGAAATGCTTCATTCTTGATTCGCTTCAACTCGGATTTCGTCATCTTCTTCACACGGAATTTTTCTTGTAGTAGTTTCGCATGCTCCAATGTACTACATTCGGAACCTCTTGACCTTCACCGGGTAGGGAGTGGAATTAACAAGCTTGAGAACCATTCAAATTGATCATCCTCGTCTAGCCATGATAAGACGTCGGTCATAGGCGCCTTCTTCTTCTTCTTCTTTGGCCTGAGGAGGATTCGGTTTCTTGGGCGTGTCGGGAGATGGGTTGTTGTTGGGGCTCGAGACTTCTTCATCGTCACCACCATATACTCAAAGTAGTCACCGGTTTTCGAGTCTCGGGTGGCAATTCGAAAGAATCTGAGATTTTTCGGTGAAGAGCGAGGAGGAGATCTTTGTTGAAATGGAGTCGGTTTGGGTAGAGGTTGCATAGAAGATGATTCACCGGACTTCTTGGGCGATTGGGCTCGTTTTCATTATCCTTATCCTTGTCATCATCATCTCTTGGACGTTTGACCTTCGACTTCTACTCGCATGTTGATTTGAGTTGATATTCGGCAATGCTTCAAGCAATTTACCTTCGTGAGAGGCAAGTGTTACGATCATTTGTACATTTGAGCTACCACCGATCAACTAACTCAAAGATCTGAGAAGATTATGGGATCAACCGGATTGATGCTCACATGCATTGGAGTTGATTTCATAGTCCTGCTTGGCAGTGTAAGAGATTCGGATAGAGTTGTTTGGTGAACAACTCCTTTGTAATTCCGAGGCGATGTCAAGAAGGTACTTGTGAGTGTATCCTTTGATCATCTCGTCCATTTTCCTTGTGGATCATCTTTCATGAGCTTGGACATATTCCTTTCAACTTTCATCTCGTCGTTCTCATCATGAAGATATCAGATCGATCGTGAAGAAATTCATTTTCTTGTAGAGCACGTCCTTCTTTCGACTGTTTGATGACTTTAACGATTTGTGTCTTAGCTTGAGAAATCCAAGATGCGCTTGGCTTCTTCACCGATTTGGATGTTGATTTGGTTGATCCTTTTGATGGTGGTGGTGAGGAGTGAGAAGATGAGTCCGATGATGATGAGATGTGAGGAGACTCGGGTCCTTTGGTGGTTCGAAGTTTCCTTCTTTGAGTGTGTAGGACTATCCGTAAGAAACTTATCATAATCAACATCTTTATCTTTCTCGGACTTTTCGGTTTCGGTTCTTCAATGTCATACTCGGTAGAATCTTCCACGCACTTTTGTTGTTGCTCCAAAGTGGTGGCACCGTTCCTTTATCGAGTCGATTAACCGCATCGGGATCGGTGTAGGTTGAACTTCACCACTTGACCTCCGGCCACCCATTTGTTCCTTAGCAAATTCTTTAGCAACGTGTTGGAGTCTAACAATTTGAACTTTCTCCCGTGTCGCCCAAAGTGGCTCTTCATCCGATTCTTCTTCTTCTTGTTCAACTCTTGAGTCTTTCCTTTTCCTTTATCTGCCGGTGGACCGGGAGATTTGATCTTGATGGAGTGTCATCCTTTGCGGTTTGAGTAGGTAATCTCTTCATCGATTCGGTACCCTGATTCCTCGTCCGTTAGCTTTCTTTGCGGTTCGGACTTGGGAATAGGAATAGAACAACTTCCTTAGACGAAACTTTCCTTTTAGTGGAGGATTTCTCTTGGGAAACTTCCTCGACTCTCGGCTCGCTCAGACTTCCCGCACTTCCTCTTCTCGGTTTTCTTGTTGGCGTGCGTAAGATTTTCATCAAGAAAGCCAACTTTGTTCTCTTTCACACCGCCATATATCTTTTATAAAAGTAGAGTTGTTTGAGTTCATCCGGAGAAGGAGACCCGCAACACAACACCTTGTTTCTTGGTAGTTGACTCCTTAAATCCGATTGTTAGAGTGGGTTCGGACAACACGTCAAGATTTTCGGGTCATTGATTCTTTTGTGGATATCGTGGTTGTATCCAAGTGCTCTTTGGATCAACAGCTTTGTATATATAATATAAGGAATCTTTGAGCAAAGCTTTTTGAGGAATGTCATCATGTCATCCCATATCGAGCTTCAACTTGATGTGTTTCATGTTGATCGAGCCCAAAGATTTGCGCTTCTACGAGCTTGGGATGCTCATGGTCACCATCACGACCGTAAATGGATTTTGTGATGATGATATAAAGGGTTCTCAAGGTGAGGAATGTTTTTAAGATCCACGTGAGAATGCTTATTAATAACCCACAAGCTTCGTGCACCTAATATCAATCAATAATTGCGAGCAGTCTCTTGATGGGTGCGCAGAGAATTCAATTGGTATGATGTCGAATGAGGAGAACGACCCTTAAGTCTCGCATGTGTGATGGTAACTTGTTTGTGATTGAGTGTCACTTATTACCGCACTTTGACCTTTGACCCTCGCATTGTATTCCGAACTGCGTATGTAGATCTCCTAACAAATGGCGAGTTGGTGAGCATGTTACGATAGGGATGATTATTCGTAATATCCACCGCAAATGAGACAAGAAGATTCCGAGCGGTGAGAGTTTCAAAGTCAACTCGAGATTGTTCTTTCCAATCTTCATTGGATAGCCATGCGGGAAAATATCAGCAATGGTGAGAACGTTTGGTGCATCCACATTCATTTGAGCTTCCATGTCGTGATCTGAAACACATTTAGCCAAAAGAACCAACATATCGAAAGACATAACGTTAGTCAACAGAAGGTTTTATTGACTAATTATTGAATGTGCTATGTCTATGATTGTTACGAGTCCAAAGTCACTTGTTTGTCCAATAGTCTAATGACGTCGTGATAAGTTTCGTGAGTTAGTTAACTTTAAGTTTTAAAGTTTATGTTATCACAAAATTTTTATTAGTGACATTATTGGTTTCGTGACGTTATGATTCATTTATTTACAAGTTTGCACGCGTAACAATTCATAATGAAGGTATGATCAAGGCTTAGGCGTAGAAATGGTAGCATATGCGTAAACAGGAGAAATATACGCGTTGACGCAGGCTTATGCGTAGGATCCTTACTTACGCGTAAGAAATATTACGCGTAGGAAAAAGGGGACCTTATGCGTAATGCTTACGCGTAGGCGTATATAAAACCTTACGCGTAAGGCTTACTCGTAAGAGTAGACCTTATGCGTGAGGTCATCGCTTCACGCATATCCTTCACGAGATACGCGTAGTCCCTTTGTAGAACCTTACGGCGTGAACGCTACGCGTGAAGATTTCTCTTCGCGATAACATGCTACGGCGTGGGTGATCCTTATGCGTGGTTATCTAACAACCTTGATTCGATTTTTACGTGTAGCAAACACGAAATAAGATCATCATAACATCAATATTTATACATTCATTCATTCAAAACAGATCAAGGCATGAAAAACTCATCAAATAGTTTACGCGTAAGATAACATATGCGTAGACTTAAACCCTAGAGCTCAAAGATTACGCATATGAAATCTAACCATAGGAATTGCACCAAAGTGTTTCTGGTAAGTCTTAGAGGCATAATAAGTTGTTCTATCCAGTTCCTCTTGAGTCAAACACCGCATACCAATCCGGTGGACCAACTCATTAAACCTAGCGGGAGGCAAGGCTTTGGTGAGTAGATCCGCCAATTGGTATTCTGCACCAATGTATAATTCAACTGCACTGCTCCACATGATCCTTGATGAAATGATATCGAAGATCGATGTGCTTTGATTTCGAATCTTTGAATCGAGTTGCACGAGATCGCAATAGCACTCCGATTGTCACGAAGACATCGGGATTACATCAACACGTAACCATAGTCTTTGAGTTGTGTTCTCATCCGGATGACTTGAGCACAATCGCCGACATGGCTACATATTACCGCGGTTGATGACAATATGTACAATCCTCGCTTCTTCGATTGCGGGACACGGTTTATCACCAAGAAATTGTAGTGCTCTCAAGTACTTTTTCGTGAATCTAAACATCCCGCGTGATCGACATCTGAAAAATCGATTAGTTCAAAACCATAATCCTTGAATACGGATCCCCAAGTTAATGGTTCCCTTGATGTATCGGAGGATTCTTTTAGCCTCGGAGAGGTGGGTTTCAGATTGGTCTCGATGATAACGGAGCAAAGATATCTGGCAAAAACAATATCGTGTCTGCTAGTTATTAGATACATGAGGGACCCAATGATACTCCGTTATTTTATAGGGTTGACAAGTTTTCCATGTAAATCGTCTAGCTTCTTGGTATGAGTCATGGGTGTGGCATAAGTGTCATGGTTTTCATTCCAAATTTGTTTAACAATTCAAGGGCATATTTGGGTGACTCAAGAAAATACCACGGGGTGATTGATGAACTTGCGAGTCCTAGAAAGAATGTAAGTTCACCCATCATGGACATTTCAAAATTTTTCTTCATTAGTTTTGCAAAAGCGATTGAGTACTTTTATGTGTAGACCCAAAATGATGTCATCCACGTAAATTTGAATAATTAAGATATGTGCCCGTGATATTGTATAAAAGAGTAGGGTCGACCGAACCTTTGGTGAAATTATTGGCAATGAGGAAAGATGATAGCTTATCGTACCATGCCCGAGGAGCTTGTTTGAGACCATACTGAGCTTTGTTGAGTTTGTAGACATGGTTCGAACTCGGGATCAACGAATCCATCGGTTGGTCGACATAAACCGTTTCTTTAAGTTGTCCATTGAGAAACGCAGCTTTGACATCCATCGATGAACCGTCATATTCATATGAGCCGCGAACGCGAGAAATATCCGAACGACCTCAAGACGAGCAACCGGAGCAAAAGATTCTTCAAAGTCTATACCCTCTTCCCGACGATAACCCTTAGCAACTAGGCGTGACTTGTTTCGGATTACGTTCCCTTCAAAGATCCAATTTGTTCTTCCAAATCCATTTGAGACCAATGACGAGACCCTGTTGGTCTTTCAACCGAGCCCCATACTTCAAGACGTTTGAATTGGTTGAGTTCTTCTTGCATGGATTCAATCCGGTTGTCTTTGTCATTGCGTCTTTAATGTTTTTAGGCTCGATTAGCGGGACGGTGAGTGCATAAATGCAATGTTCACCATCTCGAGTGAAGACGTTGTCTCGTAATGACCGGTTGATTCGGGTTGCCAATAATATTTTCTAGAGGATGGTCTTTTGACCATCGATGTGTAGAGGTTGATGTTGGTATACATTGTGCGATTTTGAGGATTCAAATGGCTTGTTGAAGATTCCGCGACATCCGTGCGTGATCTCATTTGCAAACGGGTTAAAGAACGCATTTGGATCAAAATCCGCAGTGGGGTACTTCATTAAGAACATCCTCACCGGTTCATCATTGTTGGAAGCGGTTTGTTCAAGCTGTTGTGGTGGAGTCAATCGGTGGTGCTTCGCAATGATGGTTGTTGTAGCAGTGTATCGGTATAAGAATATTATCGGGTTGAGCAATGAAATAAGCGGATACACTTGTAGCACGTTCATCAATATCGCCACCGAGCAGTAGAGCAAATAGCCTTTCCATTTGTTGACGAGTGAGTGGGGGCTTTGTTCACCGATGATGGGGTTTGGGGAAAGTTTAAGCGGTTGTGACCGGGTTCCAAGTCATATACTCGAAGCCATTTCCGTAAGTTCATCAAATGAGCATGAATCGTTTCCATAACCTCCTTTGTTCGACGATTCAGTTTCGAAACCTTTAGAATTATCACAATATCCAATAAAGACTCAATGTCGACTTTGGCTTTGAGCTTTCCAAAGTCATCACGATCATTATTCGGATAGCAAAGAGATCCAAAGACATGAAAGTGTTTGAGATTCGGTTTTGTTGTGGACAAGCTCGAAAGGTGTTTTGTTGTGGCGTTTGGTAATCATAGAACGGTTTGAGTATAGCATGCGATGAATACGGCTTCCGCCCACAAGTAATCTGGGAGTTTAGCATTAATTAACATTGTTCTTGCGGCTTCTACTAACGTTCGGTTTCGTCTTTCAACAACTCCGCTTTGTTCGGTGTACGTGCAATAGATGTCGATCTTTGAATTCCACTTTCTCATAAAATTCACGAAGAGTTTTGTTAACAAATTCGGTTCCTTTATGCATTCTTATTTGTCGGACGGTGTTTCGAGTGAACTCAGATTTTCGTGAGAAAGGTGATGATCATCTGTGGAGCTTGGTCTTTGCTTGAAGAAAGTAGACCCAAGTCCATCGTGAGTAGTCATCAACAATTACTAAGATGTAGCGTTTGCCATTGATCGTTTGTATGCGCATCGGGCCACACAAATCCATGTGAAGAAGATGAAGCACATCTTTGAGAGTCGTGTTCCATCTTTGAAGGAAAATGAGCACAGTACTTTTTCCTTGTTCATGTCGAGCATAGGTGATCTTTAGAATACCGAATCGTGTGAGTCCTTTAACTAGTTTGTGTCGAGCAAGGTTGGTTATAGTTTGAAAGTTTAAATGTGAGAGACGACGGTGCCATAGCCAGGATTTTGTTGATGTTGCCTTTGAAAGTAAGCAGATGAGTGATGAAGCAACCATGTCTTGCATAGAGATTGTGTAAAGACTTGAATTACGCGAGCCAGACATAAGGTCGTTTCCTTGTAGATCACGAATGAAACAAGATTTATCCCTGAAAGCAACCTCCAAATCTCCATCATAGAACTGACCTACTAAAAATGATTGTGACCGAGGCCTTCCACATAATAAACCACCGCTAATTTCGATGTTCCCATTGATATAGTCTCCGTAGCCCATGATAGTCTGCAAGTGATCATTCCGAATCGACGGTGCCAATGAACTTTGCAATAAAGTTTGATAACAGCTTTAAGGTTGCACGTCATGTGTCGGGAACATCGCCTATCAACAATCAGAGAATGATCTGTATCACACGCATTACATACAGACGACACGGATGGAATAGAAGTAGATGTGGAACCCGAAATGTTAGAGGGTTCCGGAGCAGTTATAGTAGACATACACACATCCGTAGCTTTAGGCATCCATTTAAATCCTAGTGTGTTATATATCCATTTCTGCCATCTCCAACTAGTATTTGCTTTAGTCTTAGTGAATGCACTAGGTGGTAGTCGTGGTACTACATTCCTAGTTGGTACTAGTGTGTTAGTTCATGTTTTGACTGATCATGAGAGCCAGTTGATTAATGAAGTTTCCCACGTGTGCATCAGCATCAGCTTGTTTGAACATTGAATCGGGAATGAGTTTGTGATTACCATTACCCATGGGTATGACTTGTGAAGCTTTGGTTGTAATCCCAACATTGGTTTAAAATGCAGTTGAATCATTTGATGAACTTGTTTCAACCTGTTTTGATTTGAACTGATTAAGAATCATTTTTTCAAACATGGCATGTCTCTCATTCGAGCGGTGAAGGCATATAGTTGTTCATAGTTGGTGTTCTTCAAACCTTTGGTTAGCTTCACGAGGTGACAAACTTGTGCCATTCGGGATTCATGTTGTTCACAAATTTTGAGTTCAATGAATGTTTGGCATGGTCATTTTGATATTCCTCATATCATTAACAAGCTTGTGGAATCTCGCGTAATACTCATAGACACTCTCATCGTTTCATCTTGAAGTGCTCAAATTCATCATAGAGTTGTGATTCTCTCTTCCATAGTTAATTCGAACACGAGAGAAGCATCTTGACATTATCCCACACCGCCTTGGCTTTGTTGTGATTGATAAGCTTGTAGATATCCTTTGGAAGACCTTGAAGTATGATGTTAGAAGCCACGATATCGAGATCAAATCTCTTTTCTCCTTATCATTGAGCTCATCATATGTCTTTGGTCCGTCTATTCCATAGATCATTGTTCCATCTGCGCAACAGATCAATTAAGTCTCTTGTAGTCTCAATCGATAAGGTCCTTCATCAATCGATTTGAGAATGTTGACCCATTTTCCTTTCCAAGACAAGACAATCGATTCTTTGAACCCAAGAGTCGTGTCGGTTACATCGAGCATGGGTGGACGAGTATCCGAACCACCGCTTGAACATCCTCGACAGCGATGGAGATGATTGTAGGTACGTTGGTAGACATGTTTAAAGATTACACGGGATTTTATAACTCAATGATTAAATCGGGAAATAGATTCTTTCATGGGATTTTACTAAATCAAGAGAAAACCGTATTACAAACAAGAGTCAACCAAGTTGCTAAGAATCCTTGAACCAAGTCGCTAAGCACCAAGTTGCTAAGTAATTAGAAGACAAGTCGCTAAGTTCCAAATCGCTACGAATTTTGACAGTAAGTCGCTATGCACCAAATCGCTAAGAAGTCAAGTCGCTAAATAGCAACTCGCTAAGGTCCAAATCGCTAACACCAAGTCGCTAAGAAACTTAAGAACAAGTCGCTATCAAAATTGAAAGCAAGTCGCTATCTTACCAAGTCGCTACCCGTAGTGGAGAATCCACTAAGTGTACTGTTTGTCGGCTTGTCTCAAAAGACAAGTCGCTAGGACTAACTCGCCACCAAATAACACTACAACTCGCTACCTTTTACTGAAGCAAGTCGCTAAGTAGAAATTCACTCCGAGAGCCAAGTCGCTACCAAGAAATACTTTAAAAACACACTTTTCAATCCAAAGCAAGCTCAACCACAGTGATTCAAGCTTACCAAATCAAAACCCAAGCACATACAATGATTCTAAACATAAAAGTACACCCAAAATTCAAACTTTAACACAAGAAATGAACCAAATGATGCAAAAACCACTAAACCTTTTCAAACTCAAAAACCATCTAAAAACCATTGTAATCCAAGGATATGTAAGAGATGATCTAACCATGGCTCTTGATACCATTTGTAACATATTGGATTTCACTAACACATTATATCACTAACACAAGAGGCGTACAAGATGAGTTTTAGAGAGAGAAAGTTAGAGGTTTAGGGAACTTTAGTGAGAGAAAGAAAAATCTTATTATGAGCTCCAACTCTACCTTGGGAGGTAGAGAGTATTTATAGTCTTACAATAAAACGCCACCGACGGGTCATGGATTAGGCATACAGCTGGTAAAGACCCGTCCAGTCCTCCACGGTGTTACCAAACTAAATACTACTTAACATTAAATAACTACGACTACGAGCTTTCTAACGGATACATATACTTGAGGTGACCGACACTTTAATACCTGGATTTTCTAAATCCTAACAGAGACCACAAACAACGCCTTTTAGGAGAGTGGAAGCTTTGTTAGTAGATGACTTGAAGAAAAAAGGTTTTAGGTGGGAGGATAGACTGAAGCATGATCTCACAGAGGTTCTTTTGTCTGAAGACATGACCTTTCACGGAGGTTCTTTTGTCTAAAGGTGTTGATTTGGGTCTTCAGACCGGAGTTCATGGAATACACATTCGTTTTGCACCGACCGGATGGTGTCGGATCGCAAGTGGGAAACATTGGCTGCTTCGGGCAGTTCAATGGTGTTAAGCTAGCCTTCGATGCTTGGTCTGGAATACTCACCTAAAGCCCTAGGTGGAATGAGTGGTGGATTTTGTGGATTCACATCCCCATAATGGCGAATGGAATAGTGTATAAAAAAGTTTTACGAACAAAAACAAAAAAAAAAGATAGACTAAATAAAGCTACAAAATAAAAATAAAAACAGGAATCTAGTGATTGTTTGTGTATGCTCACAAGCCTAATGGAGCTTTAGGTATGAAGCTTTCGATTAAGAATGTAAAATAGGGGGTTGAAGTGTTAAAAAGGAGAAAAGATTCCAACTTGGATTTGAGGATTTGAACATGATCAAGTGGGTCTCATATTAAGCTTTAAAAAGGGCCTGGCCAATATATTTTAGAGAAGACTTATGGGCTGTATGAATTTGAGGCTTCAGCAGCCCTGAGTTTGAATATCCTCATTTCTATTATACCATATGGTTTATACAAAGTTTATAATGGAACCTTGTTGCGTATGTCTAACAATTTCTCTATTTGGATCTGCCTTTTCCTTTATATGTACGAAACAATCACATGGAGTTGGACACCATGCTTTGAACTTTAGCTCAATGATTTTTGCCTTTTTGGTGATTTAACATTATTGCATGTGCAAGAGATCCTCAACATCGAACATGCAGTGGTATACAGTATACTGGTGTGACAATCGTAGTGCTATGTCTTAACCAGATCGTGATAATCATGCGTTGAGTTTCCGACATGTGCAAAAGATATCTGCGACATCGAACATGGCTTATCTTATTTGAAGATATACACGTAGCATCACTCACTTTCAAACTGATTATCACAATTAGCGTACTTTCAGTAAAGCTTATCGCAACTAAATTGGCAACTATTACGTGATTACTGAGATGTATAGTAATGTCCCATTTCAAGATATTTTTATAGGATACATTGTTATATTTTGTTCTCTAATGGTGGTTACATTACTTCTTTGTATATATGACAATGCGGGATGGGTGCTTTGTTGTGACAATCATGGAGCTATGTTTTTTCTGCCAAATCGTGTATGTCAACCTTGCATCAACAACCAATAACTCCATTGATTGATCCTCCAAAAGAACCACATGCATATGTTAAGTGGTCCTTACGCCACCAAAACTGTTAATATGCTACTAGTCATTGTGCTTCTACTGATAATGTAGCTAGCTAGTTTGCAGAACATTTTATAATAATGTTCATGATATGTGTATCTTAGTGGTCATTGGATGATTTGCACAAATCACAATTGTTCTTCAAGGTCGTTCTTCAGTAAAAGGAGACAAAATTCAAAGTACGGTACTTGGAACCATCATTTGAGTGTTCCTACATTGGATTGAACTAATATACTACACGAAACGAGTAAACGAAACTTGAAACCAAGATCTTGGGGTTGAGAATAATTCTTTGATTTTCTACAAACACACACTTTCAAATCTCTAGTATAGTTACACACACTTGCATAAACAATAAATACAACACAAATCATATGATTAAACAATCGTTCAAATATATCTACTTGAAAAAAAAAACAATCACACTCAAACCAACTAACCTAGTTCTTCGATATTTAGATAGTAAGATTTTCGAGTTTAAGAGATTGAGAAACGTCTCCTTCTAGGCTTCGTATGATCAACATCATCTTCGATATTAGATGTATCCTTTGACCCATGTTTAAACGGATTCAACTTTCCAAGCTTTTTAGACATCGACGAGAAGAAAGTAGTTTTCTTTCCGTTACCTATTCTTGATGAAGTGGATCCAACTTGATTATTCTTCTGTTGTATATCGGATATATAAGCTTTCATTTGCAACAACTCTGATCTTAAAGCTTCATTTTCTTTAGCTAATGATACGTCTGCTTGTACTTGAGACCTCATGCTTAGTGCATCGGGTGTCTTCTTTTCGTCTTTACCACTTCGTGTTTGTAGTTGATCAAAATATAGTGCGTGTAAAACCATTTGTATGGGTAGTCTTTTATTTTGAGAGGCGTGTACCCTTGCCTCGTATGATAGTTTGAATGGGTCCACTGCGCTGCAAACTTTCTCACGCTCGATTTCATCTAAGTTTGGATGTGCCTGAAACAAGACAAGTTGTATGATTCGTAAATGAGAAGGTGGTTGTAAAAAAGTTAATGCAAAACACAATAAGCTAAAAGGAAGAGATAATTGGCTTATATCTCGTAAAAGGGTACGGTGTTTGGATTAGGTTTAGACAAGCTGTTGGCTTATTGCATATTCAAAACACAATAAGCCAAAAGACAGAGATTACTTAAGGCCTTATTCTGTTATTGATGAAAAAAATGTCTATCGTTTTAAACAACCTCAAATTCATTAACAAATAAGCTATTCCAATCACCCTTTTAGTTTTTATACAAATTTAACAGTTTACCGAAAAGAAACTTTAACAAAATTAACTACCTTGAGGAATATATCAATAGCTCGATAAAGATCATCATCAAACTTCCTTGCATTTTTCGGTACCAAATTAGCAACACCATTAAACTTCGAAATACTCAGCTCATTGCACGTGGCAATCTCCCCTAAATAAGCATCAACTGTCTTAGCAACTCTAAGCATCGCCGTAGACGACACTTCTCTAAAATCACCACCATTAAAAACCGAAACACTCTTTTCCTTCTCAACAAACCCTGAAATAATCCTTCTTACACTCTCCAAATCAAACAAACTTTCACCATCAAACGTGTACGACAACACCAACAAATCATCAACCGTGACATGCTCTAACATACCCGTTATCCGCTTTTCTAGTTGCTTCTTGCACAAGTCATCATTTCCTAAGAAAATCGCAGTTCTTAAGAGGCAACATAGGAAGTTTATAGGAAATGATGAACGGTTTGTTTCTACTGGGAGGAGATTAATGATTGATTGTACGAGTTGTTGTTGTTGTGTTCGGGTTGTGGAGTTGATGGAGATAGTGGAGAAGGTGGTGCCTGCGTGGTTGCGAACAAGATCTGGCAATGATCGTTCAGTGTAGGTTACAATGGCTGAAGCGATCGTGTGTGGTTTTGCGCCTCTTGCTGTCATTGATTTGATTATTTTTTCGAAGAACGTAATGTGGATGATTGATAGTTCGTCTGTCCACCAGTTTGGGGGTGATCGGCTTGGGAAATTCGCTTCGTTACAAGCCTGTAAAATCCAATGTTGATTCAATTATTTTGTTCACGATCTACTAGTTGTAGTTAATTAGACAGAAATATAACTTATACATTTTTGGCAATGAACCTAAGAAAAAAATGCTTCAATTTAATATGACAAAAAGCTAAAAGTAAGTTAGCTTGGTTTGAGATGATGAATATACCTTAGCACTAGCAACTTCAACGCATCGTTGAACAATATTAATATGTTCAGCAATAGGAAGAAGATCTTCACAAGATTTCAAGACAACAACGGCACCGGATAAGCTCGATAACGCTACTTGAACAAGGAAATCGTCTGTCCGACCAGCAAGGTTACCATCACAGTACCCATCAGTCATATCAAGATACTCAGCAGCACATCTAAGAGCTGCTACGTTATGTACAGTTATTTCGAAGTTGACACCGTAACAAAACTTTGCTGCTTTTTCGAAGATTTCGGCTCCTCCTGGGATGTTTGAGAGATCTAGTTTTGCTAAATCGGGTTCTTTTGATTCGAGTATTAGGCGTCTTATGTAGTTGCTCTTTGCTACTAACATGAACTGTATCATAAAAGTACATAGTCTAATAAGTACTTGCTTGCTAATACCGATTATTAAGTCATTGCGTTTGCTACTAGTATGTGTTTTTCTAATAAACCAAACAAGCATGCATGCATAACATATTCATAACATGTATAACGAGACTTGAACTCACAACCTATTATTAAAAGCAAATAATCTCGCATTGGATACCGCTAAGTCAACGAGCCGTTAATTCTAAATCACTCGCGTTATTAAAAATAATCAAATAAATATTTTTGTATAGGCAGTTAAAAACATGACCAAAATTGTTTCTATGCGATTCTGTGTTCAATAAACCTTGTTTCATTGATAATTAAGGTATGTTTGACGCATAGTTGTGTGTAGCTTTTTGAACGGTGACGGCGAGCATTTTGATTTTTAGTGATTGTTTGGCAAAAGAACGGTGATATGTGACTATTTTTTAGGAACGTTAAAATATCAATGCTTATTTAAGAAGCGGCGAGCAAAAATCTACCTTTAATCAAATAAATATTTTATCTGCCAAACAAATTATCAAATAAGCAATTTGGATACATAACCTTAAAACAACTTTAAAACTACCTATGTGCCATATCAAAACACAATAACCAAGTAAACAATATAAATTTCCAAATTTCCACCAATATAGATATGATCATACCTTGTGCAAAGGGAACTTTGCTTCACCAACTTGAATAAGAATATCAGTTGGTATATCTTGAGAGAACACCCTAATCAAGAACAAATCATACAAAACAAATGTGAGTTTCTAAATTTTTTGAATAAAATGATCAAACTTTTTTTGTGTGTGCAAATTTTATTGAAATTTAGTAGTGGATAATTACCATTGACCAGTTCTCTCCATTGCAAGAGAAACTCTATTGGTGTGTGCAGCCATGGACTCAAGTTAGGGAAGATAAGGTGGTGATTATGATTTAAGTGTTATGGAATATATAAAGGATGATAAGTAATAGAATAGTCCTACATGTTGCCTTTTTTTTAATACACTTTAACAAGGCTTTTGTTTGGTAGGAAGATACTACTGTAACTGTATTACATCATGGTCACTTTTTTTCCTTTTTTGGACCTTTTAATCTTGTCTAATAATATCTACTAATAACTTTGTAACATTATGCCAAGTAAATAAAACCATATCATGTATTCATGTTATCTACTTGTGTTGGGAAGAGATTATTTACGTTTTTTTTTAATAAATGTAGTTAGGTAATTGTAATCATCCTAATACGACCTGCTTGTGCTTGTCACCCTCTTTTAGAAGTTAACTAATCCATCTAACGTGTCGTAAACTAAGCCAATTAAGCTAACAATTCGGTTAAAATGGTTCATCTCTCTCTTCTAAGAGAAATGATTTGAATCTTAACTTACGCTTTAATTTTGTCTGTCGTTTATTGATTGTGCATGGATTCCACAATTTCTCTCTCTTCAAAACTACCATTGATCTTGCCAAGTGTATGGTGATGATTTTTAGGCATAAAATTAGGCATGCCAATTAGGAATGCCAATCACTACTCCTCTTCTAATTATAGCCGGTGTGTATCCCATTACTTCAAGACTGATATTTCGAATCCACTTTTACTAAAATCGAACTTTTCTTATGCTTAGTTAATGTAGTGACTATGATTAAAGGGTTCAAATCCTCTCAAGTTATCTCACTAACTTGAGTCAAGTTGGGTGTTCTTCAACCATTGAATTAAATTCAATGGTCAAGATTAAAGGCTACTTTTCTTTCGACAATTGTGAATTCAATCCAATGATTGAAAACTCTCAACTCGACTCAATAATGGGAAGGATCCCAACCCATGATTAAAAGTAGAGGTGTGATTTGTCTTAAAATCGAAAAGAATTGGTTAAATGGGCAAAATTTTAAAGATTTGGGCGTTTGGCCTCTCTTTTTTTGAAATGGGCGTGTATTCTTTCGTTTAAGTTAAATGGGCATATGAGCGCGTTTTTCTCGAACGTTATATTATTTTGAAGAAAAACTTACGTTTTATTTTTAATATAAATGAGGTGTTACGTTCGATGAATTTATTTCGTCGTTTGGGTCTTTTAAAAGCGATTCAGATAACACGGTTTAGTTTGGTATGCCGTTTAGCCGTGTGCAGGTTTGACCGTGGCCGTCTTGCCTGGTTTGCCACCTCTAATTAAAGGTTCAAAAGATTGCATAACATACGGGTAATTAAACTACAGTACTTTATAAGATTTTTCGTCAAAGCATGACTAAGGCGTGTTTGTTTTTTTTTTTCTCTATCAGTGCAGGCAGGCGAAATGTCGAATCGGTCGACGTTTTGCTGCTCGCATCGTTATTTTTTAGTTCGGGGCGTGCGAACGACGCCCCGAACGGAAAAAATGTCTCAATCTGTCAGCGCGAGAGGGTGTCTTAACGCGCGTCGAATCTTGCGTACAGCGAAATAACAAAATAAAAATAAAAAATCCCGTTCAAACACGCGTTTTTTTCTTCGTTCGGATGCGTTGATTCGACGTTTACGCGTGATTGATTCGGACGTGCGATTGATTGATTGAGGCCTCTTAAAAAACAAACACCACCTAAACCACCGAAATTTCCCACACAGACAATGTTCTAGACACGTAAACTTCATTACTCAAAAGCTTGTTAAATTGGTACTTTTAGTATTAGATGTTGTACAATGTACACCAATACGCTTCTTGTTCATATTTGTAGTTGTCAATTGGCACTATTAGGAGTTAGAACATAGACTTATTGGCGAACAGGGTCGAGGTTTCTTTCCACCACAAATTTATGTGGTTGAGCTAATTCCAACATGGTTTCAAATCTTGGCCATATCCTGGTACAAGTCACTTGGTCCCCTATACGTTGCTTTTCATGACACAATATTAGTATGGCCCACTGAGTATCCAATTATGGCAAATGATAGTGTCACACGTGGACCATTGCCATATCCAATCTAGTTTATGATAATATTATTTAATCATTTTGTGATTTCGTCTAGTGATAATTTCATTCTTGGGAAAGAGAACGAGGAGTGTTTGGATTATCATTTGGATACTCTCAATTTTCGATGATCAACAATTCAACATAACAAGCGGGGTATTCGAGCGTTGCTGCAGAAATATTGTGTTAATTTAAATTCAAAATGAAACGATTAAAAAAAATTACTTTTTGTTATTAAAGACTAAATATGCAAAATGTCGATAACCGCAAGTATTATTTTCGTAAAGTATTTCTGAAAATAGTATGATTTTTTACGGAAAAAGTCCCTAAAGTTATTGGCATTTTGCAAACTTTGTCCTTAGGGTAACTCTGCAATAGATCAATAATCTCAGGGTCTAAAATGAAAATTGCTAAAATTTAATTTTTACTATTCAAATACTGTCTTTTTAATATATAATATAAGTCTCTTAGTAACTTTTGTTTTGTTTGTAGTAAACATGAACCATCATGTACATCCAAATTTGAAAGTATCCCAATCCTTACTTCATTTTCATTTGGTCATGTTATAATAAATTTTTTGGCTTACAAGCTTTTTGAATCGGTGGTTTTGTTATGTAGGTTTTGAACCTAAGGAATACTTTGATTCCAAGAATAAATTGTTTGGTTAGTATTTTTTTTTTTTTTTTTTTAAGTAATAGAATTATTTTAAAAATCTCATTCCACACCTTATATGTGATTTTTGAAGGATTTCCATGTAACACACACTTCTCCACCACATAGTTCATCTTTTACATTTTTTTTTTTTTTTTTTTTTTCTGTCTCTTTCTTATAATTTTTTATAAGTTAAACAATTAAAATCTTTAAACAAATATATAAATTAAATAATTATTCATTTTCTCTCTCTTACATTTTTTTCAAACCAATCTCAAATCTAAATCCGATTTTAAACCCACTTACAAACCAAACGGGCCCATAGTTTATTTAACCTCGATTTGATTAACTTATAAGTAAAATAAAAAAAATAATAAAAAAAAAAAATAATAAAAAATACAGGTTTTTCAAAATCATATATGACTACAAGTCTTTAAAATAAATCAATCCAAACTCCTATGTTGAGTTTAAAGGGTGTTTAATCTGCATTTAGAAATGGCTTTACATTCTTTTTTAAAATTGTATTTTTATCTTGCATATTACTTTTCGCAAACGTGATAATCACTAGGGGTGACAATTTCTGACCCGACACAAAACCCGACCTGAAACGGATATAAAAATTAATAGGTTCGGGTTGTGCTAAATAGATTATGAGTCAGGTTTGGGTCAACCTATAATGGACCCGTTTATTAAACAGGTCAGGTTCGGGTTGGGAATAAAATAAGCGGGTCGACCTGCCAACCCGTTTAAGATTTTTTTTCATAAACTCAAAATTATTTATATTTTATTATGCGGGTTAATTATGTTAAACGGGTCTATTCGAAAACCTGTTTAACCTATTTAACTCGTGTAATATGCCAACTTTTGTATATAAAAAAGGTTAAATGGTCAACCCGAAACCCGCTTAACCGATTCAACCCGTGTAACCTATTTAACCCGCCAACCTAAGTATATATACGGGTTAAATGGGTTAAGTTCGGGTTATGTCTAAACAGTTTAGGGTTGACATAACTGACTCGATGATTTAAATGGGTCAGGTTTGAATTGAGATTTTCTGACCCGCCAACCTAATAACCTAAACCCGTCAACCCAAACCCGACCCAAATTGTCACCCCTACTAACCACATAATCTCCTTTCAAACGCAAACTTAATTACACAACTTGAATGACAACTATATTATACGTGTAGTCATTTACTTAAACAATTGTTTTGTTACTTAATACAACCTATTTACTGAAAAACTTCTAATAAAAATACGTTGTGTAGGAAAGCATTGCAATCAAAAGTCTGAAATAGCAAAGCATCAACATGATTAGGCACGATGAGACAGGCTTTTATTTATTTTACTTTTTTTTCTTTTCTTTTGACACAGACATAAATAATTCGACAACTACCCAATTAAAAAGATGGATACCAATGTCGATCAAGTAAGGGAAGTCTTGGAAGTTTGTTTTGTGTGTGTATGTATGTTGTTATTAAATGGTTTTTGGAAGATACATTAATATATCTTAGCGAGTCTTCATGGCATTGCGTGTGAGCGCGATCTGATTAAAATATTTAGTTAAAATTTTTTAGATCTATATTTTACAATCTGATAGATATCTGACGGCGATAATTTTAGTTTTGAATCATTGTCTAATATGAAAATTTTTCATATAAAATTGTAGATTATTCACGTGATGTGGTGTGATAATGAGTTCTTAGTAGGTATATTGTAAAGGTATGAGATAAAAGTATTTGATGATAACAGTGGTCGTAAGTTATGATTAAATAATAATACTGTGCATGTTTTTAAAAATCACTTACGTTATCTTAAGAAAATTTAGTTCTCAAAAATAATGTTTGTTAAATTTGTCGCACAGATGGATGATCTGAGTAAAGATTCTTATAAAGATAAAGTAAAATAAATATTCCATAAATCATGTGGGTTCTTAAAAGAGTATAATTATTAATATTCAAATATATATAATTAGCATTTAGGACTTTACACTGGCAGATCCTTTCTTTGAAAAAACCGTCCGATTTTATAAAACAAAGTTTTAGTTTTACTGATAAGTTTATTAAAAAATTCAAAAGCGCGTATGTTGATTCTAGGAACTCTTGCAATTTAATAATATTTTTGAACATTGTATTTTAGTATCGTTTTAAACTCTATCGATTTAACAATATCGTTTTGGACGAATTTTATGGGCTATCCGAACCAGGTGGTGACTCGGTTCGGTTGAACCTGTTTAGCCTCGGTCCATTTTTAAAACCATATGTATCTGTGAACTTGTTTACATATAAATTACATGAAGATTTGTGTGTTTTATTAGTTTGTACAATATGTATAATAACAAGTATTTTTCATATTATGGTGTTTTAAAAATAACGTTTATTAGGTATTTATTGTTATGGACGTTTTTTCTTATATTAAATTACTTTGTATTTTTTTATTATTTTTTTTAAAAACATGTCTAAAAAAGGTGCTTTAAAGTGTTGCAACAAATGTTATTATAGATTTACTTATTAAAATTTGCCATTATTAGCAAGTGTTGAATCTTAATTTTTTAAGCCTTCCTTTTTAGGAATGTCTCAAATGCTTTATAATATAGTATAGATATTAAACAACGTGTAATATGATGCCGTTTTGATGCCCCATTACTCGGCTTATTTGGCTAATTTGTATTTAAGTGCGGTACGTTTTAATTGTGAAGTTGGTTGTTTAATTACACTAAGTTAGTGGTTAAGTTGATTGTAGAGAGAAAACGTTGATGTAACGCTGAGATAACGGTGATAAAAGTGGTTGTGATGCTCTCTTATTACATGTAGCCTTAAAATTATATATCGACTCGTATTATATTCCTTGCACTTGTACAAATCTCTCGAGTCATTGTTCGTCCCCATATCTGGTACAAAATAGGTGATGGTGAGAAAGCATCAGTGTGGTTCGACACATGGGAAGTTCGATGCCCTTTGATGAATCACGTGTCACATAGAACATTAGTAATGCCGGGTTTGATCATCAAGAAACAGTGGCAACCATGATTTCTGATGGTTCATGGATGTGGCCTCATTCCTGGTTTGGTTTGTTTCCCGTTTTATGTTACAATGAAAGCTTCATGATGGCACTTTATCATCTTTTTCTGTCCGAAATGCATGGAATTCTGTCCGTGTTCGTGACAATGAAGTCGAGTGGTTTAAGTTAGTTTGGTCGTCCTATTGTATCCCAAGACATGTTGTCCACATGTGGTTAGTTGTGAGGAAACGGTTATTGACACACGATCGAATGAGGAAATGGGATGTTGGTAATAATATTGACTTAAACCTGCTTCGGTGTCCGCTATGCAAAGTGCAACATGATTCTCATGATCACCTTTTCTTCGAGTGTGCTTATTCGTCGCAAGTTTGGATCAAAGTATTGAACAAGGCTGAAATAAGTTTCGTTTCGTCTAAATGGAGTGACATTGTTGATTGGTTACTCCCTATTGCTCATAAGAATAACGTTACTATTATTGTTGGTCGTCTAATAGTAGTTGCTACTTCGCATTTCGTATGGCAAGAATGCAACAACAGAGTTCATGGAAAAGGTGAAAGAAATCCGGAGCAGTTGTCTAAGATTGTGGTTGATATTGTGAGGCTGATTGCATCAATTAGATTCAAGAAAAAGCCTCGTGTTGAACAAATGTATAGGACGTGGAAGATTTCGAGTATCATATAAGTTGGTGGCTGATTAGTTAGTATCTAGAGGTCCCTGTGTGTATTACTTATCTTGCATAGGTCCTCTTGGTCGTGGTTCGGTTTTGGTTGTTATGTTTTGTGTATGTGCAAAGCATGTAGAGTGTCTTGTTAGGTTTTTCTTAGGGTGGCCCATTACCATCCTCCCATGTACCTAACAATATCATCTTTTTTTTTATATTCACCGGGTATAAACACTTTACCAAAAAAAAAAATCTCTCGAGTCTAAAAATGATGTCCGACAAATCTTGATAGTCAATTTATAAATCTAACACAAGATGCAAAGAGAAAGATTGGTATATATTAAGGAAATTGATTGCCACACTCTCATTTCTTATTTGCACACTCAAATAAAGCAGCATATAATAAATGTATAACTGTTAAATGCACAAATTAAAATATGCAAATCCCCTCCTATATATCAATGTCATGCATCTAATCCAAAAGGGGGTGATACTCACACTAAATCGTTTGATGCATGCACTATAATTTGTGCATTACAATATTATACGGTACAAATTGTAATACACAATTTGTGATGCATACATCAAAAGATGTGACGTAGGTATCAATTCCCAATCCAAAAGACTATCCAATACTGATAGTTCATATAATGCAATCCTGATATGACTATTATGCCATCGTTATATGGTCATTTTGACACCTATCACTTGGAGCCACCACATAGTCGTCCGCCTTATACGCTTCAGCACCATGCTCATGGCGCTGCTTATCCGTGTTTTTTTTTTCTCAATTTTTTGTGGTTGTATTTTTTTTTTCTTTTTCCTCTTTTTTTGTTATTTTGTGGGTTTGAGTGTACCACTGGCTCCATTCTAGCATGAGTGAAGGAAAAATTTGATACTAAGTAATGAAAATGTGTTATAAGAATAAATTTTAATGTGACACACTTGTAACATGTTATAGATCCTTCCCGCATCTTGTGTTCTTCATCACACCGACTAATGGATTAAAGCTCAATGTAAAGATAAATGTATTATACAAGGATGTACAAGGCGTATCGCATTGCAGTGATATATAAAAACATGTGACAACATTTTTTAGAAAATCAAAATATTAAAGTCGAAAGTGGAATTTGTACACATTTTTACTTATTTAAGATTGGTGAAATTCGTGTATAGGTCATGTGTAATGCATTGAGTTTTCATTTGTTTTTTTTTTAACGGCAAAATTTTATAAACTAGTAAGTTTGTAACAAAAAGAACATTCTGAAGGAATCGAATAAGGGTTTTAATGCTCCCAAGAAAACACCCATTTACATCTACTTTTGCCCCAAAGATAAGAAAAAACACTATATCATTAATGATCGTCGAGCGAAGGAGGTTTTTCACCAAAAGAAACAGTTCTGGAAAAGTTCAAATGGATCAAAGAACCGACATCAAAAACTCCTTTCATTTGTTTTGATTAGCCATCTTTATTTAGGTACATATTTTACTTATTTAGGGTGTGTTTGGTGAAACTATTAGTAGCGATGCTTGAGCTAGCGATGGCGATTAGCGATGTAGCAGCTTAATTTATAAAAGTGTTTGGTAGAATAGTTGTAGCCATAATTTTATTGTGTAAAATGACATAATCTTTGAATCTTTAAATCTAAACGCTTATTCAAGCGTTCGCGTTTAGCGTTTTTCTTATAAAATCTTGGCCCAGTAATCATACCAAACAAACTTTTTTAAAAACGCTAAATCTTTAAATCTTAATTCTTTCATTTATCTTCATTACCAAACACACCCTAGTGCAATAGCTTCTAAAACAGTCAATGGTTTTTACAAAGGCTTTGCCGAAACTATACGAAGTATATTTTTTTTTAAAAGACTAAAATACGTTGATTTCTTTAAATATACATTTTTTAGATGACAATGATCGTATAATTTAGAACTGAAACGTTTTATTTCTCATAAACTATAATATGTGTGTTTATAAGTGATTTATTAAGGATATATTTCAATTTATCTATAAATACTGGTGCGAAAATAAAAGGTATCGTGACGTTAATTATATCGTATTTCTAAAGCATAAGGTAAACTTTTCTATATGCTAGGCTGTTATCCTTTTCTTAGGTTCATTAGGATTCTTTATACACTTGTTTAAGGGCTTATCTGTTTAGTTTTTATATTAAGTTCTGTTAAACTAAAGTGTCTGTCTGGATATATGTTGTCTGTATGTAAATAAATAAATGGTTGTTTGTTTTGTATGCTGAATAAAGTGTCTGAATTAATAAAATTATTGTTATACCATTTTATTTGAAAAAAGTGATGATTAGTAGTTAAGAACTGAAAGGGTAAATATGTAAAAGTAAGATAAAAGTGATGACTTAATATAAATACCCTCATTCTCGTGGCTTTTTCTAGAAGATCATCCATTTAAATTAAGCACCAAACAAGCACTCAACTAGTGACTTAATTAAATTACCTATTTTACAATTAAGACTCTTTAAGTCATTATCAAACATCACATAAGTTTGAGTTTAAGTATACCTTATATTTATAAATATGTTGTTGTTAATAAAATTTAGAGTAAATTACACCGTTCGTCCTTGTGGTTTGTGTTGACCGCAGGGTTTAGTCCTTTGACCAAAAAAATTGCACAGGACGTCCTTAAGTGTGAACGTTATGCACCGTTCGTCCTCGACCAAACGACGTTAAGTTTGATCATTAAACTCGGGTAAAAATCTTAAATATCCTCACTATCTTCTTCTCAACTGATCAAACACTTAAATTAAATAATTAATACAAGACCAAACCCACATAAAGGTGTGTTGCTCCATTTCATCCAAAATCTACAACACCTCTACCTCCACCACAACATCCAACAACAACATCCATTTCCTAACTCATCTCCATTTTTTTTTACAACTTAGATCTGAAAAAAAGGAGACCTTATGCGTAAACTGATTAAATGACATGACCACATACCAATTACCAAACATCAAGACCTCAGTAACATTACATCATCAGTCATTGGTTTTTAATATAAAGAAATCGAGAATAACAAAGTGGTAACATCAGATCCGAATCAAAACCAACTCCAACAAATCCAAATCTATCCTACTACATCCCCTTCAATACCATCTACAACTTCTCTTGACTCAACAAAGAACATAAATGAAATATAATTCAAGAAGATCTCAGACATGGTTCACTTTTTTTGTAATCCTTTTAAAGATTGTTTTAATTGAACTATGAATCATCACTGACCCGTAAATGTGTTCGAAGACCAAGCTCCATGTAATATTCGAATCATCAAGAAAAGAAGATATAACAATGATGTTATTATTCTTTCCTTAATTCGTTATATGACCAATCAGAAAAACGAAAACATAAACACATCATAATCTTACCAGAGACCCTTAAAGGATCTTGATGCCTAATCTCTTGCATCCTTCGTGGATTAGGTCTATCTGAAGCGTAAAACAAAGAAAAGGGGTGTTCTTATGTTGTATTGTTTATTGATTTTCGTTATTGATGATAGAGATGGAGAAAGGCTTTGGCTGAGATTGAGAGTATTTAGATGTCATCAGTTTGATGGGTGTTACTGAATAAAGAGTGGTAGGCGAATATTATCAGGATGTGTGATTAGGGTAATCTTATTTTTAGGGTTAGTGTTGAGATGTGAGTATTTATTCTTATTAGAGTAAATTACACCGTTAAATCCTTGCGTCGTTCGTCCTTATGTGTTGAAATACGAATTTACCTCAATGTGCAAGTCACGTGATGGGTTTTAACTCAGCTGCGTTTTTTGGTCGAGGACTAATGGTGCATAACGTTTCACACTTAAGGACGTCCTGTGCAATTTTTTTGGTCAAAGGACTAAACCCTGCGGTCAACGCAAACCACAAGGACGAACGGTGTAATTTACTCTAAAATTTAAAAGGTTAGAAATTTGCTAAACCATCATAGTTGAGGGGGTTTTATATAACTTATATTAATCCAATGAAACGAAGTTTAGCACATGTTTTATTTATAAGTGGTGTTGGATTAGGATTTGGATTTAGTATATGATTTGAATTTGAATAGGTTTAGAGAGAAAAATTGTATTTTTTAAATATATTTTGTAACAAATTTTAAATAAAATATATTATTTAAATAATAAAATAATAAAAGTAATACATATATAGAGAGACAAAAATAAAGATGACCCATAAAATACACAAACCAAGTTAAAACATACCTAAATGACAACCATTTATCATTTTTGATTCTATCTATCATTCTCTTTTTCAAAAGAAAAAAATAAAATAACTAATTAATATCATTTCAATACAAAACTCATCCAAAGTGTCGAAACAAAACGGGCCTTTAGTGTTTCTAATGAATAATATTTTCACCTTGTTATATTATTGACAAATGTAATATTATTTAGCGACAATTTCTAAAAGAATAAGTGACTTTAAAACTCATGGAAATATTAATGTATGTTTGGCGAAATGGGTTAGAGACTTAGAAATGGGTTGAAATGAATCGATGTTGGAGCTTATTTTATGTTCGAAAGTTAATTTATATTTTCTGAAAGTTTTTGACAAATTTGTTGGAGCTAAAACTTATTAATATAAAATTTCATAAAAATACATCAAATTACATTCAGATATATTTTTAGTTTTTGCGTAATAATCTACCATATTTTAAAAAGTATTCTAGTAATCAGCCTAACTTTATAACACGTGTAAGCCCATTTCAATTAGCTTGAGCTTATAAAAGCTTATAGCTTATTAAAACTTTCATAAGTCTTGATAAACAAAATATATTTTATAAACCTTGCGCCAACACAACTTTGAGTCGTCGTTGTCTTTTAGAATTTGTAATTATGTGATTGGATAAAGAAATACATTTATTGAGGTGGGGGTTGTTTCCTATATCCATCAGTCAATTTGTCAAATTTGGTGCTTGATGGCTAATAGGCCCATTTTTGGGCTAATTACTAATGTGTGGATGTAATTCATTTTGTTGCTTGTATTCAAGAAAGTGATCCAACAAGGTGGTCACCGTGTGGGCCCTGGTACAAGCTGGCTGAAGTAACACATTTTTAATGGATTTGTTATTATTCTTACTAGTTACATTTTGTTTGTTATTCACTTATTTGGAATTTTATCACACAAAAAAAAAAAAAAAAAAAAAAAAAAACTGTTCATACCGATCCTTCCACTCACAACATAGTTGGCACTTGGATTACATTATTTATCATTCATCATCTTCTCGATCCATCTCTTCAAGTGTCATGATCACATTGTTAAGTATTAGACAATACAAAAATACAAACACCATTAAGAGGATTTGTCGACACACAAATTAAGAACAAGTATCAGTTTGTTTTCATACCCTATGCACAGTTAAAATTTCTCCTTAAATGTGGGTCAACCTGAAAACTCGAAAATAAAAAAGCAGTAAGTACTAAGTTGTACTCCTTCCGTCTCAAATCTATTGTCCATATTTTCTTTTTGGGTTGTCTCAAAATGATTGTCCACCTTCCATTTTTAGTAATAAAAAGGTAATTTTGTGAGGGAATATTCTATTTGTGTGGTTTAAAATTGTAGTGGCCCCACTTTTATTAAACTTTGTGTTTTTTGTCTCCTGACAATAAATTTGAGACGGAGGGAGTAGTAATTGTTTGCTTAGCCATGGTTGTTATCACCTTTTTGATCGGCCACTCGTATATCAAATGCTTAGATATTTAAGATGAACATTCCAATAAGCTCACCCGTGATTGTCTTCTTTTTTTGTTTATTGCATTTTGCTAACCATAAAGTTCGATATATTTTGGATAATGTAGAAAATACAAAGTAGATATGTATCATGATTGGGACAGTATTTCTTTCAAATTTTTACAACCACAACATAAGATATACGTATGTATTTGGTTCTATCTCAATATCTCATCGACGTCGGAAAGTTAACATTTTCTTCATCGAAATCCAGTTATAGTTTAGAGAATGTGTGTTGTGATAAAGTGAATTAAAATGGAAAGTAAGTAATTGTGTGTAAAGATGTTTGTATATTTGAGTTTTTGTAGAGTGGTAAAATGTAATAGTTTTAGATTAAAAAAAAAAAAAAAAAAAAAAAAAAGCCTAGCCGTTTGAAGGCCAAACGTTCAAAAAATTTGAATTAAGTGTGCAATTGGCGAATGTGTTTTAACTCACATTTGAAATGGCGCGAATGATCTCCGGTGTGGTAGCGAGCAAATGGCGGCGCCATTTGCTGCTCCACTTCGGATTGGCGAGGCTGCTAAGCCACCACACCCTCTAAGAAATCACAAATCAAACTTAATGTATAGTTGTAAATTTTATTTCCATACCAAAATCAGATTCTAGTGTTAGGCTGTAAAAAGTAACTGTATTTACCAATTCATGAGTTCTTGACCCAAATATTAAGCCAAACACGTGAAACATTAAACCATTAAACCAAACAAAAGCTTATATCCCTAGTAATGTTGAAACTCGATATATCGAACACGAAGACACCACGTACATTTATTGACATAAGTTCACTAGGTACAGTTGTTATCATGCTTTTGAATTCATGGAAATGTGGAATGTTTGGCTGTTAAGTCATTTTCTAAATGGAAATGGTAGTTAGAGTGTATTGAATACATGCATTATACAAGAGACCAATAAATGCAACCTAACTTGTAAACCATAAGTAATTTCATTAAGCAACTTAGGAAACCATAGACTTCATATTGGGTGAGGGTTGATGTCATCAAAGAACGAACTCCTCGTGTATACTTGAACAACGTTTGGGTGATCGTGAGTGCGATAGATAATAAACGATGTCACTAGTGGTATATAGCTAGTATACGTTATGACGTTTTGCTAGATATGTGTACAATAGATATTAGATGGCGTAAGATGGATTAGCTTAATTTGTGAAGCTTTTATTGTGGACCTCGGGTGGGACGATTATTGCCTACAAGAATTAAAATTAAATCGTCCCGTGAAAGATTGTCCCTACGCTAGAAGGGCTCGCATGTGATAAAACTCAGACAATAATAGTGCCTGACAATTTTGACTAGGCGCATTTGTTTTTTTCAGCAGTTCTTTTTTCTTTTATGTCTGCGGTAGCACAACAATTTAACTGAAGACCGTTTGTTTTTTTCGACATAAGAGGTAAAATCACCTTTCATCTTCTACTACGCAGACGTAAATTCCTCTTTTTTCCACTTTTTCAATCACTTCTTTTTCCACTTTAAAAAAAAAAAAAAAAAAATGAAAGAAGATCTTGATAGACAAAAACAAACGGTATTCTTCTCGAAAAGTCTTAAATGTCACGTAACCTCTACTTCGGCATGGTTTGCGGATGAAGAGAAAAACTCTGAAAAAACAAATGACACCTAAGTTTTATCACATGCGAGCCTTTCTAGCGTAAGGAAAATCTTTCACGGGACGATTCAATTTTAATTCTTGTAGGCAATAATCGTCCCACCTAACTCGTGACTGAAGCGCGTTAGTGGCATCGTTAAAAAATGTAAAGCATTCGGTGCAGCAAGATGTATACGAATGCTATGCAGCTTTTAGAAAGTATGTATCATATCACAAAAACAGTAAAAAGATGTGTTAAACAGTCATTTACAAGTTTACAACACATCTCCAATATTCAATTTTCAAAAATTCATCATAGAATAGCCATGTACAAAAACACACAAATGAAATCATGAATGTGGGCTCTTATGGTATTTATTCATTGGGCCAATTTGTCTTATTGCATTCGTTTATAAACATGAGCCCATACCAGACCATTTGTCTTTCGACAAAAAACTTTTTTTGGGACTATAGATATTTGTAGTGTATGAACATTTTTCGAGTTTAGATGTAGGTGAAGTTGTGCTAACTTCGATAAATATACACTGTTAAATCTAACATAATACAACGCACAAGTTAAGAAAACATACTTGTTATTATATGTTTTATTTTCACTTTCTATGCAATAAGATGAAGGGTGCAAATTTTTTTTGTCAAACTAACAAAGTAATATGACTAAAACTTTAAATGGTAGGCTCTAATGATCACATATGTTGGGTTATAAATTTAAAATTTTTATAAGAAAAACACATTGACAACTAATAAAAGTATATTAGATGAAAACCTTGTGTATAAAATGATGTCAAGTTTCTCTTAATTCTTTTGCTATCTAAAGGTTCGAAGGGTCATTTGCTTATAACTAGTTCACAGGCTTAGATTTTATAAAATAAATAACAAAACGATTGGACGTGTTGCAAGGGTTCACGCACCCTCAATCCCTCACTATCTATGTCCCTCGGTGGGAAGAAGGTTTGTGGGAAAAAGAAATGACACTTGCACATGAGGTTTATGAGATCATTAGGCAAGGTGGTTGGTAGTTGAATTTCTTAAATTATTGCGCCCCTGCTTTGTACTCTTTGTTTATTTATGTTTAATTAAAATAAAATGATACGGTACTTCGTAAACGGTTGAAGTTTTATATGTTCAAGTTACACGACGACAATAAGTTTTTGATTCAAATGTATGCGATCTATCAAGGTATTTTGTTGAAACCAAAATAAAATTGAAAATTGTATTGATAATCTAAGAGAATTGGGTGTCATATGAATACTTAACTTACGTCGTCATGGCACCCTCAATGGCACATCAAGATACCACTTTCACAACTAACCACAACAAACCCCCTCACTCACAACAAACCCCAACTTACTCATTTTGGTCCCACATACACATTTATCAAACACACAACCACAATAAAAATAAAAATAAGTACAAAAGTAAACGATCTCATTTCGTTGTGGTGACGACGGGTTCGACGACGACGACGACAAGCCCGGCCGGTGTGGTGGCGGCGACGACGAGCTTGCCACGGTAGCGACGAAGAGGACGGCGAAGACCACACCTTGTGCTCTAAATATGAACTCGAAAATACATGATATTAGACAGACTACGAATAAAGAGAGCCATAGAAACTAAACGAGTCTACACCTTTATTAAACTAATACTACTCTCGTAACCATTTCTAAACTCTTGTAATGACTAATGAGCATTAGAATTTTTGTAAGGATGTTAAATGTTATACCACTAGATCATTTGGTAATAATTACTTTTTTTCTTAAGATGCTTAACATTAAGGCATGACGGAGTGGAGTCGGGTCTCCATCGAGTTGGAGTTAGGGTAGTAAATTTCTGTGCCCGCCTTTAGAAGACTTGAAATTTTGGAGGAATTCGAGTTCGAACCCGAACTATTTAAAGCTTTGTTCTCTTTTTTTTTTTGTCTTTTTATGAAATATAGTGTTAGGGTATGATCGGGTACCACTCCGTCTAGTTAGGGTAGTATTGGGGTAGTTTTGAGTTGGAAGGTTTTTATTGGATAAAGGTGACGTGCTGAGGGTATTAGGGTATGAAAATAGCACTCCTCCCTCCCTCCCTAATAGTTCCCAGTTTCTAAAGAAAGTTGTACCTCATGTACGAGTTGAGACGACTGATTCACATAAATGATATTTAAGGCCCTCATGTACGAAGTCAATTAGCCAAGTTGTCACCTTTAAGTAATCGGGTAGGTGGGATGTGTTGTAAAATAGGTTATGGTGGTTTGAAGTCAGTTTATACTAAGTATTTGGTAAATCTGACTATAAATTTTTAGTCAATGTTTCTCTGGTTGATCTTATCAAAAAATAATGTTTACACACAAACGCTTGGTCATTCTTAGATGGAAAAGTATTTGTTTCGATAATAAGAGGGAAAATGCTAAATCTTTCTATTTAATGTTCTTACAAATCCTTCTATCGTTATGATTATGGCAAGTGTAAAAATCAATGTAAAAGATTAAGAGACATTAGTAGAATTATAGAAATGTATAACATTGCTCTGATAATAGTCATTTGAAAAAACAGGCAAACCAATAAACCCTTAAAACTTTTAATTTTAATAGAACACATATTTTGATCACCTTTTTTTTCGAAAGTCGTTTTTTCACTTTGAAAAAAAAAAAAAAAAAAAAAAAAAAAAGCGTCGGTGACCTACTTTTTGAGGAAAAATCTTCTTTATATTCTATAGTTTATGACTTTATCTTCTATTAAAAGATCATGTGCTTGATATTTTGAATTATATCATATATTTCTTTGTTCATCTTAATCAAGTATTCAAGTATATTTGGTTATTTTATTGACACGAAAATTATCACACTCTCCTAGTTTATATTCATTTGAGTTAATTTATTATTATTATGTTTTGTTTTTACTTACTTCATTAGAGGATCCCCATTCATAACACCATAACACCAATAACACTGTTCACGTCAGCGACACATCAGCTTTAACATTTAACATTAACATCCCAAAAAACACCCACAACCATAACATCCCAATAACATCAATAACACCAATAACATTTCATATTTTCAATTTCAACCCCTAAACTAAAACAAACACTTCATTTATTAAACCAAAACAAACATTTCATTAAAATTGAAAACATATTACAATACGAGATTAAAAAAAAAAAAAACACAACGAAATAAAAAAATACATCGAAATTAAAAAACACGCATGATTGAAAACATATTACAAAACATAGCAAATCTTATTCATCATCGCCGCTTCTCTTGTTGTTGTCACGCTGCTTCAAGATTTTTCGATAAACACGCTCCATAAGGCCTTGCTGGAGTTGGGTATCGTTGTCGATCGTGTATTTCTTTTCTTTACGATCGTGAGTATCACATCTTTCGACCCATCTTCGTTGCTTCAAATTTCTTTGATGGATCCACCCATTCATTATAGTCACGTAATGCAAATTTTGATCTTTTATAATCATGTTATGCAAAATAATGCAATAATACATGATTCTACGACGTGACAATATCCCATTGACGTCTTAGGTTGTTGTAGTATACCCCAACGGCCTTGAAGAACACCAAAAGCACGTTCAATATCCTTTCGCACTTTCTTGTCTCCTTTTAAAGACGTATGTTTTTCATCGCTTGTTGCCGGTGAAGGATTTGACGAAAGTTGCCCACCGTGATAAATTCCATCACCAAGTAATACCCATGTTCATACCTAGTTAGTTGACCATATAAGGTGCTTTTGGGGCATTTTCGTGAAGAAGGTCGTCGAATAACGGAGGTTGTCTAAAACATTAATATCGTTATTTGCCCCGCCATCCCAAAAAATGCATGCGGATCCATAAATCTTGAGAAGCGAGCGAACGATAATGTTAGGTATTTTTATCACCCCAAGAAAATGCCCTTGCGAAGCCTGGAAAAATTTCCATTCCCAGGTGCATACAATCGATGCTACCAAGCATTCCGGAAAACAGTAGGATGTTGAGATTCAATACCTTCTTTGTTCCAACTGAAGGTGATCTTTCGTCTGTGGACGCCATAAATTGAAGTCCTCTTGGTCATCAACGTCGACCAAGACAGAGGAATATCACCAACTTGATTTGGATCCATTGTGAACGAATTTGATTTTTGAATTATGAAAGTGTGAGAGGAAGTATATAAAGTGTGAGAGGAAGTGTGAAAAAAATAGAGTTTTAGTTGGGTAATTAATTTTTGTAAAAACTAGCCGTTAGGGACTAATTTTGAAACTTTTTTGAAATTTTTTTGAAACCTAACGGATACTAGCCGTTTAAGGGACTAGAAGTGAAAATTTTTTGAATTTTTTTTTTTCTTTTTTTTTAAACCCACTAACGGGCGTTAGTGGAGCAACGCCCACGCTTTAACGCCGTTTTAACGCCACATTTCCAACCTTCAGCGCCGCTAACGGGCGTTACTTTCGGCTTTAACGCCGTTGGTGCGTTAAGGATGGAGATGCTCTTAGTAACATTTGCTAACCGAATACAATCATTTTGATAACGCGGTACCTTATATTAACCGGTTATTGTTTTAAAATTGTCCAAATATATAGTATATCATCCAATACCTCACTTCAATCTCATTTTTAGAGATGACAATTTTGGACCAAAATCAAGAAAATATGTTAAATGAACAACTTATAAAAGATATGGCATATTTAACTCCTATTTTTTTTTTGAAATGGGCATGTTTTGCCCATTTAGAAGTTAAATAGGCATAATAAGCACACATTTTTCCCGAACATTAAATTGTTTTTCATGAAAAACTTATAAATATAGTATATTTAGTTACTCAAATATAAATGAGGTGTTACGTTTGAAGATTTTTTTTGTCGTTTTAGGTCTTCTATAAAGAATTAAGTATAATATGGCGTGTTTGGTACCTTGGTTTAAGGTTGTGCTTAGTTGGGCTAATGGTGGATTCTTGCGTCTCTTACCGACCATGGCTTTGCAACCTCTACTCATTTTTATAAATTATTTTTTTAACAATTATTTTTTGTTAAAAGAAAGTATAAGAATGAGTTGCTAGTTGCAACGATGTGTTTGATGACATGGTAAATAATTTGGATACTTTTAAAGAGAAAAACGGGTAATATAAGGTACTATGTTATCAAAATGATCTAAATGATTGTTTACGAAAGTTTATTTACTGACTTAGCAAAGTTTGATATGAGAGTGACTCGTGTTTAGCAAGTTTTGATAGTGTGTAGTAGAAAACCGATAAAAGTAGTGGTTAACTCAACTTAATTAAGAATATTCGAAACGTATTTTTTCTAAAACAATAGAGTAGTATTTAGAGTCGTGATTCAAAAGATAATTCGCCGTCATCAGACGATTAATGATCGTGTATGGTGTAATTAATTAATTATATATACATCTTGCTAAAAAAATACAAATTCTTGTTGTAAAGTTAACCAATGAGTGGATTTAATGATTTAATCACATTCTTTGTTACAAGCCGGCCGAATGTATCCGATTCTTTATTTTGTCCTTTAGTATTTGTCTTTTAAAAAAATTCCACTATATAGCTTTTGAAAAAGAAGTCATTTCTAAAAAGGTCGACTATATAGCATGTTATAAAAATTACATTTATCTAAAAAAGTTTACATATGTACATCTCTTGTATAACAAGAGAGATCATGAATTGCATAAATAAATTTTTTAATTAATTGACAAATGAGTTCAAATTTGAAATTGAACATTTTTATTTGATAAAAGTCAAAACTGAATTAATTTGGTTAAACTTTTAAATATTTGGTGTAGAAAAAACTAAAATATGTGTGGCCTTTCGAGCCTTTTTTTAAAAGGAAATAAAAAACAAAATTAAGCGTAAACAAACGTTATATTTTGATTGATTAATAGAATTTACCATAAAAACTCAAACTTTTAAAAAGAAAACGCTTTTAAATCTAATATTATAGATTTAAATGTAAAGTCTCAATTTTCTTAATTTTAAAGCTGTTATATATTTAACAAAAATTCTATACTTTAAACTTATTTTAGAAACAATTATTATTATTATTGTTATTATTATTATTTTTTTTTTATTTTTATTTTTAAACATCACTTTATTAAAAATTATAGGTTCTGAAGAAATTAGTAGAGGAAATGAGATACTAACCTGCCCCACTCCTCTAGTTATAATAAGCTTAATTCTACTAAAATGTGAAAGAAAGAAGACGTGCTCCAATGTCTTGAGTCATGAGAATCTTCTGACACGCTTTAGTAAGGCCACCGCGTCCTTCTCAAGTTCCCGAAAGAAGAGAATGAAAATGGGAGAAACCCATATCAATATCCGTACATTTAGCCTCGTGATTGACGCGTTTCGTTGTGCGGCTTCAATCACCGCGCCACCAGCACAAAATCAACCATACCGGTTTGCGTCGAGGGTGATGACCTGTCGGATCAACACATACATCGAGCCCGAATCCCACGAGTAAAGTAAAGATCACCGGACGTAAGGGTATGTCCACTTTCCCGCTAAGTCCAATATCAACCTCCTTACGAGCCGAAACCCCGACCGAGAACATATGTCAATAAGAACATCACGAACCACGTTATGCCGATGTTTAATACCAATAATACCCACAAGACGATACAACATGGTCCCCATAAATATCCCTGAAGACCACGGAACAAGTGAGCACGGCATCCGAGCGTAAAATAAGGGAACACCAAGCCGATAACACAATACACATCGGTAAGTCCTAGCGTTCATAGTCCGTCCCAACCCGGATATCGGAACCACCCTAAGACAATCGAAGTGTAGTCCTCCTTTGCGAACTCCATAACGCCATCATGCAGTAGATAGGCGAAATGTAGATTCAACCATTTGGGTAACACGTGTGAAATGTATATCGCCAATTTCTTCACGAGTTTGGGGCGCGATCTCACTGGGTTACTCAAAAGGTCAATCTCCATTTCGCATTAAAAGAACACAAGGCATCATCAAAGGAAGGCCCGAAGTCACAATACCGTAATGTCGAAGAAGCTTAGTCGTAAGCTAGCAGTTGAAGTCTGAAGCAAGAATGCATAGTTCAAGACATCACCGCAGAATAAACACCAAGCCCCCAAAAGCAAAGGGTAAGGTGGCAAGCCGCCACTGCCAATCACTAAAACCAGGTCCAGAAGCAGTGACAATACGCTCCAAAGAAGAACGAAGAGCCGCATCAAAAGAAACCTGAGCACACTCACCCATATAAGCTCAATGGTTTTAGCAACCCTTTTCATAACAAGCTCACTACTAAACTCAAAGTCCACACTAGCAGGCCCACCCAGTAATTTAACACCATGCAAAGGTCGGGAAATATTAGGTGGAAAAACACCCACAAGCCTGCTTCTTCTTCCTTTGGCCTGAAAACCTCAGTTTATCAACATTGAGGTGCAAACTGTAACAAGGCCCATCCATCATGATAAGCTCTAAAACCTTTCCCACAACCAAAGTATCTCCAATAACAGTACCATCATCTAGATACCAAGCTTGAAGGGAAATGCTAAAAGAGTCTCTAATCTTACATACCAAAGTATGTAAAACTAAAGAAAAAAGCAAAGGTCCAAGTGGATCACCTTGTTGCACACCTTGGTGGGACCATAAAGTGTGTTCCCCATAATATAAAACATCACTTCATTAGAAAAATCATAGTATTTACAAGAAATTAGTGGCAAGCCGAGAAACTAATTGAGCCCCCACTCCTCTAGCAATAGCAAAGTTAATCCTACTAAAAATATGATCAGCAACACGTGCGCCAATCTCCTGGCGGTTGGCTAATTATTATTATTATTATTATTATTATTATTATTATTATTATTATTATTATTATTATAGGAAATTGCAAAAATCGTCCATGTGGTTTGCCCAGATTGCAAAAAACGTCCTCGTGGTTGGCTAATTGCAGGCGGCGTCCCTGTGGCGAAACTTTGTTATCGTTTTGGTCCCTGATTTTAACTAGTATTAAATGAATTCCGTTAGATGTTACACATTTAGCCCTTTTGGTCAATAATTGTTGCAGCGTCCATCCTTTAAACCACATGGACGATTTATGCAATTACACCGTTAGTCCTCAATACAAAAACAATTGCACCTTTAGCCCTTAATACATAATTTTAGTTAAAAAAAAAGTCAAAAAAAAAAAATTGTAAAAAAATTCTTCAAAAAAAAAATTTTGTTTTTTTTTTCAAAATTTTCAAAATAACAAATTTTTTATTTTCGAAATTATATTTTCGAATTTCTATAAAATTATTTTTGGAAAAAGAATTTTGAGAAAAAAATCTGGAAAAATTGTCGGACAAAAAAATGCATTTTTTTTGAAAAAAAGGTATTTCGACATATTGCAATTTTATTTTAAATATATTTTTTTTAATTTTTTTCTTAGAAATTATTTTTTCAAAAAGAATTTTTTCAAAATGTGGAAAATAATTTCGAAAACAAAATATTTGGAAAAAATATTTCGAAATTTTTTTTTTGAAAAGAAAATTTTATTTCAAAATTTTGAAAATTTTGAAAAAAAAATCAAAATTTTTTTTCTAAGATTTTTTTTACATTTTTTTTTTTTTTGTGGTGATTGGTGGTGGTGGTTGTAAGTGGTGGTTGTGGTTGGTGGCGGTGGTGATTGGTTGTGGTGGTGGTGGTACACGTGGGTGGCGACGGTGATTTGGTGGTGGTAACTGGTGGCAGTGGTGGTGTGTTGTGGTGGTGGTGGTGAATAGCGGTGGGTATTGGTGGTGGTGGTGGTGGTAGTGGTGGTGGTGGTGGCAGTGCGTGGCAGTGGTGAGTACTGGTGGTGGTGGTAAGTGGTGGTGGTGGGACTAACTTAGGTTATGTATAAAGGACTAACGGTGCAAATTTTTTAACTGAAATTATGTATTAAGGACTAACGGTGCAATTGTTTTTGTATTGAAGACTAACGGTGTAATTGCATAAATCGTCCTTATGGTTTAAAGGATGGACGCTGCAACGATTATTGGCCAAAAGGGCTAAATGTGTAACTTCTAACGGAATTCATTTAACGCTAGTTAAAATCAGGGACCAAAACGATAACAAAGTTTCACCACAGGGACGCCGCCTGCAATTAGCCAACTACAGGGACGTTTTTTGCAATCTGGGCAAACCACATAGACGATTTTTGCAATTTACTTTTATTATTATTATGAAGAAATTACTCGTTTGGTCCATGTGGTTTGCTCAGATTCATTTCTTAAGTCGTTTTAATTACACTAGAGAAACTTATTTTTTGAAACCTTGCACTCATTTAGTCCCTATTTTGAATTGGTCGTTAGTTTATACGTTAAGTGTTAAAATAATATGTGCCCGTTAGTCCTATCCGTTAAGATTTTTTTGCATCGTTAGTCCTCATTTTTTAAAATGAATTAAAAACTCATTTTTATCCGTTTTTAACGTTTTCATCCCTTTTTTTCGTTTGTTTACGTTTTCGTCCGTTTTTAAATGTTTTCATCGGTTTTTAACGTTTTTGTTTGTTTTTATACGTTCTAGTCCTTTTTTTACGTGTTCGTCAATTTTTACGTTTTGGTTCGTTTTTTAATGTTTTCGTCCTTTTTTACGTTTTTGCCATTTTTTTACGTTTTTTAACGTTTTCGTGCGTTTTTTTTACGTTTTTGTTTGTTTTTATATGTTTTTGTCCATTTTTACATTTTTGTCCATTTAAAAACGAAAAAAACGTATAAAACGCACCAAAAGGTTAAAAAAAACAGACGAAAACGGATAAAAATGGACGAAAACGTAAAAAAATATACAAAAACGTAAAAAATGGACGAAAACGTAAAAAATAGACTAACAAAAAAAATGGACAAAAACGTAAAAAAGATGAAAACATTTAAAAACGAACGAAAACGTAAAAAATGACTAAAACAGACAAAAACCTAAAAAACCGGACCAAAACGTAAAAAACGACCGAAAACGGATAAAAATGGACAAAAACGTAAAAAACAGACTAAAACGTATAAAAACAAACAAAAACGTAAACAAACAGATGCAAACGTTTAAAAACGAGTGAAAACATAAAAAAACGGACCAAAACGTAAAAAATTGGTGAAAACGTAAAAAACGGATGAACACGTAAAAAAAAGACGAAAACATTAAATAAACAGATTAGAACGTTTAAAAACAGACGAAAATAAAAAAAATGGACAAAAACGTTAATAACGGACGAAAACGTAAAAAAATAAACGAAAACGTAAAAAAAATAGATGAAAACTCATAAAAACGAGCGAAAACGTAAAAAGGGACAAAAATGTAAATAAATTGACGAAAACATACAAAAACAGACAAAAATCTAAAAAACAGACGAAAACGTAAAAATGGACGAAAACGTAAAAAAAACGGACGACAACGTATAAAAACGGACAACAGCGTAAAAAAACAGACGAAAACGTAAAAAATGACGAAAACGTATAAAAACGGACAAAAACATTAAAAAAAAATGGGCAATCTACTCATACACCCCATAAAATCCTTCCCATGTACCCCATAGACCAATCATTGGGCCAATGATTTGATTCTTTTTTTTTGTTTGTTTTTTTTTTTAATTGTGTAGTGTTTAGGGTATATGCATAGTGTATTTATTTGTGTAGTGTTTTTATATGTATAGTGTATTTAATTGTATATTGTTTTTATATGGTATTTATTTTACGTTATTTTTTTTAATTGTGTATTTGTTTCTATTTAATTAAACAATAACAATAAAACATTAGACATTAAAATATTAAACAAGTACAACAACAAATATTACTAATATTACAACGAAATCTACTCCACATGAAGATTATTAATGTCATCTATAAGCTCATAGAGTATTCCACTCGACTGACATGCGTGATCAACTGGATTTCTTGCCAATTCTAGTGATGCATCCAACGTCTTTATTCTTACCATCAACAAATTGTTTTGAGCCAATAGCATGTTGATCGTTTTATCTTTAGTTTCGCAGTTTGAGCACTGCGTTGAAGAAGAGGCTTGACCAAAGTACTTTTGTTGAAATATTTCCTTCCACATGAAGTATCGACACCCATAGTCTTGGTCCACCGGTCATTACTTGATGAAACAATTATAAGAAATGTATTCTAAACAAACAAGTTATTGATATATTTACGTAAATAAGCAAACGTTTAATTATTTACCTTTGACAAAGGACATGCATTTTACCAAACATACTTTAAGTTGGCAAAATATAGAACAATTGCCAACTCCGGACTATGTCGATGTAGAAGTCTATTCTTAGTTAGGCACGACTAACCTAAACTAAGGCAACAACTACCACACATCTATCTAAACAATCAAGCATATAAGCAAATCCAAATAGTTTTTAACGGTCCAAAAACAACACCATGATTCTCACCCCAAAGTAGTTCAAAACGTATATAAAAGTGGGGCTATGAAACTCACCTTAAGCAATCAACGCACAATCAACGCACAAATATCACTAGCGTAAGATAATGTAAATCACAAAGACATCAACTATCGACTCGGCACAACCTATTAATGTAGACCAACTTTAATACACATATTCCTCAAAATCAACGTTATCTACCCCCAATATATTCCATTTCTTTATTTCCAAAAACGTCTCGTTTCACCATTTAATCCTAGTGTTTGGTATCCTCATGTGGGTATATCGACTCAATGTGATGCCATGAATGCACTCAAACAACCAATATATAATTAAATGCGACACAATGAGACCTCTAAACGATAAGCTCCATAGTTCAATAAGTTTCGGAATAAATAGTAGATCTTATCGAATTCGTCAACTCGATAAACTCATTTATTTATTCGTGTCGCTTATTATCCCATAAATCAATCGTATCCTAAAGAGTCATAAGGATAAGTCACCCATTAATAAGGTTACCCAACGTACCTAGCGGGCTATTATTAGGTTCGTCAACCTAATAAGTCCGCTACCCACGTGGATCAACACTATTAATGCTAGGTTATCCGTAACCCATGCACACATAACGCAAATAAATAATTACTTATCCAATATTAAATGTCCACATTTGACATTTATTGATAAACGTGTACTCGAAACCATAATTACTTATTTATTACAAAACCTTTCCAATTTAGTCGTTAGTTTCCGTTTAAAACTAGTAAATAACAAGATAAATCTTGTTATTGATATTTTTGGTACAAAAGCCCATTATTATTTACATTTCATAGTTTTATTATCATTTTCATGTATAATATATATTTCTTCAAATCCCTATCAACTATTTATAATCAAGAACATGCAACTAAACCCTAAAATGCAAAACCCATCAAATTAATACACCACACATGTACCAAACACTAATTACTTGTTTATTTCAACACTAATTAGTTTTAATTTCATGTTCAACCCAAAAGCCCCAAATTAGTTCATAGGGTCGAAACCCTAATTCCCAATTCGTGGGTTTTTATTGCCCAATCAAGCTCAAAACATGTTCTCTTTACCTTATCTAATCACCAATTGCAAAAGCTCTTTGAAACCCTAAAAGTACGAATCTTAATTCTTGAATTTGAAGGTGTTAATGAAGTCCAAATTGAGTGTATGATATATGGTTGGAAAGAGGAGAAAGAGATCTTTCTTTTGGTGGTGGAGGTGGTGGTGGACGCACCGACGTACGGCGGTGGTGGCCGGAAAAGTGACCGGCGGCCACTAATGGTGGTTTAGGGTTTTTAGAGAGAGAAACTAGAGAGAGGGAGGTGATGTGTGCATGTTTTAGAGAGAAACTTGGGTTGGGTATATATACTCATGAGCTAGGTACCTCAAAATAAATAATTTAGGAGGGTGGGGGCCACTCAAGTAAAAAGGGAGGGTTCGGGTTGAAACTTTTCGTATCTATCTCGTTTACCCATTCTCGAGCTCACATATCGTCCCCCGAGTGTCCCACCATTTATTTAACTTTCCTATATTGTTACTTACGTTTTTCCACGAGTTTTGACTATTTATTTGTCAATTTTCGAGTTCTGATCTAAAAGTTACAATAACTCTTGTTTTAGGCTTTTCTAGTGCCTATCAAATAGAGTTAAAACGCATACGATAACTCATTTAATAATGAAATAAACCGTAAAAACCAATCGACGATATAAAATCAAGTCACGGTTTATAAAATAGTGATAAAGGCAAAACTCGCTTTAATTTAACGTAATGCGGTTACCTAAAATTGACTCCTAAATTGCCGGTTGTCACAGCCTCCGACCTCGGAAGAAACCCGTCCGGGTTTCACTCCGAGTTGCTTGATGTCATGAAAAGTTTAGGATACTTCCTACGGAAAACGTCCTCACGTTCCCAGTGAACTCCGTCCATGCCGGAGTTCCACCAACATTAATAATTGAATACGGCTATTCTTGACCTCTTAATGTCACGATCCATAATCTCAATCGGTTCCTCAACAAAATTCAATTTCTCATCAATACGAAAATCTCTTAAGGGCACAACTATGTTTTCCTCCGAAAGACATTTCTTAAGATTACTAACATGAAAGACATTGTGTACACTACTCGGCCCGATGGTAGCTCCAAGCGGTATGCTACAGGTCCGATTCTTTCCGAGTTGGAAAGGGACCAATATATCGGGATTGAGTTTTCCACGCTTCCCAAAATGAATCACTCCTTTCCAAGGAGAAACTTTCAACATAACACGATCTCCAACCCGAAATTCTAAATGTTTACGTCTCTTATCGATAACTCTTTTGTCTATCACGAGCGGTTTGCAACCGATTACTGAATCGAACTATCTTCTCGGTGGTTTCTAGGACAAGTTCGGGACACAGTAAGTTGACTTTCGCCAACTTCGCCCAACAAACAGAGAACGACATTTTCGCCATACATTGCCTCAAATGGAGCGGCCTTAATACTAGAGTGATAACTATTGTTATAGGAGAATTCGGCCAATAGGAGATGTCTCTCCCAGCCTTTGCCGAAATCAATAACACATGCTCTAAGCATATCCTCTAAAGTCTGAATGGTTCTCTCGCTTTGACCATCGGTCTATGGATGGTAAGAAATACTCATATCCAAATTCGTTCCTAAAGCTGTCTGTAACGACTTCCAGAAGTGGGAGGTAAAACGACTATCCCTATCAGAAATGATAGATATCGGTACTCCGTGACGCGATACTATCTCCTTAAGATACAATCGAGCAAGCTTATCAAGACTATCGGTTTCACTAATGGCTAAGTGAGCGACTTAGTTAAACGATCAACTATTACCGTGATAGCGTCATTGCCGCTAACTTGTTCTCGAAATTTAGTGATAAAGTCCATGGTTATTCGCTCCCATTTCCATTCCGGGAGTTCGGGTTGAACTAAAAGTCCTGATGGTTTCTGATGTTCGGCCTTAACTTTAGAACAAGTCAGGCTAACATACTGAGCTATATCAGCTTTCATATTGGGCCACCAATAAAGTTTCTTAAGATCCTGATACATCTTATCGGCTCCGGGATGAATAGAGAATTTTGATTTATGCGACTCGTGCATAATCAACTCACGGATTCCATCATGAAATGGTATCCAGCTTCTTTCTCTAAAGCATAATGTTCCATCGAAACGCTTCAAGAAGCCGTTTTCACTTTCTACCATTCCATTAAGATTCTCATAAGGACGGTTCTCTTCCGTCAATGCCCCTACTTGGGCGGCTAAAATCTGGGATGGTAAGGGCGAAACAATGGTCATTCCTAAAGATCTAATGAGTAGGGGTGGAATGTCCTCCTTACGACTAAGTGCATCAGCCACAACATTAGCCTTACCAGGATGATAACGAATCTCACAGTCATAATCACTAAGCAATTCCAACCAACGACGTTGTCTCATTTTCAGTTCGTTTTGATCTAAGATATGCTTCAAACTCTTATGGTCGGTAAATACTACACACTTGGTTCCATACAGCTAATGTCTCCAGATCCTAAGAGCAAACACTACAGCACCTAACTCAAGGTCATGGGTGGTGTAGTTTTTCTCATGCTTCTTAAGTTGCCGGGATGCATAAGCAATCACCTTCTCACGTTGCATCAAAACAAAGACCTAAGCCTTTATGCGAGCGTCGCGATACACGACAAAATCTTCACTTCCTTCAGGAAAAGCTAGGATGGGCGCACTACACAACTTCTCCTTCAGAAGTTGGAATGCTTCTTCTTCCTGCACGGACGGAATCCAAAATTCACACTTAGAGAATTTGGCATACAGCTTCTCCTCTCTTAGCAATCCTAAAATGAGCCTCAAATGCTCTTCGTGCTCCTCACTACTCTTAGAGTATATCAAGATGTCATCTATGAATACTATCACAAACTTATCCAGATATGGCTTACACACTCGGTTCATGAGATCCATGAAAACCCGGCGCTTAGTCAAACCAAACGACATCACTTGGAATTCATAGTGCCCATAACGAGTCCTAAACGCGGTCTTAGGGATATCCTCTTCTCGAACTCTAAGCTGGTGGTAACCAGATCGTAAGTCGATCTTAGAAAAGACACTAGCTCCTTGGAGTTGGTCGAATAGGTCATCTATTCTAGGTAACGGATATCGGTTCTTCACTGTTAACTTATTCAACTCCCTATAATCGATACACATCCGAAACGATCCATCCTTCTTCTTCACAAACAACACCGGTGCTCCCCACGCGATGAACTTGGTCGAATGAATCCTTCTCGACAATTCATAGCTGTTTGACAGCCTCTAATTCTCTTGGAGCAAGTCGATAAGGTGCCTGCCTCGGTGCCGCACCGTATCAACTTTATTTAGAATTCCACTTGTCGAACAGGTGGAATCCCTGGCAGATCGTCGGGAAACACATCCGGAAATTCTCTAACGACGGGTACATCGTTGAGGTTTCTTTCACTCTTCTCCACACTTTTCCTTTCAAAAATTCGAGCCAAGAAAAGACAACCTCCTCTATCGATGTACTTCTGGGCTTTAATACAAGAGATGATGCTCAACCGGGAAGGACTTCCACAGTCGCTCTGATCTCCTTGTATGCTCAGAACTTTTTCTCCATACTGAACGCACAACCTTCTCATCACGGATGATGTGTGCACCGTTCTTCGATAACCAATCCATTCCGATAAAGGCGTCAAAACTTCCTAAGGTAATCGGCAATAGATCTATACTAAGCGGGCGGTCTAGGAAACTTAAGGTACAACCTCGAACTACGATGTCTATCTTCTCTCTATTCCCATTCGCTAATTCCACATCGTAACTAAACCCTAGAGGTGTTTGGGAGATTCCTAGTAATGGCATAAAATTAGTGGATCTGAAACTCATATCCGCACCAAGATCAAGCAAGATGGAAGCATAGCGATTATTTAGAAGGAACGTGCCGTAACTATGTTAGGGTCCTCACCACTTCCTTCCCAATAAGCGTAAACACGCTACTGCTCCCATGTCTCTCTCGATTCCTAGCACCATGGTTTCCACAGTTTCCTACAACCTCACGCTTCACGTGGTTTAAGCCATTACCTCCTACACCCGGTTAGCAATTCCTCCTTCATTACCGGGATTTCCTCTCATCCACGGCTCTCGACACTCATTCCTTAAGTGTCCCTTCTTTCCACATCCAAAACATGTGACGGTGGCCTTCCAACCGATCCTCATGCGGTTTGAGTCACAGCAGTGGTCGGGACCTACAGTCTTTGGCCATATGTCCTACCTTAGAGCACTTCCTACACACAATTGGGCATAGTCCATGGTGGTGTCGGTTACAATGACCACACACAGGCTTACTACCTTCATAATCATTCCTACCTCCATTTCCTATGGCGAACACTCTGGCTGTCTCTTGCCGTTTGTTGCCATTCCCTTTAGCAACTTCGTTCCTCTTCCTCTTATCACTCCTATCATTCTTACTCTTGCTTCATACATCTAGCACATATTAGTCCATCAAACTTTGAGCCACATCAATTGCCTCTTGCAAATTGACCGGTTTGGCAACGATGACATCATTTCGAGTAGCCAAAGGTAATCCATCAAGATACCTTTCAATCTTAAGTTCTTGATGCGAACCATTTCGTGGCAAAGCAATGATAACTCTTGGAAGCGACAGTATAAGTCGCCATGTCAAGACCCTTAACCTTATGGTTCCGAACTCACTCTCTAACTTCTTAACTTCATTCCTAGAACGAGAAGTCTTAATCGGGAGAGCCTTAAATTGAGTCCAAGTCATACCATAAGCTACATCAATTCCTCCGCCTGTGGTAATTGTTCCACGGTCAATGCCTCGTCCTTCAAAGTGAAGGTTGCATACTTAACCTTACAATCCTCATCACGCTTACTCACGGCAAACACATATTCGGTTTCTTTAACCACCTAGTTAGGTAAACTACTCCCGGTTCCTCCAAAATCAATGGGACCACGAATCGAACTCCTTATAGGTACAACCTCGAGTTTGATTCAAGACCTTTGGTCCCACTAGAAGTGTTAGAAAGATTAGCCTCAACTAGCAATTCAACACACGCCGCGCCACTAGGCCGGTCAATGTGGGTGGGTTCACTAGTGGAGGGTTTTGTGAATGTAACCATTATCGGCATGGTCATTCACATTCGGGTTCTCTACACCGGGTTATCAACGTTCGGGTTCTCAACATGTAGTGCGGTCGGGGTGGACGACGACCTCGACGACTGAGAAACAACAAAGACGAGGAGCCGCTCGGTTGTTCCTAAGCAAGTTTCGTCTTGTTGCCACCATTCTGGAGGCAAGAAGAACAGTTTCATAAGTTCACAATTTACGCTCTAAAATAGGGTTGGGTTCCAAGGTTCACTCAATAACGCCTGAATACATAATCAAGGCCAAAAGGGATAACAATATACTAGAGCGAAACAATCAGACACCGCATCATAACTAAGGATGCACGTTCCCATAACTATAACTCATAGGTTTCAAAAGTGGAAATACATGGAAGGATACGAAGAAATAAAAAACGATCCTAACAACGATAATAATAGACAACTAGGATAATCCTACATCTCGAACCAAGTACTACTTAGTTTCAAGATGGTACAAAACCAGGAATCTAATACTAACTAGCCACATCTACGAATATCACTCACTGACTTCCTAACGTCATCAACCTCTCTCCACAACGATGCTAACTCAACACGTCGAGCGTCACGATCACTCTTAAGCTCTGCAACCTCTCTCTCTAACTCACCAATCCTACCCCAAATCGCTCTATCAGCATCGTGAGCTGTCTCGAACCCCCTAAGCAGGTCCCCAACCTGCTCCTGGAGCTCTGACATACCATCATGCAAAACCCTAGTCCCCTTGACTACAGTACCCATATCAGCTCTAAGATCCTCTATACTAGCTCTAGACACTCCAACCAATCGATCTGTCAATCTACTCAGCCTAGTACCCTGTGAGATAATCCTCTTCCACATCAAACCCGTCTCGCCATACTCCTCTGGCTCAGAAGCAATCTCCGATGGTATCTCAGATCCTAACGGGCTACCTATATAAGGTGAGTAAGGTGGTGAGTCGATGTCTAAAGGCGTCCAGGGGACTCGTGCTCGAGCAAAGGAGAACTGGTCCAGAGAATGTGCAGGACTCGCAGCGAGGAGTACCCTTCAGGATATCCTCATCATCCTCCTCCCGAGGATCCTCATCCTCATCAACATACTGCTCCTCAATCTCATCCTCCTCCTCGATCTCATGCTCCTCCTCGCCTCATCCATGGGGAAGAGTCCATGAGTCGAGTCTCTGTCTTGAGTAAATCACGAGGTGGTATACTAGGAGATCTAGGCCTCCTAAGACATGGTGATGTTGCTAAGCGGATAGGTGATGATGGTGGTCTCACGGACATGCGGGCGGTGCTATAAGCAAGCCTAGGAGTCTCAGGCTCTCGCTAAAACCCGATGTAAAGTAAGTTGCCTAGATGAGCTAGGACGATCGATGATGAACTAGAGTGACGGGCAATCTCATAAGGATCACCTGCGCAACCGTCATGAGAGTCAATCTTTGGCGAACTAGTAACAACAAGGACCTCCTCGGACACATCATAAGCTAGTGAAGGCATAGTCTCGTGACAACGGCATATGGTAGGTATAAGTGTTCAAACAACTATTTTAATAAGCGCATCAACTAAACCAAAACACATATCACATAATGAAAGCTTTAAAAGTAGAGGTACCGCATTACTCAAAACATGCCTTTAATAAAACACATAAGTTCAGTTTCATCACATAATCCCATATCAAATCAATCGAGTTCAAAACTCCCAAAATCAAAATATATCGTTTACTCAAATCAAATTCCGCAATATCTCGATAATCACATCTCATTTTCCAAAACCAATAATCATATCTCATTTCCAAAACCAATAGTCATATCTCCAAATAATAACGTTTCCATAATCGCCCACAATATCCCTTAACATATCATCTCATAATTCAAATCGCAGTTCATACCATAATCAAATAAGAAGCTTGACAGCAAGCGGCGTCGTCGGTCGAGGATCAATTTTTCTTAAAAGCGGTTATAGTTTAGGGTTTATAAAATACCCAGTTCTCTATAACCTTGAGCTCGATACCAATCAGAACACCCCAAATCTCGATGCAATGGAAGACTTAATCAAGTTTTCGGGGCGTTACTATTGGATTGGTATCGCACACAAGTATAATAAAACATAACCATTTAACCATTCAAAACCAATCCCAAATTTAAATATTCGAACATTTAATCCAAAAGTATGATTATTAGGCCCAAAACATAGTTTAATAAAATAGGTCCCCATAGTTTATCAGAGTCAGAAATGATCCTTGAACTCCGCCTTCTTGCCAAGCTTCCACAATCCACATAATCCAAACATCTTTCAATTACCTGAGAAATCATGCTAAAAGGTCAGCTAACGCTGGTGAGTTCAAAGGTTTAAGTTCATCAAAATCATAGTGGACCAATAAGAGTTGATTTGCTATGCAAGACCTAAGATAGATAAACACCGTTTTCACACCGATCCATGCCGGATCACCAATCATAACACACGTCCGCATCCGGGGACAACTCGAGCTCATGACCTAGTCCAAAGACCGTCGTGGCAAAATATAGAACAATTGCCAACCCCGGACTAGGTCGATGTAGAAGTCTATTCTTAGTTAGGCACGACTAACCTAAACTAAGGCAACAACTACCACACATCTATCTAAACAGTCAAGCATATAAGCAAATCCAAATAGTTTTTAACGGTCCAAAAACAACACCATGATTCTCACCCCAAAGTAGTTCAAAACGTAGTTAAAACGTATATAAAAGTGGGGCTATGAAACTCACCTCAAGCAATCAACGCACAAATATCACTAGCGTAAGATAATGTAAATCACAAAGACATCAACTATCGACTCGGCACAACCTATTAATGTAGACCAACTTTAATACACATATTCCTCAAAATCAACGTTATCTACCCCCAATATATTCCATTTCTTTATTTTCAAAAACGTCTCGTTTCACCATTTAATCCTAGTGTTTGGTATCCTCATGTGGGTATATCGACTCAATGTGATGCCATGAATGCACTCAAACAACCAATATATAATTAAATGCGACACAATGAGACCTCTAAACGATAAGCTCCATAGTTCAATAAGTTTCGGAATAAATAGTAGATCTTATCGAATTCGTCAACTCGATAAACTCAGTTATTTATTCGTGTCGCTTATTATCCCATAAATCAATCGTATCCTAAAGAGTCATAAGGATAAGTCACCCATTAATAAGGTTACCCAACGTACCTAGCGGGCTCTTATTAGATTCGTCAACCTAATAAGTCCACTACCCACGTGGATCAACACTATTAATGCTAGGTTATCCGTAACCCATGCACACATAACGCAAATAAATAATTACTTATCCAATATTAAATGTCCACATTTGACATTTATTGATAAACGTGTACTCGAAACCATAATTACTTATTTATTACAAAACATTTCTAATTTAGTCGTTAGTTTCCGTTTAAAACTAGTAAATGATATTTTTGGTACAAAAGCCCATTATTATTTACATTTCATAGTTTTATTATCATTTTCATGTATAATATATATTTCTTCAAATCCCATTATTAGTTTCATAACGTTATTCGTTTCGAGTCCACAAGCACGAGTCATAACTTCTCGGCTTTTAATCAATCAATTGTCCAAATTATACTAAAGTCCATGTTACGGCTTTGTCGGAGTCAACTATTGACTAAAAAGTCAAAGTGACGCCGACGTAGCTCAAAGTCACAATATATATATCAAGTCCATAATTAATAGTCATAATGTCGCAATTCAATCCCAAACCAACTCAAAACAATCTCGCCAACCAATCAATCAACCAATTATACTCGAAACCAATGTTATGACCCTAATGGTCATGACACGGTCGCGGTCAAGACCACGTGAACCAAACAAGCTTCTAAAAGCTTTTCGGCTCCACGCGTCTGATCCAAACCTCAACTAAACCAATCAATAAGCTACCAAATCAACCCGACTCGGACACAAGACCAACTTAGGCCACGTACACCAACCATGGGTCACGTACGTGACCTAGGTGGTGCGTATGCCTCTCCAACACCATCCAAAAACAACCAAATACAATCCTCAACACTCAAATCCAATCATTCAAGCTCCAAACACTAACTAAACACAAAACCTATCAACTATTCCAAATCAAGAACATGGAACTAAACCCTAAAATGTAAAACCCATCAAATTAATGCACCACACATGTACCAAACACTAATTACTTGTTTATTTCAACACTAATTAGCTTTAATTTCATGTTCCACCCAAAAGCCCCAAATTAGTTCATAGGGTCGAAACCCTAATTCCCAATTTGTGAGTTTTTATTGCCTAATCAAGCTCAAAACATGTTCCATTTACCTTATCTAATCACCAATTGCAAAAGCCCTTTGAAACCCTAAAAGTACGAATATTAATTCTTGAATTTGAAGGTGTTAATGAAGTCCAAATTGAGTGTATGATATATGGTTGGAAAGAGGAGAAAGAGATCTTTCTTTTGGTGGTAGAGGTGGTGGTGGACGCACCGGCGTAAGGCGGTGGTGGCCGGAATAGTGGTCGGGGGCCACTAATGGTGGTTTAGGGTTTTTAGAGAGAGAAACTAGAGAGAGGGAGGTGATGTGTGTGTGTTTTAGAGAGAGAAATGAAAGGGTATAATGAGGGTTGGGTTGGGTATATATACTCATGAGCTAGAGACCTCAAAATAAATAACTTAGGAGGGGGGTTCGGGTTGAAACTTTTCGTATCTATCTCGTTTACCCATTCCCAAGCTCACATATCGTCCCCCGAGTGTCCCACGACATTTATTTAACTTTCCTATATCGTTACTTACGTTTTTCCACGAGTTTTGACTATTTATTTGTCAATTTTTGAGTTACGGTCTAAAAGTTACAATAACTCTTGTTTTAGGCTTTTCTAGTGCCGAATCGAATAGTGCCTACCAAATAGAGTTAAAACGCATACGATAACTCATTTAATAATGAAATAAACCGTAAAAACCAATCGACTATATAAAATCAAGTCACGGTTTATAAAATAGTGATAAAGGCAAAACTCAGATAATTTAACGTAATGCGATTACCTAAAATAGACTCCCTAAATTGCCGGTTGTCACACATCAATACCCTCAAAAGGAGAGATTCCAATCACATCCAAACATGCGTCCTTACCTTGGATCCAGTTGAATAATAGCAGGTCTGCCGGACGGAGCTCTTTCCCATCCCTCGAAAGAAACCCCAATGGGGCCTCCTTTTTCACCATAATCCCAACCTTGGAACATATGTCGACAAGAATATCACGCACCAAGTTATGTCTGAATTTCACCCCTACTTCCTTTGGAACAATTGGACGCATGGTCCCCCATTGGTCCATACGATGCTTGCAGCTCGGGCAGGAGCTACCTTCAGAAAACATAGGTATGGTAAGCCTATAACACAATACCGAACGGAATTGGCGATGGTTCATCCTTTGGCCCAACCCATCAATAGGTATGGTGAAAAGGAAATCTTGTGCATGTGGAGCCCGGGTACAACTGAGGATAGCTACCTACCTCGGGCTTAACGAATACTTAGAAACAAGATCTTTCTCAATGACACCAAAGTAATACTTTGCCAAGGTTTTCATCATATGGGGGGCAGGAGCGTGAGAGGCGACCGAGAACATGTTTGTATTACAAGCACTATTAAACATATCGAGGGCATGTTGAAACGAAGGGCCATGAGAATTGATGCCTGTTTTAACCAGAATCTAGTCCTGCATATCACTGGTTTGCAAACGAGAGGCGAGGAAAGCATATTGGATGATGTCGCTCGCCGCATGAATGCCCAGCCCGCCCATCTTGATTGGGAGGGTGTCAAGCCGCCACTGCCAGTCACCAAAACCTGGCCCGGAGGCTGTAATAATCTTCTCCAAGGAAGCACGCAACATCCGGTCAAACAGGACTTGGGCTTCTCGCACGTACAAAGGGGAACAAGTCCGCAAAGCATAAGATAATTTCGCAACCCCAGCACAATTACGAAGAAGAAGGAGCTCAAATTGGGGGTTGTTAACTTTTAGGATAGCTTCCATTAGCAAGATAGTTTTAGAGACCCTTTTCAAAGCCAACTCCTGACAAAAACTTTCATCCAAACTAACTGAACCACCAAGTAGTTTGACACCTTCGACTGGGTGGGAGATATTTATGGGAAAAACACCCTCCACCCTGCTTCTAGGATCCTCCATAGGCCAGAAGAGTTCAGTCTTATCGACATTCAAAAACAACCCCCGAGCTGGTCCATCTGTCATAATAATGTCAAGCGCCTTGGCAACCATAAGGGTGTCTCTTACAATAGTACCATCGTCAAGATATCAGGCCTGGAGTGTGAGCTCGTAGGACCTATTGATTGCATGGACTATGGGGTGTAAGACGAGGGCGAACAACAAGGGACCTAGCGGGCCCCCTTGTTGCACCCTTTGACAAGACCAAAAGATAGAATCATCGTAATAAAGTCTAGCTGGCCTGGCATAGCAAAACTCAACCCAAGGAGCAATAGAAGGGCATCTGATCCTGGTCTCCTGGAGAAGGACACTCTTATCAACCAAATTAAAGGCGTTCTGAAAACTCACCATCAACATGGAAATCCCAACAGTGTGACCCTTAGCCTCAACAAGCCGATTCACCGAATGAAGGACAGCCTCACAACCACCCAGAACGCCGACCCCAAATTGAAAGTCCTGCAAATAGGTATTCATAGAGTTACTAACAGAAGACGAAGCAACCTTCGAAACAAGCCTACGCCAGACCGTGCCGACAGCAATAGGGCATATGCCTCCACCTGGCTTAACCATCGGAGTCAAGGGGGCACTAGCAATATATTCCCCCAATATAGCAGGACACATTCCACCGAGAAAAAGGTTGACAACCACCGTGATGGAACCTAACTGGTCATCAGCAATGGCGGACGCAGCCCCTCCTAAAATATCCATTAAATGTTGTGCTCTAAGCCCATCTCGGCCACATGAAGTTCCTTTTGGGAAACTGCGGATCCTATTCAACACCAAGTCCTTATCCACAAGAAGTACATCTTCATCTAGAGGAGACGATGACAAAATTGGAGGTGGGGCACGGGGATGTTTGGCCTCTAGCTCGTGCAGGGTGTCAGATGTAGACGGAGCGACACCAGAAGACGTAAGAACCTTAATGGCCAAGGTAAAGTGTGCGTCCCCCAGTTTACACTTACATTGAACTAGGTTAGCTGCATCAAGATCTTTGGGTTTCGTCATTCCACCGAAGGATGAAGTGGTCCCAGATAAACGTTCCATCACCAAAGGTGCAAACACGTCACAGGATCCTTCCAATGAGAATAGCCCGAGAGATACATTCAAGCTGGCCCTTTCTCGCTCTCCAGAACGTCATTGAGCTCTATTAGCTGGTACGAAAGTGGTCAAAACACAACACGGCAAGATAAGGAGTTGCACCCATATCGACAGATCCCCCGGACATGCAAGGACCCTATCTAAGGCATTACGAAAAATCTTGGCGAATCCGAGGCGTAGCCTAGGGGGGATGCATTTAACCGTACGTAACTTTTTTGAAGGATCGAATATATTATTGTGTTGATGATTCGGGTGGTCTTGGATGATCAAAATACATGATAGCCATTGTTAGAGAGAGAAAGTAGAGAGAGGGAGTTTCTTGGTAGAGAGTTGCTTCACAAATTGTAAAAGGTTAGATTGAAAAGCTCTACCCCTTCCATGGATGGAAGGGGTATTTATAGTTACGAATCATACGACCTCCTATCGGCTGTGGATCAGGCATACAGTGGGTAAAGACCCGTCCTTCCTCCACGGTGTTACACTACGCTAAACTAAACTAATAACTAACTAATAAACTGATAAATAACGAAACTAACGACAAGTCTACGAGCTAACTTATGCTAGAATATAATTGGGGTGACCGACTCTTTAACATGGAATTTCCAATTCCTAACAATCTCCCCCTAAGGGAGGTCACCCCATGAAATACATTTTGTATCCTAGCATTCTTTCATTGTCTTTTTTCTTGAGCTCGTAGACTTGAATTCTTCAACATCTGCATCTTTGTGCTTTTGTAGCGATTCTTTAAAGTCCGCATTGAATTGTACTTTAAGTGGAGGCCTTTAACTGATCCACATCATTGATGATCTTTGAGCTTTCTTTGAGATCATCACCACGATAAATCTCGGATCACCCTTTATTGTGTTGCCATCATGTGATGTTGTGACTTTTGGACCGACATGCTCACACTTTTGAATCATGACATCTTTCCATCGAGTAGCGGAAGCTTTCTTGGTTCATGATATTTGCGGCGCGTAGCGAAGCGGTATAAAAATATCGAGAACTAGGTTATGTAGATATGCACCGGTCGCGATTTCTTCAATTAAGTGTGGATCTTTGTGAGCATGCGGCTTTGGATTGACTCCTCAATTCTAATCACCGCAACCGTCCAAATGTACCGCAAACAACGATTAGCAATAAAACACACGAAAGTGTCTTTGATCACTTCGTTGAATTGAGGTACACGCCCACGGTTCCCGTTGATCGATGCAAAGTCTTGCCTATGATCGGTAGGATTCTAAGAATCTCCTTGACAGGGTTTCGCAGCTGTTCTAGTTGTTCTCAAACCGGAACGTCTTAAAGAAGACAACACGGAGTGAATGAACCAGCGAATTGAGATTCATTGATTGATGAAAGATTGATTTGAAAAACAATCGTGTATTGCTTGAAGAAAGAGTTTTGCAATACGACGAATGTTTTATGAGAAAGATCAATTTTCAATCATAAATACTTTATATATTTGAAAAGAGTACACATTCGATGTGCTAGATAAAAGAAGAGATTCGCGCATCGAGCGGTTTTCCAAAAGTATTTTTTCAATCGAGATACTTTTTGTGTTTGAAAACATAAATACACATTCGATGTGCTAGAGAAAAGAAGCTTTGCACATCGAACGGTTTTTCCAAAAGTATTCGTCAATTCCATTCCTGGACCAAGGTTGATTCACGAGTGAATCGCCCCATTGTTTCTATCCAGTTGTCACAAGTTTGATCTTTAGAAAATATCTCACATGTCACCCACCAAGAGCTTGTTTGATGTTGGCTCTAGAAGGATTTCCATCTTCATCGTGAATATTTTACATATCACTCGGATGTTCTGGCAATACCACAAGGATAATGCGTAGGACTCTCAATATATACTTACTTTCCACATTGTGTGAAACAGCAAGTCTTCATTAATTTTGTGTCCTAATGAGATATAGTGGATGATCTCTTGGCTCTAGACTCAATCGTGCACATTTGGTTCCTATCTGGGAGACTAGGGAGAGGTCTCCTTCTTCAATATCAACAATCTCTAAGAGAAAGTCGATAGATAATGTCGGTTCCCGTGAGAATGAAACAAGCCCTTTAAGAGGAACTTGAGTAGCTTGGGAAGTTTTGTGCGGTCGTCACTTGGGTCCATGACGTCTTGTCTTCAATACCGGTGTTACCTTAGTAACAACCGGTAGCATATGTATTGAACCCTTCTTCGCCCTAAGGTTGAATTATTGGAGGCTATTTCTTTTCACCCTTTCATATTCATTTCTTTTCATTCTTCAACCCTTCAAGCTTACCGAGACTTCATAACTAGAACCTTGTTGGGTTAATTCCAGTACTAGCTCTGTCTCAGTCGGCACTCTTCCCATATCTCACTTTTCTCCTTTTTTCATCATTCCTAAGGACTCTACACTATCTAGTGGATTGTCCCTTGGAAGATCCATCCGGTTCTGGCGGATCATGGGAACTAATACCTAACCTCACCATCCTTATAACTCCATACATAAAGTAAAATGGTCGGTCTTTTGGTACAGTTCATTCCTTCTCGAAACCAATTGAAAAATCATTTGGAAAAACAATCAAGGTACTTGTGATACGAGATCAAAGCATTTTGTACCTTAATAGTGTTGATCATTTAGAAAACCTCCCCCTCAACATGTGCATATGATTTAGAAATTGTTTAGCACATGGAGGTAAAAGGACTTTGAAATATTTTCTTTGATCACAATTTTCATAGAAAAAGCCATTTGATTTTCTTTGGTAAATTCTCCCCCTCAATATGTGCATAGGATATTTGAAATCATTTTATCACATAGAGACAAGAGTTCTTTTGAAGCACTTTTCACGATTGCCAATAAAAACCATTCGCTCCCCCTCAATATGTGCATCAATATATGAAAGAGTTTAGCACATATTAGAGAGAGCCTGCACATTGAATCAAATGAGCACCTTTTATCAAATTTCATATTAAATCACAAATTCTCCCCCGATCAAAAATATCAAACCCTTTGAGATTTTGGATCCCAAGTGATTTAATAAGGTTTATAAAACATTGGAGAATATGTGGCCAGGTTTAAATACTCATCATGTTTTTGGATAAATCCTCCTCCTCAACATGTGCATCGTGTATTTGAAATAGTTTGGCACATGGAGGCAGGAGTGCCTTTGAAGGACTAAAACCAATTCCATTTAAACAGATAAGAGATTTAAATCACGATCTCTCCCCCGATAAAAAATATCAAACCATTTGAGATTTGTGATCCCAACTGATTTGAATCATTTAGAAAAGTTTGGGGAAAGACGTGGCAAGATTTAATTTTGAAATTGACAGATAAGGAACAGATTTAGACATTAAAGATTGTTAGTGTCAGGTATGATAGTTTTAAGAGACCTTTAAGTAAAATAAAACAATTTCACAATCAAACAAGAACAGAAAAAATTTCATTTTGAAAGATCTTGATTCTAAAGAAAAATCATACCATGACATAACATTAAATCTTTAGATCACCACTTATTTTCGTACAAAACGGACTTTTTGATGAAATATCGTTTGAAAATATTTAATTTGAAATCACTTAAGATTTGACAAAATAAAGTCCGGTTGATTTCAAAACTTTGAATCCGATTTATTTTCAAAACAATATTTTTCCATTTTCAAAGCAATATTATTCAAAGTTTTAGAAAAATGGTATCATCACTATTATCCCTGCACAAAGATACGTTAGGTGGTTGAGAAGCTTGTGTTGTTGCTGTAGGGCTTTGGAAGAAAAACCGTCTGCAGATGCAGTGAGACTTCAAACGTTGCATTTTAATGCCAACTTAGGTCAAATTAAGCTCCGTTTCTTCAATCACTTAGAAGAAAACCATATGCTGATGCAGTGAGACCTCTTACGTTGCATATATGCCAACTCTCCACAGAAGTCCAATTAAGCTCCGTTTCTTCATTTGTCAACCCAAGATATAGTTACCCTTTCCTTTCGGCATCCAATCATCAATTGTGGGATCCGGATCGGGAACATTCTTATATACCAATATACCCGCATACGTTAGTGAACACACATACAGATATATGGTGGTCGACATCACCCAAACAACAATCGACTAATAAAAATCAATCCAACATAACAATCAATTCATATAAGGTATGGGAATTATGTGTATATCAAACTCTAATCATCTAATCCTAACAATCATATCCTAAATTCCTAGTCCTTCGACACAGGCAAATATCATTTTTAATTAAGCACGTAGGATAATTAATAAAGTCCGTTAGATGATATCGATTTGAAAACATTCTCCCCCTCAATCAATGACTTATTTTCTGAAAAGATTAAAAGCGCTGAAGTCATTGATTGAGATTTCAATTTTTACGAAAATTCTGAAACTGATTAATTTATAAGCAACTCATTTACCACCACTTTTTGAAAACAACAAATATTTTTCTGAAGAATTTTTAGACGGAAAAACATTTGTGTAGGAACAGCAGTCCTTCGACATACTTTCCTCAAATAGTTTTAGGATAAGTGCACGAAATATTTGAAAATTGGTTTAGCGCAACACTTTCCTTCCTTGAAGAGCGGGTTGCTATATGAGATTATAGCAAACCATAGTTTTAAGCACGGGTCACAGTCAGAAGTAACTGTAAGCCATAGTTTGTGACATGTTTAGAAAAGAATATTTACACCTCCTGCTCGAACTTCATCTATGGTCCCGTGCCATTATTGAATGACATTTCTAAGACCGTAGATGTTATCGATACCAGAAGACATGTCTTGAGAAAAGATATTTTTGGTATTTTTAAATTTTCTGATTTTTATGGGTTTTTGAAGGTTTTATATTTTTCTATTTTCTTTTTGTTGGTTTTATATTTTTGTATTTTGGTTTTCTGATAAATATATACAAAGATAGAGAAGATGATATAGTTTTAAGAAGATGATGATACGAGTACCAAGATAAGGATATCGAGCAGCCCCGTTGAAGAAGATATAACTCATCATCTCTTAAACTTCCACCACCAAAGCTTCCGAGGCTCTAGAATAGAAGATTGAACATGAGCCTTTGAGAAAGAGAGACTTTGGCAGCTTCTCCCAAACCGAAAATCCTTATGTTGAGCAGATTCGAAGCTCTATTTCAAGCTCGCTTTAGCCAGGTGCACAAGGAAGCACACCATTATCATAAATCCCGCTGCTCCATTTAAGAACGATAATCGAGAATCTCCATTCGGGGTTATATCATCAAAAAGAACAGCAACGTATCATCCCACTCTTTAAAATTTCTTCTCATATTTCATTATCACTGAATTCTGAAGCAATCCATACCACAAGTTGTCAAGAAACCACTTCCCCCAAGTAGACGAATTGATGCAGTCAGTCTCTTTGTATAATGCTCAAGAACTCTCCCGAATACACATCATGAGGGTAATGAAGAACACCTCCCCAATGTTCACATCTTTCGTCACGATGATAGTGTATGAAGCTCAAGAACCAAGTACACCAATATCCAAGAACTCTCCGAATACACATCATGCGGGAGAAAACACCTCCCTAATGTTTGTGGTAAACAATGGCTTTCTTCCCGATGATCGTGTATGAAGCTCAAGGACCAAGTACACATTCCCCAAAGAGAGAACAGCCAATAACATTGAAGAAGCGGGCGAATCACCGATTATCTCTGCGAATGACAATCTCTGTGGATGTCAACTCGGAATAAGTGATTATATCTACGAATCACCGATTAAGCCCTCAAGTGAGACAAATGGCGCCCCGATGTACACAATTCTCTCTCCCGATGATTGCGATAACATCGAGATCATCACACACTTGTGTACCTCTTATATCTTCAGAAACTTTCTCTAACATCACTTCCCCCACATAGTTGGAATAATAACACTAAACGCCTTGATGAGTAAAACCTTGAGTTTCTCTACGGTCATGACATTTGTTTTCCTGGGATGTCTTCAATCACTTAGAAGAATTAAGTTCATCAAGTTTACTCGCCATGAGTCAAACCTTGAGTTTCTCTGCGGTAATAACATTTGTCTTTTCGGGATATCTTCAATTACTTAGAAGTATTAAGTTCATCAAGTTTACTCGCGTTTAGATACGTGTCTCCTTCCCCCTTGCTGGTTTTGATACTTCAGAATCAGCAATATCTTATCAGCCCAAATACTTGAAATCTTTATGAGAAGAACACTTGAAGTCTTTGTGAGAATCAACATGCTGAATAATGTGAGCAAGTCTAATTGGGGATTAAATCAGACGTTTCACCCTCCCCCAATTAGTGCTCTCCCCTAAACCGACAATCTTCTTCAAGATTGTTCAGTTGGGGAATAGATAGTTAACATCTTCAACTCGCACCAAAAATCATCCCAATTAACTTACATCTTGCAAATCCCCTTAACTAAAATCCCTCCCAATCAAACAAGAACAGAAAGATGTTCATCAAGGAAATCAACAATCAGGCCGCATCGAACACTTGAAATGGTAACACCAAACAAACAATCACATCAAACAAGAACAGAAGGTTGCCCGGAATCATCACGTCGAAGTATACGTGAAGCATTAATCGGAAGCACTTTGTCGATAAACTCATCAATCCGAGTGAAGATGTCAACCAATGACTCTTAGAAGAAACTCCATGTAAAGATGATCCGATAAGAAGAAGCTCGGTTCTTACATGAGTTAGGAGCCGTATGACCATATATTCTCATAAGTCAATCAACCATGCAGAATTATCACACTTCTTCTCCCCCTCAAGAATTGCATACGGAGATGCCATTCTTGATTAAATAAGTGAAATCATCCAAAAGTATTCTATTCACACTTCTCCCTCGCAAAATTAGCACAGGATGTCGCCATCGTCATTATAGTTGAGCAAGTGGAATAAGAACACAATCAACAGTAGCCTGGTTCACTTGATAAAAGAAAGCGCATGGAAAAAGTATGAAGCATGTTGATGAGAATGGTCATAAATAAGAAGATTTATCTTCTTCCGAAGATAATGCGCATTGAAGCGTACACATTTCCTTTCTTTAGAGAACGAGGCATGAACTGTTGTGTTCATGCGTCATAAGAAGATTTATCTTCTTTTGAAGATAAAGCGCACTGAGACGTACACTTTTCTTTTCTTTAGAGTACGAGGCCTGAACTAATGTGAACAGACGTCATAATCTCTCTCTTTTCAGCTCTCTTGGCAAAACATGTAATCAACCCCATTATCATTCAAGAGGGCTTTTTGTAGTGACGGTGATGGAAAACCCGATATAATGAATTTGACCACAAGTAAACTATCCCGAACTCGTGACTTAAACTTGCACATATGTAACAAAGAGCGGTGCCGATTTCCATTAGCATCTCTAAGTACTCTCTATGTACTCTATACTCTTCAACCAACCAACCATCAAGTATAAGGCGTACATTACCTCTTGAAAATCCACAATTGAATGTGACATCGAGCACTACAACGTAACTTCTTAAAGTGATAGTTATTTTGTGGTGGTATGAGCCCAATTCCCCAGTGGTAAAAGAAAAGGTAAAAGACACCCAACAATAACTAGATTTTCAAGTCTTCGTTTATGATAATAAGCTCGAACAAGGATCATGAAGAATCTTCATCCAACCATCCCGATACCTTCGGATACTAAGTACACTCGCCGTGATATTTCACTTCAACCTCAAATGAATAATCTTGAATTAACGCCGTTGTCACATCTTGATTAAAAGCTCAAATCTAGCCTCCTTTGACTTTTTAAGTGAACTATGATAATGGTTTCATCCGACCATGGTTTAATGAGCATAACCCGTAAAATTTGAAGTAACCAAACCGCCATGACGAATATCCAAACACACATCCAATTCATGAAGTACACCCTTTATCCCTTCTTTGAAGCGAAACCGTAGCACCGACATCGAAGCGATCCCAAATACACTTTCCATTTCTCCGGATGGTTCCATCATTACTGATTTTACAACTCTATGGTTTAAACCGAAAAATAGATTCTTTCGCGGGATTTTACAAAACCAAAAATAAACCGTAAGATAGATCCGGAAATGCCCTTTACAATTACCAGGATGTTTTCATTGTCACGGGATTTTACAAGTCTATGATTTAAACCGAGAAATAATTTCTTTCGCGGGATTTTACAAAATCAAGACAAAACCGTAAACAACGTCAGCTTGAATGTGTTGTGACAATTTTGGTTGCGGTGAATATCTGTTTTAGGGGAACATGCAGCGGTTCATCAATGGTTCATTTACCAACATCAACATCATCCAATCAATACTTTGGTAAACACATCATTCACGCATTTTGTCGGCAATTGTAGTGACCACTTGATGAAGTAAACCCGATATGTCAAACTTGATCATGAAGTGAACGTCCCCAGATTTGTTACTTAAACTTGTACTAATCTTTGTGAAGAAGAAACGGTGTACCCAATACAAAACCTCTTGACATTCTCAACTGAGTGAGACACCGAAGTGATAGCAACGTTGTGGGTCAAGCGAGAAAGAATCACAATCGTAACTAAATAGCCAAGTTTTTATCACTCTCAATAAACGCCCAAACAAGTCATCTTCGTGGAAGGGTAGAAAGAAAGAAGACAAAATAAGTAAACGAGCCCGAAAAACCTTACTTCAAATCCAAATAAGAAATACCGTACAACAACCCCGTAGTCAACCGTGTTCAATTTAAGCCGTGACATGATATTCTTGGTGAAAATGTATATACCAAAGTATCCAACCACACAACCCATCGAATCTCATCATCCAATCTCATATCATCAAATCTCATTTTCACAAATCTTTAAAAAAAAATTATCTTTAAAAGATATGTTAAGAGTCGTTGAATGAATCCGAGATCAGTATTGAGATCATTTCGAATTTGTTTGAATTTTTTGATGAAGGGTGTTGATTAATTGTTTTGGATTTGTTTCGGACCTTGTGGTATTGAATCTGTGATGGAAGAGTCGTGTTTAAGTTGACCCTCGAGGTCTTGTTGTATCATCCAATAACACGAGCTAACTGAGATTCATTAATCATATATTCTTTTGATTTGTTTGTGTTGAGAGATGTATGTAAAGCATGTGATATTCAGTACTTTAGCAGTAAACATGGTAGTCAATGAGGTTGTGAACAAGTTGTAATAATAAGACAAGTCGCTACGGTCAAAGTCTTCGTCTTTCTTTTAGTCAACTCGCTACCGTAAGTCGCTACCTCATTAAAACCGTACAAGTCGCTAGATATCAACAAGTCGCTACTCTTAAAGAAGAGTGCAAGTCGCTACATTTCTAGATGTACAAGTCGCCACTTGTTAAAGAACAAGTCGCTAGATAGAATTTGTGATTTTTCCGATGAGTTTTCCGACTAAGTTCCGACCAACTTCATATCTAACCCAGAAATCCAATTTTGACCCAGTTTGACTGCAAAGACTGACTAGATGACCTATTTTAATGACCACAAGTTTTAAAATAGACCACATGAATAATTTAACCAGTGATACAAAACTGAATATTTCAAACAATAAAACTGAATAACTTGTAAAAACTAAATAACTTGTAAAAACAATAGACCACATGAATATTTTAACCAGTGAGGATACAAAACTGAATAACTTGTAAAAACTGCCAAACATAATAAACGGAAAACGATTTTCCGGCCAATAAACGCACAAAAAACAGTTTTTCCAAGGTACAAAAACCACAACAAATCAACACAACACAATAACCTTGGCTCTGGTACCAATTGAAGGATCGAATATATTATTGTGTTGATGATTCGGGTGGTCTTGGATGATCAAAATACATGATAGCCATTGTTAGAGAGAGAAAGTAGAGAGAGGGAGTTTCTTGGTAGAGAGTTGCTTCACAAATTGTAAAAGGTTAGATTGAAAAGCTCCACCCCTTCCATGGATGGAAGGGGTATTTATAGTTACAGAATACACGACCTCCTATCGGCCTGTGGATCAGGCATACAGTGGGTAAAGACCCGTCCTTCCTCCACGGTGTTACACTACGCTAAACTAAACTAATAACTAACTAATAAACTGATAAATAACGAAACTAACGACAAGTCTACGAGCTAACTTATGCTAGACTATAATTGGGGTGACCGACTCTTTAACATGGAATTTCCAATTCCTAACATTTTTCAAGAACACCCGGCTTAGTAAGTTGATATCAAAAACAGTCTCACCGTCCTGAGAAGTTGTCAAAGGATCGGCCTCTCCACCAATACCACCATCAGTAATAGCCGATGCAACGATAGCACCATTCACAGTATCTAATACTGGTGTGGGTGGTGCAGTGATGCCATATAACGCAACGTCATGAAAACTAGGTGCTAGAACCACTTCCCATTCGGCATGTTTACAATTTTTACTGAACGTGTGAGTGCAAAAACACACCCCACAAAGCGAAACTCCCGCCGCATGAAGAGCCTGATCAAGTGCGGCGAATAAAGCATAATCCTTTGAAACCCGATCCTTGTATGAGACTTTTAGAGCATCCGTTCTAAAATGGCGCGTATTCAAATGGTCGATAAAATATTTTTTAGTGAGCCCATTACCATTCCCCCACTACACCCTTCACAACCTTGTAATGGACAAGAAATCCGAAGTGCCTTGCGATTAGCCATGAAAAGCAAGCCAAACCGTAAACTAATAGATTTTTTTTTATTTTATTTTTTTTTTGTACAAACCACAAGAAAACAATCTAAGACTAAATTAAAAATAAAGCATGCACATGCATGGTCCTACTGTTTGAACAAAACACAACAATAACCAAAGGGATAAAAAGCATCAGCGTGGGCCCCATCAATACAAGCAAATGATAGACCAGTTGACACAAACAAAGCGCTTCATATTTTTATTTAACCAAATCGCTACCAGAATTTTTAAACCAAGTCGCTACCAGAAATGAGCTAGCCAACAAAACGCTTTCATGTTATCTGTGTCAAAACACAAAGTAACCCAAGTCGCTACCAGAATTGAGCCCACCAGCTATAATCCCTGACGCAAGAAACCCAGCATCAAGGAGGAATCCGGTGAAAACCAGCAGCACAAAAAGAGGAACCCGGTGATGAGACCAGCAGCAACCAACGCCTCCCGTCCCGAGGAGGAAACTGACGAGGACACAGGCAGTGGTCAAGAAACCCAAACGCACAAAAGAGAAACCCCACCTAAACGATGGTACGGGGGTCAACTCACACCCACCCACGAACACGACACCTGTGAGATCAAGATGATCTAGTGGAGAAGATGATCGAGGAGATCAACCGGGGAAGGAGACCCCTGCACCCCAAATCGCCCACAGTTGGGAGAGAATTATTATTATTATTATTATTATTATTATTATTATTATTATTATTATTATTGTTTTTGTTGTTGTTGTCGTCGTCGTCATCATCATCGTTATAACACAATAATGATATTATTAAATTGATCGTGATACTAAAAATACCACAAACATAGGCCTAAATGTTATTTAGTATATGCACGAGATTAAATATAAGGTATATAAACATTTATATTCAATGAATTTGAGTTATGTTAAAATATAAAATTAAGCTATTCAAACAATAAGATTATTGAAAAAAACTTGTCATAATTCAATCCGAGCAAATATAATTGAAACCATTATTAGTTATAGTCATTGTTCGGACCTAATCCATGTTTAATAACTCATGCGTACACGGGTTAAAAAATAAAATACGGACAATGATATCTAATTTAACTGTAATACCAAAATTTTATAGATGCACGTGATTATAAGTATCAAAATGAAAGCACAACTTCACGAATCATATTTAGTTAATTATAATTATTGGTTGTATTTATAGTCTAAATTATATGCGTGTAATATCATAGTTACAAAACATTAAAAATTGTCAAGTTCTTAGATATCTGTATATTAAACTAAAATTTTAAAATAAATTTGATTCATGTGTAAACCTCTTAACACCTATAAAGTGACTTAATAAGATGTCGGTGGATTTACGTGATCATGTAAAATATAATGTAGTTTTTACTACTAGAATAGATGTTTTATTTTTCTATTAATCTGGAGTTAATATAAATAACGACGTCAGTTGACAGCAAATATTATCTTTCTATTTTCGACGACAAATATTATTAGAAGCTAGAAATAAATTGCAAATATATGAGATAGGATTTGAAATCCAATCTGTCCAAGTATGACATAAACTTTTACTCCTATTACAAATCCATAAATGAGATAAATCCCGATATCTAACAGGTCTTTCCTAGGAGATTTGCGATTAAAGCAAACTCGATTTTTAAAATTTCGAATGACCGAAAGAATAGTTTGTATTACCACATTCAAACATTGTTTTGTCAACGAAGGAAGATTGGATAATCCAAAAATCCCCACCACTTTAGCACCGAGCTCCAAAGGTTCGTGCGACAATACATTCAATGAAGAGGTGATTAGAAATCGTTAAGTGCATGTGGATGTATTTCATAATTGTTTGACTTTAGAAACATTAAATATGTATTGTGTAAAATAGTTTTAAAGCTTTATATAATGTGTAGAGAGAGAGAGTCAGTAGTTAAACACTTACCACTTACCAATGTTTTAAGTCAAGGATAAATTTGTAAGGAAATGATGTTTTTAATATATACCGATGCACGGTGACATTTTAAAATAGTAAGGCAAACGATCGCTCAGAACCCTCAAAGTTAAAAAGCCCCGAAAAAAATTTAAAAAACCCCGAAAATTTGTTAGACGTATAATAGCATGCACATATACACATAATTTTGTTTAGAAAGAAAGTCATTAGGTGAAATTATATTTTAAATTATGATCATTTCTAGACGTGTATATAATTTGAAGGTCATGAGTCATGATACTTCTTTAGCAATACTAACAAATAAAAAAACCTAAAAGAAACAACTAAACAAAAACTAATATAAAGATTACAAAAGTCAACTCTAATCTTATTCTTTCATCATCTTTTTCATTATTTTTCGTTTAATCATAGTTCATCGTATGACACAATTTGAGAAACAATAAAACAAAAGAGGTAAAAGTATCGGAAGTGATATATACTGTGCATATAAAGTATATTTGTTTAGGAACCGTCATAATCAACTTTTTAATTCATGAAAGGTATATTTATATATGTACTCTGTATTTATTAAAGAGAAGCTTTTGAGTTATTTTATCACTAGTTATAATACCAGTGCACCCACGCGGTTTTTTATAAAATTTTAATTTACGTATTATTGTTAATTAAAAACAATTTAATGTGTGGTATTGTCTTTTAGAGTTTAACTCTTTTCTTTTTCAAAAAGATCGTTTAAATAGTTTTTAGCCATAAGTGAGACGCATTACCAGGCGTGGATAAAACCATTGTTAAATTTCAATTAAACCCGCACAAGGGTCTGGTCGAGTGTGGTTACTGCAACGCCTAAAATGGCCTCTCGGTTTGGATTGTAAAATACTGATTTCGAGTCTCGGCAATGAATAGATAGCCCTGTTATTATATCTTCGGTGGGACATCCGTATTTCAAACCAATTTACAATACAAAAGTCCATTGCAATAATGTTAAGTTGTTGAATTATGATGATGATTTAATTCCAAAAAATGAGATAGTAATGGCCTAACTAAATAAGATAGTTTATAAAATTATCGATTAAAATACAAAAAAAATAACATGTCATGCTTTTACTTAAAGAAAAATGTTTGTATGTATATCTATTTGTTGTTTTATGACAATGATTTTGAAGAGCCCCTATAAGCAGTCTCCCAAACCAAGTGAGATCTCGGATGCTTTTGAGGAGTCTTATAAACAATTCTTAACGCATAATATCCTCGGGTCTTTCGCAACAATTATGATCCATAGTGCATGATCTCTTTATAACCATTGTATTCCAACCTGAACATGTTTTGAGCCGTTACCTACACCAACCCGTCACCCAAATCCCAGCCCATTACCTAGAGAGAGAGCGAGAAAGAAAAAGCAACCGCCGAAAGTGAGATTCTAGGAGCAACACGGTAGAGTAGAGTTCCTAGTAAGAGTAATGAATCACTTCTCCCTCTATTAATTAGAGAATGTCTAAAGGTATAATCATTGTGACAACTGTTGGTGGCATGACTCTTAGGAATAACAGAAAGATCAAAAAGTTGAATGTGATCCTCTCCAGCATTTTTTCTAGAGCTGCACATACACGAAAAATACGGCGGCGGGGCATTGTTTCATTTCATTGATCATTGCACGGTATTTAGTTGCCTACTGTAATATTGTAATCCAAACTGATTGAAATCGAAATTGGCCGCAAAAAATAATCTACATAACATTATAAGATATGATTGCGATAATCCTAGACCGGCCATCATTATCTAATTCCAAAAACAACGGTCTTTAAAACATAATAAACACGTCATATATTCACTAAATTTAATCACTCCTTTTAAATCATACATGTTTAAATTCAGAAAACCAAATACTCAAATTCAAAAAGTTATATGATGTATAGCGAGTCAAAGTAATACCTAAGGTAACGTTATTTATTGCTATTATTTACAGTAGGCAACTAATACATCAAAGCATTAAACAACATCTTTGTAACACAGGGTATGCAAATCCAATGATACCTCTGAACAATACCTACAAAAACTACATATCTAGCTCGTCATAAACCTGGTATAGGTTCTAAAGGCGGCGACCCATGTGTTGTTCGAGAGGTGTGGATCGCGCTTTGCGGCGAGCAACAATTTTGCTGACTTTGTACTGCTTGAATGAGCGTGAAACCAAACAAAAGTCCATGAGAGATGCAACATGACAAAATCGGAAAACCACAAATATAGCCAAAATAAAATGTTGTCAACTAAATGAGTACACCAAAAAATTAAAAGTTGAATATCCATATCCAGAACTTACAAACTGAATTGAACCAAAAATTATCAAATACCCATTTGATGTTTCAACCCATTTAAATTTTTTCAAAATACAATAATTTATCGCTATTGTAACGCGTCTTTCGGTCTTTTGTGGCAAGTCTTCCAAGAACACATACGCAAATCAAATCTCCTGGTGCACCACGAAAAGAAATGACTGTATTTGTGAAAAAAGTGGAGTCTTTATTTGTGAAATAACTTCAGATGTAAAAAAATGATAGCCTAATAAAGCAAAAGAAATGACCTATTGAGAACTTATTTGCCAAATAATTAAAAGTACATAAGATTATTCCAACAATTGCATTACTTTTTTGCAAAATAACCATTGAAATTGTTTAAAAAATAGTTATTGTGCCATTTCTTTTAGTCTCAAATAATTAGTGTGAGGTGTAGGTAGAGAATATGATAGCTTATTAGTCAATAGGGGATACAATTCTTTTTGTTGGTATTTTTACAAATGTAATCTAAGTTCGGACATGATAACAGCTATGATATAGGCAAAATCCTTATGCATGGTACTGATGTATAACATCATAACAGGTTCAAAAACTCAGTTGGTAAATTTATAACCCTTAAAGTTGTACAAATTCTTAAAAATATTAAAAATACAACATGAGGTTTTCTCATATATGAAGTTTCAGCTAATTCTTGCACAACAGCCGGTAGAGAAAGAGCCTACATTAAGGGATGCCTAGTGCTATACCTTTAAGAATGGGTCGATTTAGAGTATACTTATCGGAACAGCCATCTAATGTCATTTTTTCTGCGAAAAATTGAAGCAACCAATTGCATTGGATGTTTTGTTGGTGCATGTGTTCACTCTACTGATTTCACACCAAGCCCTAGCCTTTTTCTCAGAAACCTGCATTATAATTACAACCAAACCAACATATTAATAAAAATGCATAATAAACTGCTGGAAAGTTTGTTTTTGACTACAAATTCTCAATGAAAACACGTACCACTACTCTTGCCACCATCTACATCAACTTTGTCATTTAGATACGTCTTTTGAGAGATACCAGGTACATTTCCTGTGGCTTCATTAAGTACACAATATTAATTCATGTCATAACACTTGCCTTTGATGTTATATGTCCACACCAGAGATTATATGTGTGGATTTCTCAAAGGACCCAGTTTAAAAAAAATGAACATAAAATAAGAGACAGCAAGCTAGATAAGAAAACGCGTACATGAAACTGTCTTGGAATCTTTATTGTTCAATTCCGAGTTTTGAGTAATTGAAAGCCTCCCGAAGATTTTTTTTCCTTCAAGATTGGATCGAACTCGTGGAGCAGATATCCTGTTCAAACGGTTTTGTGGTATTCTCGATCAAACCGAGACTTCCACTGAGTTAGATATTTGCTCTTTATGACCATTTAACTTGGGAACATTGTACGGTTCAATTCTCTGCATGAAATCAGTATGAAATAAGAAAAGATATATAATATGCAATAGCCAAGCTGATAATTTGCCGAACTAACTATTACCGATATATCTACAACCCAAACTCCAACACAGCTCTGACTGTAAGAAAAACCAAGAAGTTTCCCTTCATGCATGTTAAGATCTGATAATTTTGACCATCCTACATCCACTGCATCATGGGTTCTGATCGGTTCTCGTGAGTACACCTAAAACAGATATGGCGGGTATATTCAACATATATGATATATGCAACATTATGTAATGGAAATATGTCTATAAGAATAACCTACCTTAAGACTCTCATGCAAATCACATAGAAGGGTTCTCCCATCGGGGTTGAATGTCATACAACGTACTCCACTATTCTGCATTGTAACAACAAAAAGTAAGACTATTTGTCATCTCCACTATTTAGGTCCCATATATACATTCATTTAGAGTTGGAATGGGATCTACAAAATGAAAAAAAAAAAGTTAAATTAAATGAGGAAATGGTCTAGACAAATAGAGCCCCAGATATACTACCTCTGGATCAGCAGAACCTATGAGTTCCAAAGTCTCAAGGTCCCAGAATTTAACGGTTTTATCAGCAGAACCTGCCAGATAGTAGAAATGCAAACAAAGATAATTATGTTTCAACATAAGTCATATACTCAGTATATTAACATGGGTAGTAGCATAATAACAAAGTAAGGAATCTGAGTATAGTACAGCCATGGTATGAATAGCACAACCATAACTTCATCCAAATACCCTAGACTCTACTGAAAACATCTATTTTAAATTCGATTATAAAGTATTGGTAACGACAGGCATAATCATTAAACAAAAAAATGGGTCTAACCCAATATTTTTACATCCACTGGGAATATATCTAGGCCTCTTGGAAAGGAATAAAACGTTTATAGGCTTTTCACACGGGTTTATGTTCATTACCACATACAAAGCTTTATATATAGGTTGAGATTGTTGCGGTCACTTTCACTTTGTGTATCGACACTAATCTCTGTTAATATAAATCAGCATAATGAAAAGTAGATGGGCCAATGGGTCACCAAAATGAATAAGGTACCGAAAAGACTTAATCTTTATTCAACTATTTCTAAACCTACACAACAACATCCAACCTAAAACTCTTAAAAAACAAACACAAATTCTCAGCAATCACCAAACAACATTCCAACGCAAATCACATTTCAGCTTCCGTGTATCAATCACCTCAACAAAACAATCATTAACACCACCAAATTCCCAAAAATCAATTCCCTAAACCTTAAAACCTAATGATAATAAACCCAAAACCAAATTAAGCTAAAATTAAGTTACAAAAACCATTGAATGATCATAAAGTATAAAACCATAAAGATTGAAAAGCTGCTATAAAAAAAGGGGTAATTAGAGATTTTATATGTAAACACTTTTTACCTTCAAATCGCTCGAACCTTACTCAGCCCGCTCATTCTCTCCTCAAGATTTGCAAGTGAGAGCCAAAGCGGAGTTGAATTCGGGCACTGTTTCAAACCCAACTCGTACGCCTCTCTTGCTTGCGGAAACGCCCAACCTTTCCTCAGTGACCAAGCATCAACGAACTTGAAAACAAAGGAACAATTTTAACCGCCATTCGCGGTTTCCTTTCCTCTTGATGTTCCCGAGTTCTCTCTCAGCGATTGCGAGACTTCATCCACTCTTTCTCCTCCCTTTTCACGGGCTTTAGCATACAAATTTCAAGTCTCATAGCTCGGCTATGTCTTGTAGATTTTCAATTCTGCTACTCAATGTGGGGAAAACACAAAAATTACCAACTATGATGGCTTTTTCTTTAGACTCGGTTTTGATATGCATCTCAGTATCTGTGTGCCCTTTCTAATTTCCTTGCAACATCAGAACCAATTGTTATATACTTCAATAAGAAGTAGAATGATGTATGTGGCCCCTTTGGTACAAATATACTATGGCATAGAAGATACGGAGCAGCATCAGAATTAATATTGAAATAGCCAAGAAGAAAATCATAAAGTCTCCTTCAATGCATATGGAAAACACCACAAATCCATTAGAGGTGACAACACGGTGGTTGGTTTCTGGTCAAATCCATTAAAGCAAAATTTTTTCCAAAAGCCTAGTGAAATCTTATTTTAACCATTCATTCAACAAAACCACCACATCAAGAACCATTTACATATCTATAACAACATATATCATGTTAAAAGCGAATGAATAATGTATTTTTTCTATTCATGGTTACCCTATTGTTACAATTAAGCTTAATTTAAATTAAACTTATATAATAACATAATCAAGTTCAAACAAATAAACTATAAACTTATGCAAAACATAACAATTAACCTTAATTAATCTAAAGTTATATAATAACACAATCAAGTTGAAACCAATAAACTATAAACTCAGAATAACAATTAACCTTGAACTCTTCCTCTTCAAATTCTGGCTTCTTCCTCTTCAAATTTTGGCGAGCTACTACATCTACCATAAGTTGTAGCAACGGGTTGTTGTTGTTATTAGTTAATAAGATTATTAGGTTATTAGGTGGATCAATCAAGGATTGAATTAAAGAAAAGGATTGATAAAGGTTATTAGGTTATTAGATTATTAGTTAATGTATGTGGGTACTCCGGTTTCTAGTGAGAACGGATATGTAGGTTTCATTGTGAGAATAGATATGTGGGTGTGTTTCCGGTGGGTAGTCCGGTTTGGAAAAAATATTTACATTTTAGGCCTGTAAGTATCTAACAATAACAATGAAACCCGTGTGTATTTTTACCCAATTTTAATGTCTAAGCATAAAAACGATTTTTTAATAATTATTAAAAAACCTTAAATATTTCTATATTTGTCAAATAATTAATTTTTTTTTTTGTTCAAAAAAAAAATAATTATTTGACAAATATAGAAATATTTAAGGTTTTTTAATAATTAAAAACATTTTTAAAAATTCAAATTAAAAAAATTATTACTAAATAAGGTATGGTTTGAATTTTTTGAAATGAAAAATTCCCACTAGGGGTTTTGTTTTATTATATAAAAGATATCGTCTAGTGTTTATATTTTAAATATTTTTTGTGCACTCGATCATCTTTCATTTAATTACGAGTTGTTTTGGTAAACATACCGATCGTATTTGTGCTTATCATCTTGGCCCTTATACGTGTTGAATTGACTATGGTGATTTGATTGAATTTTTTTCATAAAACTGACTTGAAGGGTAACCCTTTTATACAAATAGTGTGTCAACGTTGAAGTCAAGACAAGTGTGTTCGAACCACATAGATCGATATATATCGAAAATTGACAAGTACTGCGACAAATAATTTGTCTTATAGTTTTTGTTATTGTTCTATCGCCACTCATTGTTTTGTAGTTTTGTTAGTTGTTTTTGCTTGTAAAAGTATTGATTGAACTATTTTAAAACGAACATTTTTTCAACTAAAAATAAATAATCAGACAAAAATTTTGATAATAATGACTTCCACAAGTGCATCAACTTTGTGCAAACCGAGTTAGACAGATGTTACACAAGAAAGTTTAGGGATTTTGCAGGGATCGTCGATTTAGATGAACCAAACACTCAACGTGTCTCAATTCTGCCAAAAACAAGAGGTAGAAAATATGCCATTTATACTACTAGATATACGATTATGAGTCGATAATTCAGATCATAAAATCTTGCTCGTGAGTTAGGAGCGATAAATCATATCATAAATTCGACATATGAGTAACCTAAAAGCATCAAATAGATATACGATTATGAGTCGATAATTCAGACCAGAAGCTTTGATGTCAACACGATGAAAATTTGACTCTAAATGACTTTACATGGTATCTCAAAGTCTCAAACAATATGAGTAAACAAATAAGTCTCAAACAAAAGAAATAATATCTTGATGTATACAAATGAAACATTAACTATGTATCTATTTCTAGGCCCCAAATGTTGCAAAAGTGTGGCCCATTGGAAGATTATAGTTAGCCTCCAATTAATTAAAAATAAATTCCCACTATTTACTTTTTTGACCTTCCTCATTGTTTCTTTATTAAGCTTTTAGTTGTCCTAAAATAAAGAGAAACTCTATCCTAATTCAGGTCAATGAAACAATCCTACATTTGATCATATGCAAAATGTAAGGCTGCACTTTTGGACCTTAGACTTTAAACTTGAAATCAAGCATGGTAAGTATACTCCTTATGATCCAAAAACCCTTTTTTACTTTTGTAATGATAGAGATGCTTAGCATGAAGGTAACAATCCATAAACACACATATAGAAGTAGCACATGGTTATTTTATAAGCATCATACATGAAACTACATTAACTAGATGGGAAGAAAAAAATAATTATCGTACTCAAAACAAAAATTAACAGCAAAAAAATGTCATTCATGAGACATGTCTCCACAAAGTCTACCGTACAAACAAACTACCAACCAACCATATAACAATGTATCACACAAGGTCACACAACAAAGCTCAATCGGATTCACCTAATGTGTAATAAGCGTGATAAGTAGAATGCCGAATACAACAATATATCAATCCTCTTTATAATTTTAGTTCTCGACATTTTTATTAACGAAAAAGAAATGATATAAAATGAGGAAAGAAAGGATTGAATATTAGAGAAAATAAACATACAAATTTGTGTTCTTTAGTTTGAAAAAAAAATGGTATAATGTATATTTTGTGTTCTTTATAAGAAGAAAAGAAAACTACTCTTTCCGTCCCATATTGACTGTCCACTTTAAATTTTCTAGGTATTTCATTTCTAACTTTGACCTTAAATATTTTTAATTGTGTTATATAATACTTGATGCAAAATATATGAATATATTGAGTTTTAAATGTATTTTTAATTAGTACAATTTTTATTAAATATTATATAACATAAATAAAAATATTTAAGGTTAAAGTTAAGAAATAAAGACTTAAAAATCAAAACAGGACAATTAATATGTAACGGATGTAGTAACAAATTTACCTTTATGTCTTTTATTTGTGTAGTCTTTACATGTTAAATAAAAGCATATAAGTTATCATAAATATGACTACTTGACATCCTTCCAAATCATCCGATTTTTAGTGAGAGATAAAATTGTCAAAAATCTTGCTACTTATCCTATCATACCATTTCTTTTCCTCTCTTAAAAGTTTTGAGAACATGAAGTATTTTTATGTTATATCATTCTTTTTCTTTTTCCTTTCCTCTCATACTAAGGCTTACTAACACAGTGTAAAGTGGACAAATACAAAGGTAAAGAAATGTAGTTTCACAAAGTTTGTGTGCTATTCTTGAAATCTTCTCAAAGCATCACAACTAGGCCACATCAACTAAGGTCATTAGGTGTATGATTGTACAATGACACCAGAACATAGCAGCCATCTTCAAACCATAGGGCCCACCATACAAACTAAGAAGTCAATTACCATTACCCAAAAAAAGTCAATGTTGGCGACAACATATTTATTTCCATTATGGATAAATAGAGCATTCACCCAATTTTTTTCATATTATATTGGTAGCGGGAAATTTGGATTGTTTATTAACAACAAACAACTCTAAAAGGTATTTAGAAGTGAAATTTGAACTAGCTTTTGATGATTTACCAAAACATCGTCCAACTATAATTTTCTAGAGAAAAGATTAAGCCATTCAAAATACGCTAACCAAACGTGTAGATAAAACATTTAACTACTTTTTACTAAGTCCAATAAGCTAATACTTGGTCAAACATGTATATGAACATATAAAAAAGTTAACAATCACATATATTTATTAGTCAATCCTTGTTTTATCATCGTCACGTGGCATGAAAATATATTAAATCCTAAAACTTTTTACAATCAAGATGTGCGTTATATTGGATACTTTATAACGTCGCGCCACAGTAAAAATAAGTTTGTGAAATATAGATATTTATAAATTATTATCGTAGTATGAATACGACATCATAAAAATATAAAATAAAAGTTGCGAAATGAGTGGGTGTGTGGGTCGGGTCGGTTAGTTTTCAGGTCCAAATGGGTTTTTTGAAAGCACGTGTTTATTTGGGTATGGGTCAGTAATTTTTCATATGTTTTTCACTTTTAGTTACGTGTTTTGGTCGAAGAACAATAATTTTAAGACGGGTAGTAGTAATAGCTAAAAAGTCGAATTATATAGTTACCAAAGAAAATAACAATTACATACTTTTGAATATCTCAAAAATAGCATATGAATAAAAAATAGAACACCTTACCCAAAAAATTTAGTATAATGGTATGTGAGTTGGTCAATAAAATTCAGATTATGTGTTCAAGTCTGGCAAAAAACATTTGAGATATATCTATATTTATATTATATATAAACATTTAATAATTTTCTCCTAAAACATAACAAAAAAAAACCATAAAACGATTAATGTGTTATTTTTTTTTGGATAAAAGGTTACCCCGGTAAAGTATATTAATCACATAAAATTTAAGTACAATGGAATGTGGCAAAGGTATCACATTTACCTCAAGCAGAGCTTGAACAACCACTAATCATTTGTGACATGCCACGAAAACGATAAACGATAAACGACTAAACATAGATTGAAATCAAAAAACAGTTATGAATCAACGTACAAAACATAGACCATCTCCTCGCTTTGCCAACTAAAAAAAACGAATATAATGATACCACATGAGAGTGCCTCCTTAAAAGCATTCTCAAAAGAAAAACCAATGGGAAAAACCTTGGAGAAGGACAAAAGAGTACATCTCTCAAGTATAACTCCAATCTTGGACCATAAAACTCTGACGAGATCTTCCAACAAAACCACGGAAAGCTGATGTAGAGACGTGTAACATTGGAGCACAAAAAGATCAGCAACCATTAATGTGTTATACCGAAAGTACATTTTTAAATTTCAAATTCCTTTTTACACACTTAATTGAATAGTAACAACAGCTAAGACCAATATCTATACTACTTTATAATGCATTTAGGCCTTCTAAAATTAGAAGACTTAAAATTCAGACTTTTTACTTAACTTATTATGGAAAGAGTTTTAGCAAAATTAAGATAAGGAGCCCAATCGTGAGATACATGTGTCACTTAACAAACTCCAAGCTCTAACTTCTAACAAACTCCAAACCTAATTCCTAACAACTAAAAAGTAAGATAAATAAATCCGATTATAAAATGATACGTATGTCGTTTCTCAACTAAAATCCATCTTTATTTTTAAATTAAAATATCTTTTATCTACTTATTTTTTATAATCTAATTTCACCGTATTTTCTAAAATTTTATACTCTTTAATTCAACATCCATTTGATATATTTTTATGAGTTTTAGTTTTATATTTTTAATGGGTTTATTTTATTTTAATTCAAATTTTACAACTTTAACATTTATTTGTTTATTTCAATCAATATAATCTTGATTCATCAAAATCATATACTTTTGGGGTAGTGTTTGACGCGTAAGAGATGCGATGGTATTTATATCTTGGGAATAATGATGTCATGGGAAAGTTACTGAACCCAAACAAACACTTACAACTAACACATATACATTCGAAGTATTGTGAAACGAATTCACTAAACGGGTAAGCAAACACATATAACTATACTTATCGCCGCCGCTGTGCACGGGTACCCGGCTAGTAATACTTTAAATATTCATCAAACTTTTAACTTTTTCGTTTAATCCATTGACTACAATTTAAACCCGTAAAAATTACACCAAAATTATAAGTGTACATGTATAATTGTCGTTATATACCGTTGCTTATCAAAAGGTTTTGGCTCAGTTGGTATCCACCTTCAAAAAATTCATAGGCACAACAGAGAGATTTTCTGAATAAAAGGTTAAGGGTTCGAATCTCAGTTCGTGTTTCTTGATTGGTCTTTCCATTTGCGAAGAGATTCTTAAAAGTTTATTATCAGAAGGTGGTAATAACCGGTGTCAAAAGACACCTGAATAGAAATGTTCTCGTTAACTCATATTTTTTATGAATATATCGTCGTTTTACGCGGGTATTAGAGTTACATTGAAATGGAAAAAAAATGACAGCTAATTAAAAAAAAATAGAAAAATCAAACACCCTCTTGCATGTTGTTTCCTACGACTCACACCAGTCAGATACTTTGTACTGTAATAAAAAAATGGCTACTATTGTCATCATCAACCTCATAAAAAAAATTGGCTTACCATTTCAACTCTCCACCATTTTTTACTCATTCCTCAAACACCCAACAGTTCTTTTTTACAAATTTCAACTTCATTTACCCAATCTCACAACCACCCTCTTAATTGTCAACTATTTCCATGTGAACACCCTTTAAATTAGCATATTTTATTTCGTATTTAACTTTATGCACACCACCTTTCTGATAGTTATATGTTGTTTAGTTTGAAATTTTCAGTTTTTTTGTGGGTGCTAAGAATTTAAGAATAATCTTGTTGGATTTTGGAAGTTAGTTTGTGGGTGCTAAGAATTTAAGATTCTTGTTGGATTTTGGAAGTTAGTTTGTGGGTTGTTTTGGATTATGTTTTGTGGGATTGGTGTGAGACTTTAAGGTTGTTTTTCGATGTCGAAATTAAGGTTTTTGTGGGTTGTGATCAGTTTGTTGGTTTTTGTTCTTGTTGTTGTGGATGGACAATCTACTCATCCTACTGAAGGTTAGTGAATTGTTATGTTATTGTGGTCACTTTACTTGATTCAAATAATCTAACTTTAACGCGTTAAAGTGAGCCAATCAGATGGCTCAGCTTTAACGCGTCAGCAAAATTGAGCAATCTGATTGGTCAATTGAAAAGTTTTCAGTGTTCATTCTCAAAATTGGCTCTAAATATGTGTAAGATATGCTATGTTTTGGTTATGTAATGGTGAAAATCTTTAACTAGATATTATGAACCTATGAAGCTAACATATGTTGATAATAGAGTATCTTCTTTCATAGTGTCGTGCCTAAAGTACTTAAGTTGTGTTCTCGTTAATATGATCCATGTTGCACATGTTCTCTGTGACATATATTGAAATGCTAATCATAAGGTCAGAGTTGGAATTTCGTGCTTTGGGTTTCATTTATTGGAGGTGTTTCTCTACACGTTTGTCGTATATTGACTACTTAATTAGTGATAAATATCTTTGTTTTCCTGATATGATTTATGAACCCATAAGCAAAGAAATTGGTATTTCCGAGTAAGGATGCTGTCCAATAGTGTTTAGTCATTCTTATTTTAGGTCTATACTTTGCAAAGTACTTAATTCTCTTTTAATTAACATGACCCACGATGTTAGAATACTGTTTGCACATTTTCTTTAATGGCATATACCAATGCTAATCATAAGGTCAGAACTAAAATTTTGAGGTTTGAAGTACGTATTTTGTGGCTATTTGGTTTTCCTTTCCTCTAAGAGTATGAAATCTAAACTCTTGCTACCTTGCTCACAGGCTTAAATATCAAGGGTTTGCAGAGTTTTGATTGTTCATTTGTCTATGTCTTTTCCGATGGTCGCCTCTATTTTCATACCTATAATGGCCTAACTTTTATATGGTGATAAATGTCTATTGACTAAGATCTGGTTAAATAAATCAAAGCATGATCCTGTTTACTTGAGACTTAATAGTTTTATCAGGGTTCATCTGTTAGTATGTTGAAAAGAACTTCTGTAAGACAGATGTGCTAAATACTCATGATGACCTTGTTATTTAATGTGCAGTGACAGCACTACAGGTTATTAGGGAAAGCTTTATTGACCCAGAAAACAGTCTCAGTAATTGGGGGCGTGGAGATCCATGTCAATCAAATTGGACTGCAGTCTTGTGCTTCAACAGAACCCTAAACGACGGCTATCTTCATGTGCGGGAACTGTAAGTAAATGTGGCAATTTTCACACATGTACTTGTGAATGGTTTGATTCCGGTTATGTTTTTACTTTATCAGGTCAAACGTGCAAACCTCTTTTTTGCTTAAAATGAAATGGTCCGGAAGTCGTGCATAGTGTATTTTCTAATGCATGAATCGGTACAACAGTTAACGATTGGAAAAAGAAAGACTCATTGATTCACATGTTATTATACAAATAAATGGATTTGCACCATCAAATTTAATGAAAGTAAACTATATAGTGTTTGTACCATTTGAAACTAATTTGTTGTATACATATTACAGGCAGCTACTGGGCCTCAGCCTTGCAGGAACTTTGTCTCCAGCCTTTGGGCGATTCGGTTATATGGAAATATTGTAAGTCGAGTTCCTAAATTGTAATATCACCTGTTAGAGTTTATTGCCTGTTCGCTTATATTCAGTTCTTTTGTAATATTTTCTTATGTATATTTACTCTTCAACTTAAAAGGGATGTCATGTGGAACAACATAACCGGGAGTATACCAAAAGAGATAGGCGAACTTACAAGTTTGAGACTCTTGTAAGTTAATTTCTTCATTTCTAGGTGATTTACATATATAACCATCCAGACGAAAATGCTAGAGAAATATATAATGGTTTATATGAGTGTAATCTGTTTTCTTCTCTTTGCATGCAGGCTCTTGAATGGAAATCAACTAACAGGTTCTTTGCCGGAAGAAATTGGTTATCTCCCTAATCTGGACCGAATACAGATTGACCAGAACTACATATCTGGACCAATACCAGCGTCATTTGCAAACTTGAACAATACCAAGCACTTGTAATGATTTTGTTAACAGATTCTATTTCTCTAATTGCTGTGTGATTTTATTAATGATTAAAATGACTTCTAATGGTTTGTTGTTTCTGTGCAGCCATATGAATAATAACTCACTTAGTGGCCAAATTCCTCCTGAGTTATCTAGATTGCCATCGCTTGTTCACATGTAAGTTTCTACCTATACTTTGAGTGCAATGCTAGAGGTGGTGAAATGGGATTGTTGGGTAACGAGCCAGGTTGACCCAAACACTTGTGATTGTTGTAATATTGACGCGCTAATTATCTATAAAAAAAAATTAAATTATTAGGGAGTCAAAATGTGATTATGAAAATTGTATTCTTTTACCAGTAATGTAAATTTCTTAATAAGATGATATAGGAGGTTTTATTTATGCACTAAATATACACTTTGGGACACGTTCAAACCTGTTGAACCCGTTTTTCTTTTTAGTTACTTTTGTTTAAAATATATTTCACCCTATAGAGATAAACATTGCTTGAATCGACCCATGCATAAATGAGTCAAAATTGGCACATCTGAGTACGACTTACCTGGTATTTGCTGACATGGAGCTATGTTGCAGGTTGCTTGACAATAACAATTTATCCGGAACTCTTCCTCCAGAGCTTAGTCAACTGCCACAACTACTTATACTGTACGTTTTCTTATAATATGTGGTCTTGGTCAAATAATAAATCACTGGTTCGTTGTATTCCTTTACGGAATGAACTAGAAATTTAGAAGTTGCTGCATGAGAATCATGAAAATGGAGATATCAGTAGCGTTACGTGTTTTAAGTTTTACCCTTTTTAGTATCTTTTTTCATCGATCATCATCTGTTACGATCTCCAGACGTGTTTTTATGCTATTCTGTTCTTCAAATTTTTTATATCACTTATTTCTTTACCTATTTTTGGCAGTCAACTTGACAACAACCACTTTGAGGGCGGCATACCCTCTTCCTATAGCAACATGCGACAGTTGTTGAAGTTGTAAGTGTAATTTCATTTGTCAAATGTGAAGAAACCAAGTGGATATCACATTATTTTAATCAATTTTTGTTGGGTCGGCCAGGAGTTTAAGGAATTGCACCTTGCAAGGACCAATCCCCGATCTTAGCGGGATACCAAACCTTGCATATATGTAAGTGTGCAACAGATAATTGGCAGTGCTTCATCTCTTTTACTTTTATCCATAAGCTTGTGTGCTCAACGATATTCATATTAACTGTTATCTTCTCTATGCAAATTGTGCTTCAGAGATCTCAGTAATAACAATCTAAATGGATCCATACCAGACATGACTCTTTCTGATGATATCACAACTATGTAAGAATATATTCATTATCTAATTTGGATCTTGGTTTGGGTTTTTATACTCGATATAACAACGATTTCATGTGATAAAATTGTGCAGAGATCTGTCAAGAAATCGGCTTACTGGACCTGTACCTCGTGGCTTTTCGGGCCTTCCTAATCTACAAAGACTGTGAGGATTTATTAGCCTTTCTTTTTCTTTCTTTTAAATTTTACATTTGTTTCCTCAAATGATACATTGTAGGAGATTATATTCACCTCAATAAAGTTAGATGCTATATAATAGTTTAATCTTAAAAAATATATATATATTTATGTTCACAATATCTTGGATGAGAATGCTATCTGAAACCATTCTTAACTGCAGGTCTCTTTTCAACAATTCATTAAATGGCTCAATATCGTCCGATATTTGGCAAAACAGGACTTTCAATTCAACCGAACGGCTTTATTTGTAAGACCTGAAACTCCATTATGCTCTCTCTATATATGTGTGTGTTCACACACCAAGACACAAATATTTGTATCCTGCTTGTTTGTTGCAATAAAGGAAATAGTATAGTAGTAAAAGTGTCTGATGGCTTTCTAAACTCACTTCTATGGTCTTGCAGGGAGATGCAAAATAACGGATTTTCAGGCATTTCAGGCAGCATTAACATCCCAACAAATGTCAACCTAAGGTTTGCTAGTTTTCTAACTATTTTAATTTATATATTTATATTATGCTTGGTCAGTAGTAGAATTATCATGAAAAAACTTTGCTATCGTCATTTTCAGCCTTCAAGGGAACCCTGCATGTTCGAACGCCAGCATGAGAGATTACTGTCAATCTCAAACTGCTATAGTCAATCGTTTGCAAAGCGTCCCATCAAACTCATCCGTGAACTGTCCACCTCAGTCATGCCCTACTGACTATGAATACGCTCCTGGGTCTCCTGTCCGATGTTTCTGTGCTGCACCACTTCTTATTGGTTATCGGCTAAAGAGCCCTGGAATTTCAGATTTCGATGCATATTTTTACCCATTTGAGGTGTACTTAACCTCTGGTTTAAGAATAAATCATTATCAGCTTGACCTTACTTATGAATGGCAAAAAGGTCCTCGACTGCGAATGCTTTTGAAGATTTTTCCTGTGTATGTTCCTGGTTCTAATGAATTTAATAGGAGTGAGGTCCTCCGGATTCGAAGCATGTTCACACAATGGGAGATTCCAGACAGCGAAATTTTTGGACCTTATGAGCTTCTCAATTTCACTCTATTGGGTCCATATAGAGATCGTTAGTCTCCTATAACCCAAATCTTAGCAAATACTTTTTGATCTATTTACTTATTAAGGATAGTTATGGCTAGTACTCCTTCGTATGGGTCTGGGTGGATTGTCCCGCCATATTTAGTTCATTTATATTTAAAATAATATTATCACAATGATAATTTAAATCCTTAAAAAATAATCTAGGAGGTTGTTTGCACTAAAAATAGACTTAGACTTTTAACTCGTTCCCTTTTAGCTAAATTATATTATTTGACTCTTTTGAGAAAAAAACCACATTCGGATCTTTCATAGGTACCTAGTCCTAGTTCTCCACCTCTACTATTTGCCCATAGTGATCATAACAAAGGCTAATGATCTTGATTTTGGTCCACAACGATTCCCTTATAGAACTTTGCAATTCTGATTGGTTATTGATATCAAACATATAGAATTCTTGATACATGGTCCACAACAATTCACTTATGTTGTTTTTTATTATTAATTGTAATTGCAGTTATCCCCGCCCCCATACCATCCTCCTCTGGGATAAGCAAGGGTGCAGTGGCAGGCATTGTGGTAGGGGCTATTGTCGGTGCAGTCTTATTATCAGCGTTCGTTACACTTTATATCTTAAAGTTCCACCGGAAAAAGTACCATGCAATTTCAAAAAAACGTCACAGTAAGTAAACTTGTGGATTTTCAAAACTTTAACTATTGAAGTCCAAGTGTATCGCCCGTCAAGCTTCAAATTCATATGATTTATGTCATGCATTGAGCATCAACAGCACCCCAGTGTGAACTATTCTATTTTTTTATTAATCAATTGTGTTTTACAGTTTCGAGGGCCTCCCTTAAAATTGAAGGAGTGAAAAGCTTCACTTATGAAGAAATGAAACATGCTACACATAATTTTGATGTTGGTAGTGAAATTGGGCAAGGTGGATATGGAAAAGTATACAAGGGTGTATTTACTGATGGGACAGTTGTCGCCATTAAACGGGCACAGGAGGGATCACTACAGGGCGAAAAAGAGTTTCTTACCGAAATAGAGTTGTTGTCGCGATTACATCATAGAAATTTGGTTTCTCTGCTTGGATTTTGTGATGAAGAAGGCGAGCAGGTAATATCTACTTGCATTTTGTCAATCCATTAAGTTTGTGACGCGAACTTGCAACCAATACAATAACATTCTGAATCATGTTATTTGTTGGTGCAGATGTTGGTTTATGAGTTCATGTCTAATGGCACACTCAGAGATCATTTATCAGGCATGTCTCTTAAAATTCCTTATGTTACCACAACAAGCTTTAAAATATTTTACGGATTCATTCAAGTTTTCTGATTTTATGTTTGTTATGTTGACTAGTTACGGAAAAGTATAAAGAATCCTTGAGTTTTGCTATGAGATTAAGAGTTGCATTGGGTTCTTCCAAGGGCATTCTCTACCTACATACTGAAGCTAATCCTCCAATATTTCATCGAGATATTAAAGCCACAAATATCTTGCTGGACTCAAAATTCATTGCAAAAGTTGCTGACTTTGGACTTTCACGACTTGCTCCAGTTGCTGATATGGAAGGAATAGTCCCTGGTCATGTATCAACAGTTGTTAAGGGAACTCCGGTAAGCATCATTTTATATATGTATTGAAGCAAAATGAGCAGGCTGGGTTGTGCCGACCTACATAACTTTTTAAGACCTTTTAAGTTATATTACTACTCAATGTGTTAATATGATTAGATTACTATGTTATTACCTTCCATAAATAAAGTAAATTTAGGAGGTTTTATGCATATGAAGTTATGAACACACTTGGGATGACTTCCAGTCTGTTTTACGATGGCTTCCTTGTCTTTGTAGAGGTACAGTTTGATGTTTGAGGTCAAATGAAGTAAATTTAACTTCAAAACTGGCATAGCGGCTTTACATTTTTTAAATTATTTTGAATGTTACGTAATAAAAATCTATTCAATAACTAAAACCAATTGTGTTAAGTTTGTTGCAAATCCTTATAAGTTACGAAATTTGAATATGAGAAGTCATGACTTTGACTAAAAAAACTGAAGTGTGCTTCTGGTTGTCCTCAGTGTATTACAGATGTTCATGCCATCAGGGTAGTTCAAAATATTTAATAGAAATCCAACTACGTAGTATTATTTTATGTATTCACTTGTCAATATTTTTTTGAAATGCAACTGGGGTGCAGGGCTACCTTGACCCCCCTTCACGGTCAGTTGTTTAACTTGAGTCAAAATTTGTTTTCTTTTTGCAGGGCTACCTTGATCCGGAGTATTTCTTGACTCATAAACTAACCGACAAAAGTGATGTATATAGTTTGGGTGTCGTTTTTCTTGAACTCTTGACGGGGATGCACCCGATCACACATGGCAAGAACATTGTCCGCGAGGTAAATCTTGACGGAATAACAAAATAATTAAATGTTGATACTCCATAAGTTAACTAAGATCATGATTTTAGGGCGCCAAATATAGTTTCTTTTTGCGGAAATGTTGTGAAGCAGTGTTTTTTTTACTACATTGATGATTGGCTAAACTAACCATACTCCTTGTGTCAACCTATTCATCAGGTTAATATTGCATATCGATCCGGCTTGATATTCTCAGTCATTGATTCTAAAATGGGATCGTATCCATCAGAATGTGTGGAAAAGTTTGTAACTTTGGCCCTCAAGTGCTGTAAGGAAGAAACAGATGAACGACCATCAATGGCCGAAGTTGTTAGGGAACTCGAAAACATATGGCAAATGATGCCAGAATCCGAATTACGAACCCAAGACTCGTTGGGTACTGATCCTGGGAAGAATTTGTCTTCTCCATCTTCATCCTCTACAACAAAGAACCCGTATGTTTCTTCAGACATTTCGGGCAGTGATCTTGTTAGTGGTGTTGTTCCCACTATTGCACCTAGATGAACAAACACGTTTAAATTATCAAGTTCTCATAGTTGATTTTGACTTCGGGCTTTTATTTAGGAGTATACACGATATAAGGACAGTGTTTAAGGAAGATGTCTGTGCAGGTCTTTCTTTAGAATTATTTATAATGTAGATTGTTTGAAATACTTTTTGTATATAACACGTTGGGACTTTGTTTTGTAAATGCAGTTTCTTATAGTTATAAGAGTGAGTTCATACCTTGATAAATTCCTAGTTTCCTTGCGCCGTTGATTGCTAGATGTGTATTTGTTGCAATCAGTGGTTAGCACATTAACTGTTATACTCGCATTTGTTTGCACATTAACCTCAGTTGTGTTGGATAGGGGAATGTTTATCCAGATTGTTTAGTGATCATATCGGTTTTGTGGCATCAATCAATCGAGCTTCATCAGTTTGGCTGCTTTTAGATTGCAGTCTTATGAGTCATAATGAAAGTAGCTTCGGGAGTTCGGGTTCACATTTTGCCTGTACGTATTATGTAATATCAGTTTTGATTCTTATGGAGTGCATATGCTTGTTGTTACGCATCATGAGCATCATCGGTTTAGTTGATTTTGCAACCGGTCCATCCACGGCATTCATAGCGATGTCGACGACCATTTGGTACATCTGGAATTGCAAGTTGCAGATTGATCCTTGTGACCTTGAATTGTGATTTTCGCGTGTTGAGTGATCCCATCTTTGAGCATTGAGTGATGATTTAACCTTGCCATGCAAAGGATGACCAATGGATATCCTACTAGTTGATAGCATTCTTCCTTGAGATGTCCTCTTTCCACAATTCCCATATAACTCCTTTCTTGAAAGAACTTCTTCTCATGAGATTCTCGAATTGTTGTAACTCCTCATTGAGTCTCTTTGTAAAATTTCTTCTGATCGTGTGTTGTTGTATGAGTTTACGTAGTTGTTGGAATGAGTGAAAGTCGTGACAAATAGCTGGAATCACAGAGTGTAGCCTTCTCTGCTTTTTCTTCTTGCCTTATCATCTTGTATGCTTTTGCAACACTGGCATAGGATTCATTAGTAAGATCGACCTCTAATATTGGCATAACATTCATCTAACCCCATCAAAAATTGAATCAATCTTTTCTTTGATCTCTTTCACCATTCACTTTCCCATTTTCACAAGAATGTATACAAACACACATGTGTGGGCTTCAAAGAGTCATATTCATCCCAAAGACCTTTCAATTTCGATAATAGATTTCAATTGCGAGTTGTTTTGTTTCAATACATTGATTGTGGCGGAATAATGGTGGAATCTTTGCCCAAAAAGTTTAGGGAAATGGTGCATTCAAGGATTCGTGGTATTATGTTAAATGTAATTTCATGAAGTTAAATGTAAAATTTACATTTTACATAATTTTATAACCAAATGGTCTATTCTCCAAATGTCACAATCTGGTTAGAGCATCTCCGGTCGATTGCACTCATTTGAATTTAATAGATTGGCACATCATCGTCATATCATTATATCACCAATTTATACAAAACATTCACAATGTATTGAACTTCACACAGTTTAATAAATTTCTAACTTATTATACTATTTTCTTTACCTATATAATGTACCATATACAAATCATTTGTATTTCTATTTATGCTAAAATACTAAGTATATTTCATTGTTCGTAATCTTTTATATAATAAAATAATTACACTATTTCGGAGTGATTTTGTCAATTAAATCTTATTGTAAAGGAAATGGGCCAATAGAAGAGCTCGATTTTGCCACATAAGCAAAATAGTATGATATGAATGGTTAATAAAAGTCAAAGTAAATTGATTTTGGTCAACCTTTTAATAAATTTGGTGAAGAATTTTAGTTGAAAAGAATAACACATAAAAACATAAGTGTCAAATTTGTGAAAAAAAAAATTAAAAATATGAGATAATTAATAAAACTTTAGTGATTGAATTCTAAAAAAAATATATATAGTTAAGTGTAATATTATAAGTTTCCATTTTTTTAATAACTTTAAAAATTAAACAAATACCCCCTTATATTTATACCCCCTATACTTTATATCTTAAAAATACAATATATATGCTGTTTTAAAATTACAGCATATAAATATGCATAAGATTATAAATATATATATAAAAATTACTATATACGTTCAGTAAAAACTCATTGATTTCATTTTAAAATTTTAACCTTTCTAGACACGAATTTGAATATTAAATAAAGCTAAATTATTAAAAACGGAAATATAATTACCAAATTGTAAATATGAGTTACTGTAATATGAAAAAAAAATATATGTGATTGTACTTATAATAATAACCGATGTAATTCCTATTTATTTATATAAGGATATCTAGAAAAACATTTTTAAAAAACTATAAGGAGTATATTTTAACTTCATCAACGTCTTTTATGTGCTAATAAACTAGCATCTTGTATACAACATAATATCAATAATGAAATGTAAGCTAAATAAAGTTAAATCTTGAGTTATTTAACATAATTTTTTACAAAATTTTATTTTACCAAATTCTAATGGATATTAATGCATAAGAGCACAAGGTGTGGTACTAGTTAAGGTTGCGTTAAGCCTTAACAATGCCACGTTAACGCCCGTTGACCACACCGTGTGTGGCGTTAAGGGCTGCGTTAACGGGGCATGTTAAGCCCTTAACGTGGCGTTAACAATGTGTTAAATAAAATAAAAAAACATTTCACCCCCTCAACCATTTAAAACAAATTTTCACTTACACCCCCTCAACATATTCAAATTTAAATTTAACTGGTTCAGTCTGAGCGGGATAACCATATTCAAATTTAAAATTCAAATATGAGCGGGATTTATTCACATTCAAAATTAAAATCAAAATCAAATTTGCCTATATATACAACTCTACCAGAGTTGTTTATCACACACAACTCACACACACAACTTACACACACAACTCACACACACAAAAATGTCTCGCAAAGACTTCTCTCAACAATTCCCAAGTCCACCACAACTACCAGAAACTACAACACAATTCACAAGTCCACCACAAATGCCAGAAACTACCTTTCTACAAGAAGATGAAGTTTATTCAACTCCACCAGAAGATTTCCAACCGAAAAATGTATTTGTAAACACTCCACCTCTTAACAATCCACCCGTTAACACTCCACTTGTTAACACTCCACCGGTGGACCTTCAAAACAATCTGTTTGGGTTTAGTGAGGCTTATCATTGTGAACTTGAGCAGGACGAGGAAAATCATAGAGAGATTAGAGAAAATGAGGCACGCGAGGAATTGAAGTTGCTTGTTTGGAACAAGAAGCCAAGGATGCTTAATATCTTAGGCAGAACTGGATTGACATCATGGAAGGAAAGTATTATGCTAGCGAGTTTAGATCCTCTTCGAGTGAGGAGGGTTATAACTCAGATGATTCGTATTCTTAATTTGTAGATTTATTTTCATCAATTTCGTGGTAATTTGTATTGATCTTACTATGTAATTCGTGTTTATCTTTAATGTTTTGTAATTCGTGTTTTAAATGTTATGTTTTCTATTAAATGAAGTATTAGTTTTAGTTTAGGGTTTGAATTTGAAAATATTTGAGTTAAGGTTTAACTTTGGTAAGTTATGACAAAGGATGTTTTTTTGTCGAGTTAAGGTGAAATGTTAAAGATGATGTGGCGCTGACGTGGCATGGTGTTAAGGTTTAACATAGGTCACCATACCTAGTGCTCTAATGAAAAACTCGTGCATAAGTATATAATTATATGTAATTATATTTAAAGACACAATATTCAGTATTAATACAGAATAATTCTTTGTCAAAACCCCGTACGTGCACGAGTATTATAACTAAGTTACTATAGACAAGATTTAAAAAATACGATAACTTACAAAATATATATGTAGCATAACTCAAAAGTACTTTCAAATACAATAACTTACAAAATATGAAACAGAAATAATTGTAGTAGAACCTGAATCGAGCTTAGTTAAAACCAATCTAAGACTTTAAACTACTAATTTAAGCAAAATAAAATTAAGACTAAAATACACCGTTGGTCCCTAAACTTGTAGCGGAGGATCGCGATGGGACGAAACCGGGCATAATCATCGCCACGGGTCCAAACAGTAGCCATTAAATGCCAGATTGGTCCCTTTGACCAATTCTCTGTTAGTCAAAGTCTGTTAAGGTTAGGGTGTGCCTTGCACATGAGGGTAAACTCGTCATTTCATTGTTTTGGTCTATTTTATTTCATCTTCATCTTCCTCATGGGCTAAACCCAGATTCCGGCGACCTTAAACCCAGAATCCGGCGACCCATCTCTGACCATTATGGGATCGTTTTCCACACCTAAGCAGCGTATACCTAGCCATGTTTTCTTTAACTGGAGTTATCACATTTTGTGCAGTCTTGAAAATAGTTTAACTTATATAGTGTCCATTTATATTCAGTCACAACAATAATTCCAACTGGAAACATAAAGCCAAAAGCTAGAAAAAAAAGTCAGAAAATCTTGAAAAGATAACACCATCAAACAAACCAATATTTAGTCTGCGCCATTGATGAACCCATATTTTTGCACCACATTTTTGCTTGCAAGTCTTGCACCTCACTCGGTCCAAGTTCCCCGCCCTTATCGCATGACAAACTCCTTGGCAATCTCATCTTGGACCACGTTCCTAGCATTGCCGAGAGGATCGATCCACAGTTGAATAGTTGTGGCCTCGGAGGTTGGCCTTTAGTTGGTGCATTTAAGTTAAGAGCTTGTGGGACTTCACCTTCCCTCGGTTGTGCCTCAGTTTTGTATCAACCAGACCGCAAATTAATCAATTTAACTTGTGTGCCTGTGTTTTCAATTTCCAAACAAATCATGTAACATTTTTGGATGTCTAAAAACATTGTGAATGCTTAGATACATTAATGTTTCTTCTACATTGGTTTATCCAAACTAGATTATCTTTTTTGTTGGGTGTGTGCATTGTGCATAATAAAGAAAGATGAAAGAAAACTTGGAATATAGATAAATACCATATTTATTTATGGTTATTGTATTTATTGAGTAGTTCGGTATTGTGAACATTTGAGTTGTTGAGTATCATAAACATCTTTCATGCTGATGTTATTATCTTTCTATCTTGGACATATTATTAGAAATGCCGTATACTTGAAGCTTGTTAAAGTAGAAAGAAATGTGTGGAACTTGAATGACTAGTACTTATGTCTTATGGGGTGTTTGTTCGTGACGATCGATGGCAATGTTGGTATTCATCACATCCCATGTCGAAACATTAATCAATAGATCATTAGTTAGGTGAGTGTGTTTGATCTTAGTCATGGAAATCATGTTTGATTTTAGTCATGGAAATCGGATACTCGATTCTGAAACTAAATCATGGTCATTTATAGTTGCACATTTTTTTTGTCATTGAGGCATCTTAACTTTCAGTGTGGCGACTTTGCGGGTAGCGGGTCGATCACCAAGTTTGTTTTGACATCCTTATTGACTAGTATGTATGTCGGAATTAGACCCTTTAAAGCCTAACATCAATTGACCTAATTAAGAGTTTTACTTGGTTAACAGAGATACACTTGCTACATGAAGACAGTATTAGTACATTGTGCAATTTAGGGGTTGGGATCATCATTAAAATTTTGTCTGCAGTATTTCTTGTGATCTAAGTTGCCAACACTTTTTATTAAGAACAATTTGTTTTAAGTACATTGTTTTTGGTCAGATATGTAAGCACATTTATCAATTTGTCTGAGAGTTGATTAAATAACTTTGTAGAATCTAGTTGACTTAGCCTAATCCAGCATTAGTTTGTTAGGAATCATGCCACTAAACATATTAGAATAAGACACAAGGTTTAATATTCCACAAGACCCATCGTTAAATCCGACCATAAATTTATTGTTGAGATAAATTTAAGCCGTCTCAAAAGAGACCATGGTTCAAACCTCGTTGGGTGAACATCTTGGGATGGTTAGGGAAAAGTCCGGAAATGGCCATAAGAATACTGGAATCTGGGTTTAGCCCATGAGGAAGATGAAGATGAAATAAAATAGACCAAAACAATGAAATGACGAGTTTACCCTCATGTGCAAGGCACACCCTAACCTTAACAGACTTTGACTAACAAAGAATTGGTCAAAGGGACCAATCTGGCATTTAATGGCAACTGTTTGGACCCGTGGCGATGATTATGCCCGGTTTCGTCCCATCGCGATCCTCCGCTACAAGTTTAGGGACCAACGGTGTATTTTAGTCTAAAATTAATCAAACAACAACAAACTATTATCATTTTAAAATCTGTTACACAAACATGTTATGCAAACAAACAACAAATAAAATGAGACATTCAACAACATAAATTTAATATGCAATATAAAAAGGGATGAGATATTGCGTCACCCCAACAAATACAAGCCAGGCACCCCATAGGCATGGGGCCCGCCGTCCGTACAACTGCAGGTACCTTTTTCTTTTTTTTTCTTCTTTTTTTTTGTTTTTCTATTTTATTTAATTGTGTAGTGTTTATTTTGTGTGGTATATTTATTTGTGTAGTATTTTTGTATGTATAGTGTATTTATTTGTGTAGTGTTTTTATATGGTATTTATTTTACGTTACTTTTTATAAATTTTTTTTATAAATTTTTTATAAACTTTTTTTATACTCTTTTTATAAATTTTTTTTAGAGTAAACTACACCATTCGTCCTTGTGATATACGTTGACCATCAAGTTTCGTCCTTTGACCAAAAAAATTGCACCGTTGGTCCTTAACTGCGAAACGTTACTCACCGTTGGTCCCTCAAACTAACTGGCCTTAACGACCTCTGTTAACAGCTGTTAAGTCTACATAAACAAGGGTGTTTTGGTCTTTTTATTGTTTCTCTCTACTTTATCTTCTCCATTATGCTCTCTCACCAACACAACTCCACATTCATATCAATCTTAAAAATCCGAGCAAATACCAAATCCCAAAATCTTAAATCCAAAAATCCTAGATCCCTAAAATTAAAAGCTTATATGAATTGCCACTACCAACTAAACTTTTCAATTATTAATTCTACCACCTTTTCTTTTCAATCATTTTATTCCATTAAACCATATATATACATATCTTCACTCAAACAAAACCCTACTAGATCTTCATTCATTTTCCGGATCTACAACAATGCCAATCTTCATCAAAACCTTCATCTTCACACTCCTCTTCACTCTCTCCTTCGCCGCCCACTCACCGCTCCGGCCCGCATCTCGATTCGACGACTCACCTCACCTCCGGCACCATCACGAGCGGTTCCTCCATCACCTCCGGCAGGTTCCTCCATCACCGGCGGTGACTCCGAGACCCGAGCGGCGGATTTTGTGCGACGGAGAATGTGAAGAGTATGGAGAGGAAGGAAGGTGGTGGATCGGTGGAATGAGTGGTGGAAACAAGCGGGTATTGTGGTTGGGTTAGGTGGGGTTTTGTATAACAAGCGTCGTGAGAATATTCGCAGGGCGAGTTTAGCTAAATCAACACCCAAATATGCTAAATCAAAACCCGTTTTTTTCACGACTAAAAGCAATGTGGTTTTAATTTTGGTTTATGAGTTTTGTTTTGGATTGTTAAGTAGAAAATTGGGTGAAAAGCATAGTTTTGATTTGATGGGTTTGGATTTGATTTTTTGTTCTTCATAATGAAATAGGATTGTAATAGATGTTGTGTGTTTTGATGATGAAATGGATTTTAGGTAAAGAATTGATTTATGTTTTTTTTCCTGCTTATGATAATGAATTTCTGGGTAAAGATGGTGATGATTGGGGATGTAGATGATGAAGATGTATAAACAAAGAACATGAATTGTGAAAGGACAAAAATACCCTCACGTGTATATCACGTGAGCATGCTTAACGAGAGTTAAATGGGTCCGTTAGTTTGAGGGACCAACGGTGAGTAACGTTTCGCAGTTAAGGACCAACGGTGCAATTTTTTTGGTCAAATGACGAAACTTGATGGGCAACGTATACCACAAGGACGAATGGTGTAGTTTACTCTTTTTTTTATAAACTTTTTTTATAAACTTTTTTTTATAAACTTTTTATAAACTTTTTATAAACTTTTTATAAATTTTTATAAACTTTTTATAAACTTTTTTATAAAAATTTTATAAAAATTATAAAAAAGTTTAAAAAGTTTATAAAAAAGTTTATAAAAAGTTTATAAAAATTTATAAGAAATTTATAAAAAGGTTTATAAAAATTTATAAAAAAAGTTTATAAAAAGTAACGTAAAATAAATACCATATAAAAACACTACACAAATAAATACACTATACATATAAAAATACTACACAAATAAATATACCACACAAAATAAACACTATACATATACCTAAACACTACACAATTAAATTTAAAAAAATAATAATAATGAGAAAAAAAAATCAAGATTGATGTGATCAAGAAGAACATCAAGACACACCCACGTAATCAATTTATGAATTAATGTGCAATAAAAGATTCTCGGCCCCACTTGCACATGAATAAATAAAGGATAGGACGAAACAATTGATTTGATGGGGAAAGAGAAAACACAAGCACGGGGTGCCTGCGTAACACACCCCTATAAAAATAGGAGTAAATGGACATAATGGCACGCCATACCACACATATTAGGTACTTGTTTAGAGAATAACTCAATTTATACCAACAAGTGAGGTGGAGGTTTTACAATGCATTACACGCATAATTGGTTTGAATAAACATTGCCACGTATACCGGTTGTGGATGCCCTTAGATGGATCAAGTACACACGTACACATAAAAAACAAATTGTAACAAACCATCCCAAAGGTAACTTATTAGCAAGGTGTTTTTAAAATCTAAGAAGAAACCATGACATGGTTGGGTAAAACCTCTTGTGATGGTCAGAGAAAAATATTTAGCGGAACATGAATATCCGTTAGGCTACGTACATCATGAAAAAAAACTCGAATTTCCATAGTAATTAGAACAAGAATTCGTCTCCATTTTTCCTAATATAATCTATAACTAGTGTCGGATCAAGAACCATAAGTCATGAGATGTATTTTATAAAGACTAAAAAATGATTGTAATATTTTTTACGGTTTCAGTAAAAATCAGTGTATTTAACATAAATTTACATTAGGGAAGAGCAAAAGAACCAAAGACTCGAATTCGAACTGAGAATCGGACCAAAATTGAGAAGAGCCGAATTAAACCAACCCCACGATTCCGGTTCTAACTATTGGTAAAATTTCGGATCTCAGATTCATTCATTTGGATCCGCCAGTTCTCGGTTTCGAAACCAAATACCCGTAAAATTTTAAAAGAGTAAATTATAATAGACAACCTCCAAACTTTCCTTCCATCGGATACTATAAACACGACGTGAGACCTATATTAATTCGAAAGTTCAATGCAAAACACATTAAAACCTAATATTAAGTCCATTGAAACATCTACAAATCAATAACTAATCAAAACCTAATAATATTCAAAGATCATTCAACATTTAAGGCTCACGTAAACAAGCAAAACTAAATATATTAGATAAACAGAAACAAACGGTGAAACCATAAATGATTTGATATTTTGGTTGAACATGGATTGAATTTTTTTTGTTAGCTTTTATATTGTTTTGCATAATTTGTTTGTTACAAAATTGAACAATTTGGAACCATCGAATGATCGTTTGTGTCTGTTTACACTTTATTTATTGTATGTTATTGGTTTAATCTTAAATGGGTGCAAAGGCATGAAAAGTATTTGGAATTGGGAGAATTTTGGGTGTTTTTGCTACTATTATCGCAACCTACACAAGAACTATACTAGTATGAAATTTTAATGTTTTTCCAAAACGTTTGTTCCTACTCGAAGAATTAGAATCAGAACAAGAATCGAGAACTGAATCGGAACTAAAAATGACATTTGGTTTGGTTATTGGTTCCTACTTTTCTTTAACTTTGGTTTTTGGATACATTGGTCCCGGTTCGATTCTTTGCGGTTTGAAACCCGTGCTCATCCCTAATTTGCATTATGAGAAGGAAAAAAAAACCCATGTGTTTCACCGTTACTCCCGAAACCTTCTGCGGACCATCCTTGCCTATAACACGTCAAAAGAATATATCACATCGAACCTTATCTTCAAGTAAATAAACGAATCCTAAGAGTGTTAGGTGCAGTGTGGGTTATCCGCAAGTTATTCACTTTTATTGTATAACATTCATATAAGAAAAAAAAATAAACGTTTACAAAGCGTGTCTTCTTCTTCCTTTTGGCGCCCATACGTGCAACTTAGAGAAAAATACAAACGTTTACAAAACAAAAACAAACAAAAACACTCATGATTCGTGCCAAACCGTCAAGTTTTATCACGCAAGTCGGCCACTTGTGAATGGCCAACCGTAACAAACTTAATACAGTCTGGAAACAAATGCAATGAAGATCAGAGGAGTATAGTGTTTCCCCAAGTCGTTAAGTCCCAGCGAGCTGTGCGATGAATCACCAAACGAATAGTGATCGAGTGATTTGAACGGAAAAAGGGATTTGAATTATTATAACTACAGAAATAGCCTATATTTACAAAGGCTTAAATGCAAATTAAAGAGAATTAAAAAGATAAAAAAATATTAAATAAACGCTATCACTATTTGCAAATTGATGTTTTTGATTTTTTTTTTTATTTTTTTTTATAAAACAAAATAACTTAAATAAACTATTTTAATTAAAACGTAAACTTAAATCATCTAAAAACGTGACTTAAAATGAGAACGCACGTTAAGAATAAAAATTACGCGAGTGCGCAAGTAAAAACGTAAAATTTGTGAAATAAAAGTCCTACGAGTGTAAAAACAATTTTCTTACTTACTATATGACAAAAGAAAATTTTAGGAAAAAGCGGAATAATTTTTGAGTTTTATATTATTTATTACAATTAAAACTATTAAACACTAATTAAATAATTAAAAATACTAAACGTTTTAAGAAAAATCGGAAAAAATCACAAAAACTACTTTGAATAACAAGGAATCTAAGAAAAATTAAAAAGGTGGGTGTTGCTTTTGAAAATAAGCTGGAAATAAGCTCAAAAGGGCTTATAGTTAAAACTGCCTAAGGTCTTTAAGTAATTAATTGTGCAAAGTTAAACACAAAGAAGACCCAAGGGCAGTTGGTTGGGGGAAGTCTGCTATGTGCGTGGCTGTTGTGAGGGGACTGACCTGGGTTCGAATCCCATGCAGTACCCTTTTTGGCTCTTTTTTCTTTATTTTTCTTTTACAACTGGATTAAAGGACCAACGACTTAAACTTGGAAACACAAAAATATCTTTGATAACGACCAACAAAGAACGCTAGAAATGTTTGGGACAATGACGATGAACAAAAAAAAAAAAAAGGGTTTTTTGGGATTGGTGCAGTTAAGGGACTGTTTGGATTAGAGGGGCAGTTAGAGCGTGAACAACCAAACACACCTTATTGCTACTGATTGAACTCAAGAAGCATAAAAGCAATTCAATAAGCCACGCAAAGAGCAAATAAGCATGAAAGGTTAGAAAAGAGATAAGCTAAAAAAAGGGAGAGCAGTTGGCTTAAATGGAAATCCTAAACTAGATTAAATAAGTAAATCAAAATTTAACAAGAAGTTCTAAAAAGTTATAATGAGCACAATGTGAACTAAAGCGATTAAATTAATCTAGTATACTCTAAGAGGTCCTAACAGTTCTAAACAAGCACTAACCAAAACTAACTAAGCTACAGTGAGTAACTAATAAGCTAAAAGACAGCTTATTGTTGTTGTGTGGGAGAGGCGAGCAGGGAACAACAGGTGCCAGGGAGCTTATTTTGGGTAGCTACGGGAGATAAGCTCTTTAAGCTTATGTAATTTTGAAGACAAGCTAGGGTGGGCCGATCTAACCTAGTTCGGTTAACAAGTACTTAAAGCATCTAACAAGCTAAGCTAAATTATCATTAAGCTAAATGAGATAAAAAGTCACAGGACACATAGTTGAACTTGCAGGCTCGTAATGACCTAAGTGGTCATTAGAGCTTACTTTAAGCTACCAAAAGGCACTCACAAGCTAAGAGCACACTGAAGAAGCAAAGTTGGCATGGCAGGCTTCCTAAAGAGTCTAAATGGGGTCAAATTAGATCTTTTTCTGACTTATAAGTAAGCGTGAGCGTATCTTTAAATCAGCATTGCGGTGGGTGGACGAGTAGAATAAGGCAATTAAAATGGCTAAACAAGCTGCTATAGAAGCTCTTAATACTAACCAAAACAGAAAATCACAAATCCCATAAAACTAACTACTAGATGCCAACAAGATCCAATCCTAACTCTACCTCTAAGTTAGCTAAATCTAAGTAAAAAGAAAGAAATTAGGCACATGAGGTGCAATATCAATAAAAGATAATTTGCAAAATAACTTTCAAACCAATGAACACTTGTACACTTGTGCAAATACTAACAATGACTACGTTGAGAGTCAAAATGGGTCAAAGTGGGATTTTTGACCCACTTTTTATACAAATCCGAACACCCCTGTAGGGGATGAGAAACAGATTTTTTGCAACTGAGAGCTTATGAAGCTTGGGAAAATTTAACTTGCAATATTAGCTAAGAAGCCAAATGAGTTTGAACGACTTGTATCCTACCTTTAACAACACTTGGACAGAATTTTAGAACAAGAAAAGTTGAAATCTCATTGAAACTAAGTTAACTTTTATTAAACTGAAATTACAAATGACATTAAACTGAAATTTGAAAGTTACAATTAAAAGGGAATGACAATCAAGTAAACGGACTAGAACAACAATCTCTAGACTTAAACTAAAAACTAAAAATTGAAACTAAAAAGAAACTAGCTAAAGAAAAACTGACTCACTCCCTCCTCTGCCTTCTCCTCTCTATTTATACATCAAAAGGTCTTCCCACGTGTCCTTTGAGCAAATCCCACCACTAATCTGAGCCATTGGATCACTTGATTGGTTTTTAGCCATTGATGGCTTTTGGCGGGAAACCACTTTTTTGCCAGTTGGCTCTGATAACTTGGACAGGGAAGGAAACATTTAATGCATCTTGGCTTGGGGTGTTTAGAGGTAGGATGGGTGTGATGATGATGGAGGAAGGCGTGGGTGGTTTTTGCAGGCATAGGTGATGATGAGGAAGGGGTAACCCGTGAGTGGTTTAATATTCAAACTGTGGGTGGGTTTTGGATAACGGGTAAAAGGGTTGACTGGATTTGGTGTTGGGCTAGGGATGTTTTTATTTTGGGCTTGGACTAGTTTTGGATAAAATATATAGTTTAGGGACCAATCTTGCCAAAACTGAAAAACCAAGGACCAATAATGAACATTCTGAAATTATACTCCAAGGGTAGCACTTGACCATCTCCAATAGTATAAGGGCCATTTTTGTTATTTGTGAAATTCCAAGGACTAAACATGACCATTTTTAAAATCCAGGGACCAAAGCGTAATTTCTCAAAACTTTTGAAACTTTTCACCAAAGGACTAATTATGACAATTTATGATTTCAAAAGGACCTTTGGTGACTTTTCTTTAAAATAAGTGCTCGGGGACTATTTTGACAAGATTTGAAAGTCGGGGACCTGAAAGCGCCAATTATGCAAACTTTGCTCGTTTTCATCGATTTTAAACATTTTGCATCCGAAACACATAAAATGCAATTTTGAGATATTTTCGATATTTTGATGCATTTCGAGCATTTTAAGTGTTTTGCGGTTCAGATTGACGAAAATGATGAGTATTTACACACTCATCAATTCCCACACTAAACTATTGCTAGTCCCTAGCAATCTTTTGAGAAAAACTTAATGGATTTGAATCTCTTTACTAAAAGCCATTACTTACGGGTAGCCAAATATTTTAGTTCAAGTAAGAACTATGGTACACCGATAACCATGTGATTTTGAGCAAACCACCGACTTCCAACGGATTTGATTTGTCTTTACGAAGCCGTTTGCTACGGACTAGCCAACTCTTAGATAAATTATCAATATTATCTTTGGTGGTGATTACCAATTATGGTTTTCCATTGCCTTTACCACAAGCCATAAACTTGCGGGCTAGCCAACTCTTCACTTTTAAGGATATGGTGAGTGAATACCATACAATTTTGGGCAAATTGCAAGCCGTCAACGGATTTGAGATATCTTTACCAAGAGCCGTTTGCTCTGGATTAGCCAATCCTTTTGTTTATTAGACATGGCGGATGATAACCAATTGAGTAAGTGCAAAACACTTACTCCAAAAAATTTTGGCCAAAATGGGGAATTAAGCGGTATAATTACATGATAAAATTCGTGAGAATTCCCCCACACTAGAAATGAATATTGCCCTCAATATTCAAAGTACCGCGTTATGCGAAACATAGAACGTAAAGGAAATACCACGGCCATTATTTTGAAAGATTTTTTTTTTTTTTTTTTTTTTAGAAAACTTATATACAACAATGGGGCAACTCCCCACACTAGGGTGGTACACACGGTGAAAACCCATGTTTAACTCTTTTTTTGATTACCGAGTCGCTAGCTTGACTCGACCCAATTAATTGGTTCATGGGAAGCAAAGTGGAAGAAACAATCTCCATCGGACTTTCATTCAAGATGTTTGGACAAACATTTGAAGCACGTGAAAGTTCCACACCGATGAGATATACATAGAACCGGCTCAAAATGATAAATGAAAATGCGGGGTCAAAGATAGTGTCTTCATTCCGAAGGAGTGAAGATGAAGAGAAATCACAAGATATTTGAGGAAAGGAAGAAAGATTTTGATAACAATCAAGATCCATTCTTCATCCTCAAATGTAGACATATCGGGAGGAAGGGTGAGGGTAGTATCATTAATAAGCAAACTCGTATGATAGAGTACACCTTCCTCCGAGCCAATATCATCCTCAAGATCAAAATAGAAGTGATCATGTTCCGGAGGAGATATGTCATGAGAGAGTTCACCGGAGAACTCTTTATGAAGAGAATCATTCACATGAAGTGAAATTGTGAACTCTTGTTCCATTGTGGGCTCGTCACTATCCTTAATCTGAGTATCAAAGAGTGGATTCTCAGAAATTAAAGTGAATTCAGAGTCGAATTCAAATAGAGGATTAGTGAGAGTTGTTTTGAATGCTTGAGAACAAAGTGATCAACATTCTCTATTGAATTTGTTAGGGTGAGAAGTGAGTGAGCGATCATTATAAGGGAGACTTTAGTCTCTCCATATCGACTTCAAATCAAAGAGAACATCGCTACTACGATGAAAGTGGATTGATGTGAGTGAGTTCATCGGTGAACTCCTCGAAGATGATCGACATCGAGTTGTGGAAGTGATGCCTCAACATACTCGATGTTTACATAGGAAGCACAATCGTCGCTAAAATCGGAGATAGTTTCAAAATGATCTATTGAACACTCAAGAGGGAAAAGAATCACACATATGATCGAAGTTCCTGTGACTCTCTCGGGATTGGGACAAGGTTCTCAACACTAGACTTTATGAATTCGTCCGATTCCTTTTCGTGAACAAGTGTCAAGATGCTCGTCCCCATGTTCGAGAGTGATTGGGAGCTTCGGGCGTGATAGCGATTGTTTGAGATGGAATCTCAGCTGGCTTTGGGATATCAACCGATCGAGGAGTTGAGAAATATTATCTTTAAAAGGATAAAACTCTCCTCGTCATCGTCATAAAGAGCGCCTTAAGAAATTGGGAGCGCCTTAGAATTGCATGCTCTAGGACTAATAATTCTTCCCTAGATTGGCGGGCCTCTGGTTCTTGACTAGCAATTCTCCCATGGTCTTCTCATGTGAATTTTGAATGACGGGACATTGTGGGAGTGGAGATTTGTCAAACCCGAAGGTTGACATTGATAATCATCATGAGGACCCCACAATATACACAAGAAAACCGGGAGCATTTCGAATCTTTGTTTTACTCAACTCCTCGGTTCTTTTCACTAACTCTGAAGCTCTAGATAAGTGTCTTGTTGGGTTCTTGAGGAGTTTGAGTCATTTAACCTTGTGGAGGTTGGTCGTGATATGGATAGTCGTAATTGTTACAAGGAAATGGATTCCATGTTTGACAATCGAGTGAAATGGGGACCTCCAGTTCTCACAACAAAATGATTGTTGTGGTGATTTGGTGAATAACATGGATATTGATCATTTCAAAGTCTTGAGTGTTACCGAGCTGTTCATAGACAAACGCGTTTCGGATTGACACTCAAATCCTAGTGAGGACCTCCACAAAACTCGCACGAGATATGTCAATATCTCATGATGTGGTAGGCGATGAAATAAATTAGTCGTGTCATGGTAAGAATAGGGATCTTGGTTATAGACAGACCCATTTCCTGACTCTACCATGCTAAAACTGAGACAATTATCATCATTATGAGGGCCACCACACCATTGACAACCAAATTGGTGTGGATACGACATAGGAAAGAATCAAAGGGTTTCAGAGGGTTGGGATGAAGAATCAAAGATGTGAGAGGGTAAAGATGGATATTTTGGATTTTGGATAAACATTTTGTAAAAATAAGAAAGAAAATCTTTTGGGTTTTGATTTTATAAGAAAATATAAATCTGAGATAGATGGATGGTATGAACAAAGAGTGAATATTCAAATTACTAATCGCTAAGCGGAAGATAATCAAGACTGACTCCGGTGGCGCCAAAATTTGATTCGTGCAAACCGTCAAGTTTTATCACGCAAGCCGCCACTTGTGAATGGCCAACCATAACAAACTTAAAGCAGTCCGGAAACAAATGCAATGAAGATCGGAGGAGTATAGTGTTTCCCAGTCGTTAAGTCCCAAATGAGTGTCGATGAATCACCAAACGAATAGTGATCGAGTGATTTGAGCGGAAAAAGGATTTGAATTATTATAACTACGAAATAGCCTATAATTACAAAGGCTTAAATGCAAATTAAAGAGAATTAAAAGATAAAAATATTAAATAAACGCTATCACTATTTGCAAATTGATGTTTTGATTTTTTATTTTTTTTATTTTTTATAAAACAAAATAACTTAAATAAACTATTTTAATTAAAGCGTAAACTTAAATCATCTAAAAATGTGACTTAAAATGAGAACGCACGTTAAGTATAAAAATTACAGCGAGTCATGAGTAAAAACGTAAAATTTGTGAAATAAAAGTCCTACGAGTGTAAAAACAATTTTCTTACTTACTATATGACAAAAGAAAATTTTAGGAAAAAGCGGAATATTTTTTTGAGTTTTATATTATTTATTACGAATTAAAAACTATTAAACACTAATTAAATAATTAAAAATACTAAACGTTTTAAGAAAAATCTAAAAAAATCACAAAAACTACTTTGAATAACAAGGAATCTAAGAAAAATTAAAAAGGTGGGTGTTGCTTTTGAAAATAAGCTGGAAATAAGCTCAAAAGGGCTTATAGTTAAAACTGCCTAAGGTCCTTAAGTAATTAATTGTGCAAAGTTAAACACAAAGAAGACCCAAGGGTAGTTGGTTGGGGGAAGTCTGCTGTGTGCGTGGCTGTTGTGAGGGACCACAGGTTCGAATCCCGCGGTACCCTTTTGCTCTTTTCTTTATTTTTCTTTTACAACTGGATTAAAGGACCAACGACTTAAACTTGGAAACACAAAATAAGTCGTATAACGACCAACAACAACGCTAGAAATTTGTTTGGGACAATGAAGAAAAAAAAAAAAACAAAGGGGTCATTTGGGATTGGTGCGGTTAAGGGACTGTTTGGATTAGAGGGCGATTAGGCGTGAACAACCAAACACACCTTATTGCTCTTGATTGAACTCAAAAGCATACAAGCAATTCAATAAGCCACGCAAAGAGCAAATAAGCATGAAAGGTTAGAAAAGAGATAAGCTAAAAAAAGGGAGAGCAGTTGGCTTAAATGGAAATCCTAAACTAGATTAAATAAGTAAATCAAAATTTAACAAGAAGTTCTAAAAAGTTATAATGAGCACAATGTGAACTAAAGCGATTAAATTAATCTAGTATACTCTAAGAGGTCCTAACAGTTCTAAACAAGCACTAACCAAAACTAACTAAGCTACAGTGAGTAACTAATAAGCTAAAAGATGACTTATTATTTGTTGTGTGGGCCGAGGCGAGCAGGGAACAACAGGTACTGGGAGCTTATTTTGGGTAGCTACTGAGGGAGATAAGCTCTTTAAGCTTATGTAATTTTGAAGACAAGCTAGGGTGAACCAGTCTAACCTAGTTCGGTTAACAAGTACTTAAAGCATCTAACAAGCTAAGCTAAATTATCATTAAGCTAAATGAGATAAAAAGTGCGGGACACATAGTTGAACTTGCAGGCTCGAATGACCTAAGTGGTCATTAGAGCTTACTTTAAGCTACCAAAGGCACTCACAAGCTAAGAGCACCTTGAAGAAGCAAAGTTGGCATGGCGGGCTTCCTAAAGAGTCTAAATGGGGTCAAATTAGATCTTGCTCTGACTTATAAGTAGTGTGAGCGTATCTTTAAGTTTCTTTGTTGCGATGGTTTGGACGAGGCGAGAATGAGGCAATTAAAATGGCTAAACAAGTTGCTATAGAAGCTCTTAATACTAACCAAAGCAAAAATCACAAATCCCATAAAACTAACTACTAGATGCCAACAAGATCCAATCCTAACTCTACCTCTAAGTTAGCTAAATCTAAGTAAAAGAAAGAAATTAGGCACATGAGGTCGCAATATCAATAAAAGATAATTTGCAAAATAACTTTCAAACCAATGAACACTTGTACACTTGTGCAAATACTAACAATGACTACGTTGAGAGTCAAAATGGGTCAAAGTGGGATTTTGACCCACTTTTATACAAATCCGAACACCCACAGGGATGAGAAATGATTTTTGCAACCGAGAGCTTATGAAGCTTGGGAAAATTTAACTTGCAATATTAGCTAAGCCAAATGAGTTTGAGCGACTTGTATCCTACCTTTAACAACACTTGGACGAATTTTAGAACAAGAAAAGTTGAAATCTCATTGAAACTAAGTTAACTTTTATTAAACGAAATTACAAATGACATTAAACCGAAATTTGAAAGTTACAATTAAAGGGAATGACAATCAAGTAAGCGGACTAGAACAACAATCTCAGACTTAAACTAAAACTAAAATTGAAACTAAAAGAAACTAGCTAAAGAAAAAGCGACTCACTCCTCCTCTGCCTTCTCCTCTCTATTTATACATCAAAAGGTCTTCCGCGTGTCCTTTGAGCAAATCCCACCACTAATCGAGCCATTGGATCACTTGATTGGTTTTTAGCCATTGATGGCTTTTGGCGGGAAACCACTTTTTTGCCAGTTGGCTCTGATAACTTGGACAGGGAAGGAAACATTTAATGCATCTTGGCTTGGGGTGTTTAGAGGGTAGGATGGGTGTGATGATGATGGAGGAAGGGCGTGGGTGGTTTTTGCAGGCATAGGTGATGATGAGGAAGGGTAACCCGTGAGTGGTTTAATATTCAAACTGTGGGTGGGTTTTGGATAACGGGTAAAAGGGTTGTCTGGATTTGGTGTTGGGCTAGGGATGTTTTTATTTTGGGCTTGGACTAGTTTTGGATAAAATATATAGTTTAGGGACCAATCTTGCCAAACCGAAAACCGAGGACCAATAATGAACATTACGAAATTATACTCCAAGGGTAGCACTTGACCATCTCCAATAGTATAAGGGCCATTTTGTTATTTGTGAAATTCCAAGGACTAAACATGACCATTTTAAAATCCAGGACCAAAGCTGTAATTTCTCAAAACTTTTGAAACTTTTCACCAAAGGACTAATTATGACAATTTATGATTTCAAAAGGACCTTTGGTGACTTTTCTTTAAAATAAGTGCTCAGGGACTATTTTGACAAGATTTGAAAGTCGGGGACCTGAAGCGCCAATTATGCAAACTTTGCTCGTTTTCATCGATTTTAAACATTTTGCATCTGAAACACATAAAATGCAATTTTGAGTTATTTTCGATATTTTGATGCATTTCGAGCGTTTTAAGTGTTTTGCGATTCAGATTGGCCAAAATGATGAGTATTCTGTACTCATCAACTCACAAAAACAAAAGCAAACACAAACACAAACACAAGCATCACACTGATAATCACAAACCCAAATAAAGTATTTAAAAAACCGAAAATGCTTGTTATCGGCATTGTACGGATAACGTGCCTATAACGCAACCAACGGTGCAGTTGGCAATGTTCTTGGTACCAAAAAATGTGGCTATAAGTCTATAACCAATTGCACCAAACGAAGAAAAACCTTTTTACAAAACTACCCCCTAACCAAACACAAAATGACCAAACAACTCTCGTATAATTCCATTCCTTAACTCCATCCACAAGCAAAGTCAACTTATCTAGGCTACTATTCTAGAAGCCCACAATAAATAACAGCTCCAAAGCCCAAGTTCAACACGCAAAATGACGCATACCCATACGTAGACCCATGAAAGCCCAACCAGCCACTATATATATACACACCATGTCTTGTTGATAACCTAATTAGGGTTCTTCTTTATTTGCGCCTACCAACCAAAAAAATCATCAGCAATGGGGAGAAGTATGTCTTCTTAACAATATTACTTTAATATGTTTAATGATCTTTTTACATACTTGGATCCTTTTATTTGTTATGTATCTGTGTCATTTTTATTTCATTTTATGCTTATTTATGTTAAATCTTGATCTGTTATATGTTTATTATTTTGCTAGTATCCTAATATTTGTTGAATTGATTTAGTTTTATAATATTGGTGATTATATTGTTACTTGAAGCTTAAGTCAGAGTTTTGAAATGATTTAGGAGTGAAATCTATTGCAGTTAGATAGATATATGTTATTTAGGGGGTGTTTGTTCAAGCTTATATGTGGGTTTGTTAGATTATTTGATTTCTGCTTATGTTTCATAAGCCCCAATTTTCTGGCTTATTTTGAGGCTTATGGGCATATATAAGTTTATCATATCATAATAAACATATATAAGCCTAAAAGTATCTAAATAAGCCAAAAATTAAAGCTTATGAAATATAAGTCGAGCAACAAATAAGCTCATAAGCTACATATAAGCTTGAACAAACTACTCATAAGAGTTGTTACATGTGAGGCTTTTAATATTTAGGAATTGTTGTTTTTGTAGATTCCTTTGTATTTTCACTCTGTTTTGGTCTTTGGTGCCTAGTATTTTTGCCATTTGATAAACAATTTTTTTGGTTTTATATGTCGTATGTTGTACAGTATTTAGCTGTCATTTTATTATAGAGCTACTTTAAATAAAAATATTATAACATATTTGCATTTTGCAGCTTAGCCTGCATAATTTAACTAGTTTACTGAAAAGATAATGATGTGGTTTGTAGTCACAGTTAAAACCATGCAAGTGTTCTTTTTTGTGGCTTATTTGGTATGGTTTACGGATTGACACGAAAATTAGCTGAGCCTGTATACTTGCTCTTGTATTATAAGTTTTTGTTATTGTTGTTTTGATTGATATATTAGTAATTTTTTATAAGGGTAGTTTATGGTTATTCAGTGATCGATATGGTATGATTATTTATTAACTTATGATGGTTTGTATTATGCAGGACCTGCCAGGTGTTACAGGCAAATCAAGAACAAGCCATACCCCAAATCCCGTTACTGCCGTGGTGTGCCCGACCCCAAGATCAGAATCTACGATGTTGGCATGAAGAAGAAGGGTGTTGATGAGTTCCCTTTCTGTGTTCATTTGGTCAGTTGGGAGAAGGAGAATGTTTCCAGTGAGGCACTTGAAGCTGCACGTATTGCTTGCAACAAGTACATGACTAAGTTTGCTGGAAAGGATGCTTTCCACTTGAGGGTTAGAGTTCACCCTTTCCATGTGCTACGTATCAACAAGATGCTTTCGTGTGCTGGAGCTGATAGACTCCAGACTGGTATGAGAGGTGCTTTTGGAAAGCCACAAGGTGTCTGTGCTCGTGTTAGCATTGGACAAGTGCTTTTGTCTGTTCGTTGCAAGGATACCAACAGCCCACATGCTCAAGAGGCTCTTCGTCGTGCTAAGTTCAAGTTCCCTGGCCGTCAAAAGATTATTGTCAGCAGGAAGTGGTATGTTTAGTAATATTCATCTCTTTTTGCAGAAAGCTAGTTGTGTTTTTGTATACCTGTGTTTAATATATTGTTTATGGTTGTTTCAGGGGATTCACCAAGTTTAGCCGAACTGATTATGTGCAGTGGAAGTCTGAGAACCGTATCAAGCCTGACGGTGTTAACGCTACGGTATATTATATTTCTTAAACCATTGCTAATATGAAGACAATGTGACAAGGGATAAGTCTGCATGATACTTGTCATATGCTTTACTTAAACCATTGCTAATGGTTGTTTTTGTAATTTTATTGCAGCTTCTTGGATGCCATGGACCTCTTGCTAACCGTCAGCCTGGACAAGCTTTTCTAGATGCTGTTGCTTAAGCATTGTTTTTCTGAGGCTGCATCTTTATTACTATCAAGTCATTGTAGTCCTAGACTCAGTTTTGCTTTATCTTGCAGATACTTTACTGTTTTGTATGTTCATTGCATCTCCTTCATGTTTTGGCTATTGCAATGAAAGAACACATTTGTCATTTGAATTTTATTGGTTGTCTATTAAGCTTTACATTGCTCTTATTTTGTGATGTCTTTAGTCTTTAATATTTCCTATTGCTGCAAATCCACCTGCTTCAGTCCATTTTGATAGCTTACATGTTCATATAGGACACATGAACAATATGGTTTCCAGTTCCATCGGCCTTGGGCGCATATAATGATTTGAAAAGTAATGTTATATAAAAAGTCTTTTTATAAGATATAATGCAAACTTGCTATTTAAACATTGATTCATTTAAGATGTTCTCTTTTTTCTAAAATATACATGCATATAATTGTTAACGGGACAAATTTTGGGCCTTTGAATTTTTTGAGGCCCTGGAGGTTGCCTATCTCGCATTATGGCTCACACTCAAGGACAGCTCTGCCGGTTTCTCAACTTCCATAATATCCATGCTAACATAGAAGACACCCTGCAAAACCTTAGCATCTATTCTGGACTTTGATGGACTCAATGGCTTTAGAATAAGCGATTAGGTTATCTGCAACAGCGTCGTCCAAAATTTTACACATAATTTGTGTTGTTTGGCACACAACATAAATTTTTCAATAGGTTGTATTGATAGCAGAGTTCATCTACTCAAATAGGTTGTACTGATAGCTGAGCTCATCTAGATAGCCATCATTGTATTCGGTAAATACGTTGTCTGTGCTCAAACTCGTCAATTGTTAACATATAGTCGCATTTTGTCATGTTCTTCGGCACACAACGTAGGTTACATGCTTCTTGGTTGGTCATAATGCTATTACCTCTAGTTTAAATGTAAACTTGCCATCGTATTTATATATTCTTGGTTAGTTGTCTTTCTTTTACTTTAGTTGTCTGCTTATATTTAAGAAGATTGTAGTCGGAATGCATATTACAAAATGATAACTGACACAATAAGAGGTATATGTGGTATCAGAGCTAGAGGGATGAATATTTGATAAATCATGGTTTCGTGTGTTTATTAGACTGCTTGTTCAATTGCTTATTCCGTTCAGATTTTACTTATTACGTTCAGACGCCAGTTAGAATTCAATATATTCAGTTGTTTTTACTGTGCTTATCAGATTCAGAGAGCTTATTCAAATGAGTGCTTATCAGATTCCAACACTTATTCAGCAGTTAAAATTCTGACTAAGTGCTTATTTCAGTTTAGATACAGCAGATTCTAAAACTGCTTGTTAAAGGTCAAACACTGAGAAAATCATAAATCAAACATTCACCTTTTTTTTTTTACCTAATATGGCTCTTTAGTTTTTGATTTAAATTCTCGGACCTTTTTTTAACAACAAAACCCATTAAAAAAAAAGAAGAATGCGAGAAACCAGAAAAGAAATCAAGTGCCATCAACGTCTTCCAACCGTTTCAAGAAATAAGTCAGCAAAATTTGTTGTCATATGTATCATGTTGAGCATAACTGGCAAATTAACCAAAAGCCAAGATGAACTGTTTCAACCTCCATGACAACATCTACAAGTTATAGATTGAACAAATAGCTAGCTTACTTAGTAGAGAACATAACTTATCCGCCCTCCTTTATATCCACTTCTAATTTCGGAGCCTGGTAGAACGCCTTGTACAAGTCACAATTTCCTTCGAGTCTTGACTGTCACTTTTTGCAGTTGCGGTTTTCTCCTTCGACTGCTTTGTTTTTTCGGCTTGACTGTTGCTTTTTGCAAGTGGGGTCGTCTCATTTTCTGCGGGGCTGTCTACTGTTGGTTTTGCGCTTCTTTCGTGCCATTGAGGCCTTTTTGGTTTCAGCTTCTTCCTCCACATCAGACATATCATTTTCTTTTTGCAAGTGTGGTGTTCTCATTTTGATGAATTTTGGGATATTGGCGTTTCTAAGTACCCATCTCATTCCCCGTCCCCGTCCCGGTACCCGTTTCCATGCAACATAGCTCTTGACCATTTTGAACACAGAATGTAGTAAATCAATAACAATTACTCCATATAACTATAATTAAGTATCAGAAGTTACACCAAGCACGTGTTTTTGCAATCATTGGAGTGAATGGACTTGATAAATTTAATGATACCCTTTCCTATTATATCCACAAAAGTAATTAATAATATACTTGATCTCTTCTCTATCCGATATAACAAACCTTGTTATTCAATAAACAACATTAATGTCAAACTTACTTCATCGTGATATGTACTAATGGGGTTGCGTGCACCTGTTGAGCGCCTTGGTTCTACTATTTCAGCATTCCTTATTTTTGGTTTAACTTTACGTTGCTGCATGAAAGAAAAAAAAAATGTGTCATATAAGCACTCACATTCACATTGTCGCAGATGTTGACAATTAAGTATGAAAAATACACTACCATGGACTTCTTCTCAACTTTTGAAAGTTCTGATAAATTTCTAGATATCTTCAAGATTCCCAATTCCTTCAAAAACAATCAGAAAATCATTAGAAGGTCATACTTATACACAACTGCGCAGGAACTTCATAATTTAAAAAACGAGCCACATATGTTGATATTGCTAAGTTAATTAATTTACAGCTACAGAAATGGCAATTGTAAATACATGAGCAATGAGCAGTTTTTTTTACCATACTTTCCTTAAAGTTGAATTACCTCAAATCTCTTTTTGTTCTCAAGTAGTTGTTTCTTACGAACCTCTTCATAACTGTTGGTTGCGGTCTCCTCAGCCATCAAATTACCTGTTGCTGTATTGAAAGATTACAAATCTTATTCATTTAAATAGAATATAAGGCATATGGAAAGTAACCCACATAACACCTAAATATTGCGCGTATGCGTATCTGCCCCAAGAGCAAGAAGCTAATCAGATTCAAGTTACACATTCATATATACTCAATCTACTTTATACGTATAACAAATTTGTACAAAAACTAGTTCTCCAAAATACCATGAAAATCACTGTGTTTGACTCCTAACTTGGTTAAATCAAGTTTCTGAAGATCAATCACTATATTATTTTGGAAGTGATTATCAGATTCTCTTGCATTTTCAAGTGACAATTAATCAGCTTCTAGTGAGCAGGTATAGAGCATAACGGGTTATAAAAAAGCCAATTAATCAGTTTACGAGTAGCTAGAACAACAAAACTTACATCTTTAGAGAACTACAAATTTTCGTACACTCAAATAACTAGTTATCTGTTTATGGCAACTTTAAACAAGCATTAGTGCATACAAACACAATATCCGACATCCCATTTTGTTACAGCTAATCATGAAATTATGTACACTTAATATTTCACTATCACAAACATCTTGAAATGTCCAGAAAAATTCCGAAAACGGCCACAGAAATAACAATTAGTCCGGGCACATCAGAGCCAAAAAAAGCCCGACTATTCCCGAGTTTTACTTTCCAAACACAATGACAAACACCCCTCAATTTACATATGAAATCTTGTTCACAAAATGTGGTTTTAGCAATGACTTAATCCTTTTATTTTATATAACCTAAAATTTATTAAAAAAACAGCTTCAAACTCATAAAATATCCATTTTATACTACTAAAATGCTAAAAAACAATAAAGATTCAATCTTTTACAAAATAATATACAAATAATAATAACCCATAAGACACATGTTTAAATAACCCCAAATAAATACTGGGGTTTGCTTATAAATATTGATGAAAAGGGTTTAAATTTTACCTGAGATTAGGACTCAAAATGGTGTGAAAGAATCTGTAAAGATTATTACACACAGTGAATGTGTTTTTGTGTGTGTGTAAAGAGAGTTTGAATGTTGAACTGGCGGTCAAATGGTTTGATGTTTTATGAGGATTTTGTGGTTTTGGTCCTTCACGAGAGTGGCATTTGTCCGTAGCGTTGGTGAGGCCGAATTTTTAAAGGGGTGATTGTCGTTAATAAATAGTAATATAACTTTTTTTTTTTTTTTTTTTTTTTTTTTAGGCGAATTTTTAAGCGGGGTGATTGTCGTTAATAAATAGTAATATAATTTTTTTTTTTTTTTTTACTGTAAGTAATATAATACTTTTTTTTACTGTAGTAGCCCGAAATGTACTGTAGCTACGTACTGTAGCAGCCCAACCCAAAGTGTCTTGTGAATCTCTTGTAGAAACACGGAAAAAGCTAGCTGATTTTTTGTGTTTTAATATATACTTATAATGTGTAATAGGTATGACACTATAATCCTTACATTTTACAAGGAAGCAATGTGTAATAAACTGAACTTTTTTTCTTGTTTTATTAGGTATTTATTAAAAAACTTTGAATCTGAATTTGATTTGCACATATGTATATGATTTGACACGGTCAACACGTTTAATAACGGGCCGGGTTTGGTTGACATTCTCAACCCATCAAATTTTTATTTTTTTCCTCTTCTCAACCCATCAAAAACATATTTGGGTTTTGATTTAACATTTCAACATAATAATTGTTACCATAGTTATTATTATCTTGTATACCCTTTATGTAACAAAAAGTGTGATGATTCTCTTAAACGTGCATTATATAGGAAAACAAAAAAAATAAACAAAACGGAAAGAAAAACAACTATAAAAAATGACAAAAAAACACATTAAAAAGCAAAGTTATGAGACGCCTAAATATCTAGTTCGATAAGATGTTTTTACCTCTTATCGTCTCTTAATGTTCATAAAAGACCAAACACTCTTAAGTGTCGTTTGTTTTTTCTCAATAAGCATTTTTTTCCTCTTTTCACTTCTTTTGTCTGCAGGAGGCCAGAGGTTTTTTGTTTGTTTTTTTGTAGACATAAATGCTTCTTTTCACTTCTTTCCTCTTCTAAATTTCAGACATTATTTTTCACTTCTTACCTCTTCTTTCCCAAACCTTACATCTCTTTCTCAATATCTTACATCTCTTTTACGTTTCGTCTGTTTTTTTTACGTTTTCATCCCTTTTGTACGTCTTGTTCCCTTTTTTTACTTTTCCGTCATTTTTTTACGATTTCGCCCATTTTTTACGTTTTCGTCATTTTTAACGTTTTTATTCCTTTTTCTTACGTTTTCGTCATTTTTGTTAATTTTTTGTCCATCTTTTTACGTTTTCGTTCGTTTTTATGTTTTAAATCTGTTTTTAACGTTTTAAATCTGCTTTTATTACGTTTCATCCATTTTTAACGTTTTCTTATAGCACAAAAAGAAAAAAATGAAAAATGAAATCTTGAATAACAAAAAAAAGCGGTCTTCATCCATGCAGATGAAGACTTTAGATCTACCTCTTCTTTTGCAGACATGGTTTGCAGATGAAGAGGTAAAAGCTCTGAAAAAACAAACGACACCTTAGTTTGTGTTTGTTTTCATGGAAAACCTCTTAATCTAACTTAGTTAGACGCAATCAAATGTTTAGACCAAAAGTGTGTTTTTTTCATATCATTAAAGGCAATAAGAGGTAATCAAGATTATGATAATTAAGAGACGCTAAGAGATAAAAACATATTATTGAACTAGATAATTTGTGTTGTTTGGCACACAACATGAATTTTTCAATAGGTTGTACTGATAGCTGAGTTCATCTACTCAAATAGGTTGTACTGATAGCTGAGTTCATCTAGCTTGCCATCATTGTATTCGGTAAATATGTTGTCTGAGCTCAAACTCGTCAATTGTTAACATTATAGTCGCATTTTGTCTTGTTCTTCGGCACATAACGCAGGTTACATTCATGTCTTGGTAACAGAGCTAGATGGATGAATTTTTGATAAATACGGTTTTGTGTGCTTATTAGACTGCTTATTCCGTTCGGACATCAGTTCGAATTCGATATATTCAGTTCTTTTAGTGTGCTTATCAGATTCAGTGAGCTTATTCAAATGAGTGCTTTTTAGATTCAGACACTTATTCAGCAGTTAAAATTTTGAATAAGTGCTTATTTAGGCAGATTAGTCAGATTTTAAAACTGCTTGTTAATGGTCAAACACTATGACAGAAAATCATAAATCAAACAGTCAGTTTTTTTTACCTAATATGCTCTTTAGTTCTCTTCGATTTAAATTCTCAAGCCTATTTTAACAACAAAACCCATTAAAAAAAACAAGACAAACGCAAAAAACCAGTAAAAAAAAACAAGAAAGCAAGAAACCAGAAAATAAATCAACTGCTATCAACGTCTTCCAACCGTTTCAAGAAATAAGTCAGCAAAAATTGTTGTCATGTATCATGTTGAGCATAACTGGCAAACTAACCAAAAGCCAAGATGAACTGTTTCAACCTCCACGACAACATCTACAAGTTATAGATTGACCAAATAGCTAGCTTACTTAGATAGAGAACATAACTTATCCGCCCTCCTTTATATTCACTTCTAATTGCGGAGCCTGGTAGAACGCCTTGTACCAGTCACAATTTCCTCTGACTTCTTTGTGTTTTTGTCTTGACTGTTACTTTTTGCAGCTGAGGTTTTTTCCTTTGACTGCTTTGTTTTTTCGGCTTGATTATTGCTTTTTGCAGGTGGGGTCTTCTCATTTTCTGCGGGGTTGTCTAGTGTCGTTTTGCACTTCTTTTGAGCCATTGAGGCCTTTTTGGTTTCAGCTTCTTCCTCCACATCAGACATATCATTGTCATCATCTTGACTTCCACTGTATGCTTTGACTATGTAAATCTGTGGATGCATCAAGCATGGAACCTCTTAAGAAACTTTTAAGCGTGTAAAAATAGGTAATTTTTTGTACATGGATCAAGCATGGAAGCATTAAGCGAGTTGGGAAACAAATCAAAATGGAAAGGTCAAAACAGGTAATTTTTTGTCAATGGATCAAAATGAATAAGCACATGTTGAAAATTAAAAAAGGTTTTACTCATCAAAACAACTTTGACAGCTCTATACTCCTTTGAGCCATTTTGAGTATTTTACATAGCTAGGCCTTCTTATATCACCAATTTGTTTAGCTAAATCTTTCAACCATACACCGATTAGAAGTAAAACATTATCCAAAGCTATTCATTAGTAAGCGGGCAGACCTTTACAATGAAATGATTTAAAGTAATACCCAAAATCTTGTTGGGCTAATTGGTTCAAATGCAAAAGGTGTTCACAAAAAAAATGTACCTTGAATCTTGTTCGCTCAATCAATTCAAATACCAAAGCATCACCATCATCAATTTTATGTTCTAGTGCGAATGCTCTCCAGCCGCCACTGAGTCCAGTTCTGCTGCTAATAAACACAGCCTCGTATTCGTTGCCATCCTCATCTTCTAATACCATATTCACCGTTGACTTTGGAAGATGGGCCTTACAGAATCTTTGAGGTAGCCCCTATTCGAATGTAAAATTAACCAAAAGGCACACATACTTTGATTAGCTTTTATATATGTCGCAATAGGTATAAGCTTCAAATAACAACTCAACTACAGTATGTATGTGATGTGATTTGCACACACCCTTTCTATGCATTATAAGAAAGTATATACAATGTGCCAAAGTTGATCACACCCTTTCTACGCATTATAAGAAAGTAAACATAAATCTTCATAGTTGTAAGAAAGGCTTGCAATTTTAAACAAAGTTGTGTTTTTCACATTTTTTAACTAGAAACATTTTTTCTAAAACTACAAGCACAATATATGTAGGCTTTTTATATATAATCTTCCCCAAATATTAAATATAAATTACAACTTAACACATTGATAGCTGTGAAAACTTTGACAAAACTTTATACAATTTGTCATTTTTTTATGCTATGTACGTAAGAGTGTCTTCAAATATTGGTTGCAATGTTCCTATAACGTGATAAAAAATTGCTCATTTTGCCACTTACCAACCAAAAGCAACTGTAAACATGAGAACGGAGCATTGACTTGATAAAAGATGGATAGTCAGACTGCAGATTGCTTTGAAGTTTCTCTGCAGACTTAATTGCTTGAGCCCTTTTTTCATACGAAGCCATTCTGCATTCTTCTAGGGGTCTTGAGATGTAACTGAAAATGTATATCATCCTTGTGAACCATAACATTTATGTGCCATAAGGTAATAAGAAAATTACTATTAGCCATTCGAACCTTGTCCATGAAGCATCAGACCTTGATCTCCTTCTGACATTTGGGAGACCTATATCAACCTGTAGATACATGAAACATAGAAATAAGTTTTAAACATCAGATAAGAGCTAGGGAGCAATATTTATCACAGATAAATATTAGTCTTTTAGGATTAGTAGAAGTTTATCAAGGACTCAAGGTAAGAATTCCATATATAAGTGCACACTAAATACGCTATTCGGTTTCCCTATATCAGATTGATCTAATAAGTTTTTGTTAAGTATGGCACAAAAACAAATAGGTCTGCAGAGGCTTAAATCATAGTTACGATGCATCCATGTTCTAAAACGAGATATAGAAAAAAATTCTATCTCTTGACCACTTTGAACACAGAATGTTGTAAGTCAATAACAATTACTCCTTACAACTATGGGTTAAGTATCAGAAGTTACACCAAGCACGTGTTTTTGCAATCAATGAAGTGGATGGACTTAATAAATTTAATGCTACCGTTTCCTATTATACCTGCAAAAGTAATTAATAATATACTTGTTCTATTCTCTATCCGATATAACAAACCTTGTTATCCAATAAACAACATTAACGTCAAACTTACTTCATCTTGATATGTAATAATGGGGTTGCGTGCACGTGTTGAACGCCTTGGTTCTACTATTTCAGCATTCCTTATTTTTGGTTTAACTTCACGTGGCTGTGTTAAAAAAATAAAAAAGGAATGTGTCATATAAGCCTCACATTGTCACAGATATTGACTATTAAGTATGAAAAATACACTACCTTGAACTTCTTCTCAGATTTTGAAAGTTCTGATAGGTTTCTAGACATCTTCAAGATTCCCAGTTCCTTCAAAAACAATCCGAAAATTATAAGGTCATATTTATACCAAACTGCGCAGGAACTTCATAATTTTAAAAAACAAGCCACATAAGTTAATATTGCTAAGTTAATTAATTTACAGCTACAGGGATGAGCAATTGTAAAAACGTGAGCACTGAGCAGTTTTTGGCCATACTTTCCTTACAGTAAAATTACCTCGAGTCTCTTTTTGTTCTCAAGTAGTTGTTGCTTACGAGTCTCTTCATAACTGTTGGTTGCGGTCTCCTCAGCCATCAAATCACCTGTTGCTGTATTGAAAGATTACAAATCTATGAAAGCGTAAAAGCAAAGAAAGAGCATCTTAGTCGTTTAAATAGAATATAAGGCATATGGAAAGTAACCCACATAACACGTACTTATTGCACGTGTACGTATCTGCCCCAAGAGCAAGGAGCTGTTCAGATTCAAATTCCACGTTCATATATACGCAATCAACTTTACACGTATAACAAATTTTTACAAAAACTAGTTCTCCAAAATATCATGAAAATCACTGTGTTTGACTCCTAACTTGGTTAAATCAAGTTTCTGAAGATTAATCACCATATTATTTTGGAAGTGATTATCAGATTCTTGCGTTTTCAAGTGGCAATTAATCAGCTTCTAGTGAGCAGGTATAATAAAACTGGCTATAAAAAAGCCAATTAATCAGTTTACGAGTAGCTAGAACAACAAAACTTATATCTTTAGAGAACTAGAGATTTTCATACAGTCAAATAACTAGTTATCTGTTTATCGCAACTTTAAACAAGCATTAGCACATACAAACACCATATCCGAAAACCTATTTTATTACAGCTAATCATAGAATTATGTATACTCCATATTTCCATATCACAAACATCTTGGGATGTCCAGAAAAGATTCCAAAAACGGCCACGGGGATACCAGTCAAGTCGCACACATCAGAGCCAAAAAAGGCTCGACTTTTCTCAAGTAGCTTAAATAGGGGTACCTCTCTGGCTACCCGTTTACTTTCCAAACACAATGCCAAATACCCCTTAATTTAAATATCAAATCTTGTTCAAAAAGTTTTAGCATTAAGATTGCTTCATTTTTCATTTAATAAAAACAGCTTCCAACTAATTAAAGATCTATTATACTACTAATCCAAGATACCATTCAAAGCAATTACAGTATGATATAATAAAAACCATAAACCCTAAATGCTAAAAAGCAATAAAGATTCAATATTTTACAAAATAAAATCCAAATAATAATAACCCATCAGTCACATGTTAAGAAAAACCCCAAATAAAAACTGGGTTTTGCTTATATAACTTTATAAAAAGTAAAATTTTAAACTTTATGCAAAAAACAAAGTATAAAGATTGATGAAAAGGGTTTAAAATTTACCTGAAATTAGGGCTCAAAATGGTGTGAAAGAATTTGTAAAGATTATTTCACACAGTGAATGTGTTTTTGTATGTGTGTGTAAAGAGAGTTTGAATTTTAAACTGGCGGTCAAATGGTTTCATATTTTATGGGGGTTTTGTGGCTTTGGTCCTTCAAGTGTATTAGGTATGACACTATCATCCTTACTATTTAAAAAAGGAGCAATGTGTAATAAATGGACCTTGATTTTTACAGTATTATTTTTGGCCAAAAATGACAACTTTATAACGAACTTCAACAAAGTTAATGAAAATGGTCGGGCGGAAAGAATTCATCGCCATATTCTGGAGACAGATTTGGCCATGATCTTTAGTGCAAATATTCCAGCATCTTACAGTTGGATTTAATGTTCAAGTTCATAACTAATTGGTAAGACTGTCGTTAAAAATAGAGTCCTTTTTAGGTTGTGCTCAATGAACTGTTAAGAGAAATAAGGTGAGACTAGTCGTTTAGTGTTGGCATAATAGCGCGCACCATGTGGCCATATGGGAAGCTTGGTACGATTTTGGAGGAATCCCGCATCACCCCAAGGAGCTTTTCCAAGTCCCTCCCTCGTTATATAAATAGAGAGGTAAGCTAAGGCTTTATTTATTCATTCTCTAATTCTCATTCCTACTCCTTGTAAGAGTCAACACGTGTATCGAGACCTTAGGAGTTCGAATCGATTTTCTTTTGGTTCGTGGGTGTGAGCCATTAGAGGTACTCTCGTTTGAGTACTTGCCTCCAAGTTCGACCAAGGTGGTTTGTGTGTGAGAAATCCGATTTTCTCAAAGGTTAGTATTTTCTTATTTGTTTATTTATTTATTTATTTTAAATTGCTTTTATTTATTAAGTTAAGATCTTTTAGGGTTTAGTTTCCTTCTTACCCTAGATTAATTGTTATTTTACTGCATGTTAATCTAGTTAAGGTATAGAAAACTCATCACTGGTAATCAGAGCCTTAGCTTAATAATATTAGCACTTAATTATCTATAAGTAGGTTGTTAACATGTGTCATGTGATAAGTATAAATAATTGAATATTAGTTATTGTCTTATGATCATTGAATGTTAATATGAATTTACATTTTAGACCCTAATGTTTTGATTGTTTAAAATGTACTCTAAATTTTAAAATGTTTAAAAAATAGAACCTAAAGCTTTAAATGTTTAAAAGAAACATTAAACATATTATAATTGCTATATTGTATATATATCATTAATCTAAATACATCGTTAGTCAATTGATAAATCAACTCACCCATAGTGAACAAACTATAAGAGAGGTATAAAGCAGGTCGCTTTGCTTCCCTAAAGAAGTCGGGTTTTTAATAGTAGATGAGCATATCCAAGATTAACATGCCATTGATCAGAATTAATGAATCTCAAAAGAACTAGGAATTTCATAGAGAATGAAACTGACAAAGACATTGTCTACCTAAAATAAATTTGTGATGTGATTACAGCAACCCTCTTCATAAAAGCGAATCTAAAATATGGATCATAGCCTTAATTTAATATTGGATAATTAATTACGGAATATTCATGCTAACTAAAACTGTTTTATCTCTGCTGAAAATGGTGTCAATTCTCCCGTTCCCAATCTCGCACAATACTCAAACTTCTCATTACTCTCAGTTCTCGGGAGGGAAAGACTCACCGGTCCTAACTATATGGTCTGGATGTGAAACCTTAGGTTCACCCTAAGGTACAAGAACAAATAGTATGTTCTCGATGAGCAAATTCCCACAATCGATGATGATTCAACACAAGAAGAGATTGAAGCTCACCGAACGCACTATAATGATGCAAACAAAGTGTCATGCATCATGGCATCATCCATGAGCCCTGAACTACAAAAGACTTTTGAGAACATTTGGGCTTATGAAATGAACCAACAACTCAAAGAAATATTCTAGGAAAAGGCAAGCAAGGAAAGCATTGATGTTGTTAAATCCCTCATGGCTTACAAACCGAAACCTGGAGCCTCTATTTGTGCTTTTGTCTTAGAGATTGTTAGTGTAAACGTTACGACGTTTAATCTATACAGTATCTTCATATTTTAATGATGACAAACATGCAACCTGTAATACATAACGTAAAGTGCACAAGTTACTTGTTTACGCAAATCATCAATGTATGCACACATCAACATCTTCCGACGTCTCAAGTCTGAATCACTTAAGGTATGTACAAAAAAGTTACCAAACTAGTTAAGTGATCAAAGAAATTATTTTTGTCCTCAAACCTCACATTTTTATAAATGTGACAAAACCTTTTTACAAAAATAAATTTTACAAATTATTTTTGTAATTATAAAGAAATGTTTTAATAAGAATTTCAAATTCCCAACATCTATTTTTCCCGCCAAATCAGTTAAATTTTCACCATAAAACATTTCACCACTAAAGGACAAAACTGTCAGGAAGGTCCCTTAAATAGGGTGACGGTCCCGTATATGTATGAGACCGTCCCCCGCTCCTCGAGCTGGCTATAAATACTGCACTGTTTTTTTCAGAAAAATCAACCCTCTTTAGCACAAAATTTTCTGTATTCTTAAATCTCTCAAATCTCTCTTCTTTGATCACATTAACTTGTTTGATTCTTGTTTAAATGTGATTCTTTCTTCCTTCCCTCAAGTTCAAAGAGAAGAACTTTCGTCATCATCTAGATACGAAGTTATGAAGTCTAGCTAGTCTACGTGTAACATTTGTTACATATAGATCGAGTCCAAATATTTTGTAATATGTAGATTCGGACAACGTGTAAGTCCGTGAAGTGTCATGTGTATCCGGGGGATGTGTAAGTCCGTGAGGTGTTGTATGTAGATCGGGTAGATCGTGTAGATCGAGTAGAACGTGTTGATCGGGTTGATCGTGTTGATTGTGTAAATCGGGTTGATCGGGTTGATCGTGTTGATTGTGTAGATCAGTTAGATCGTGTGTGGATTGGTTCTAGCCAAGATTAGAACTCGACATTCCGCTTAGTGTCATAAATTAGCGAAGGTGTGCGGTTTTCTCCGCCGAGAAGGGAGCTTATTGATTAGTGAAGTAACCCCCGAGTTGGGTACTCGGGGAGTGGAGTAGGGCGAAGAGGTGCTTCATGATGTTCGATTTGCTTTTTCCTTTACTTATTGCTTTACGTTTATATTCGTTTTAATTACTTCTTATTAAGTAATATTATTATGGCACTTGTGATGATTGCATGTATAGATTTATCTTCATATTTACTAGCTAAATTAAATAAAATGAAACATCAGAAAATTTCATCACATGTCTCAGAAACGCTACTGGTGACAATCCTGTAAACAGACAGGCGGTCCCGCATATATATGGGACTGTCCATACATTTCAGGGACCGTCCCCAGTTCAATCAAACATAGCTCAATCTTGTTATCTATGTGTTGTGCTTATGTTTGTGTGATTGATTGTTTATATTATTGATAATTTGTGAGTCTTGGTTTGGTAAACATACTTGTAATTACGTGACATATATTTGTTATAAGTTTCGTAACCACTATTCATATTTAGTCACACTTGATCAAAAATTTGATATGAAAGATTTTAGATTTTAAATAGAAGCGTATTCACCCCCCCCCCTCTACGTTTCTACAGAGATGAAAGGGTACCTTGACAGATTGGAATCTTTGAACATGGTATTCGATATTGAGCTTTCTATCAACATAATCCTATCCGGTCTGCCAGGTGATTACAATCAGTTTGTGCTCCCGTATCAAATAAACGGGAAAGATACCTTAATAATGGAACTCCATAACTTGTTGCAAATCGTTAGGCAATGGATCAAGAAGATTGATATGCCCTCTACTTCAGCGGCTCATGTGTTGACTGTTGGTCATAATGCAAAGAAATGAAATACGCCTCATTCCAACTGGAAAGGAAAGGCCACAAACGGAAAGTCTGATCATAGGTCTAAGAGAAAGGCTGAATCTGATATTGCACTGACAAGTGATCCAAAGGAAGTATTGTGCTTCTACTGCAACACAAAGGGACATTGGAAGCGTAGCTGCTCAAAATATCTAACGGACCTCAAAGACGGAAAGGTTAAAAATGGTGGTCACTCAGGTATGTTTATGATCGAACTCCACAATACTAAAACTTCATATTCATGGGTCCTGGATACAGGGTGTGGTACTCGCATTTGCATTGTTTTGCAGAGTCTAAAGGAAAGTAGGAGGTTGAAGCATGGAGAGCTCAACTTAGTCATGGGAAACAGAGACATCACGCCCGTGACAAGGACTGGTAAGTACGAGCTCATGCTGAAGTTTGGAGCTAGGATAAATTTAAATAATTGTTGTTATTCGTCAGAAATAACAAGAAACATTATTTCATTTCATGCTTTGTGTAAGGATGGTTATAAATTTTCATTTGATAATGAGAATGGAACCATTTTGGTTTATTTAAATGGTTGTTTCTGTTAGAGTGTATGTTTACATTGAAACTGTGCGTCTTTTAGCTTTATTAATCACCAATATTTATAGAGTACAATGTAACCCTAATGTACCCTAAGCCCACAGATCGGGCTTGGGCCAACATCTATTATATCGGCTAATACTCTCTCGCAGTCCGAGCGGCGAAGTCGCGAAAGCTCGGACTGGAGACACTTAAAACAGCAAAGCTATAACTAGTTCTTGATAAAGACACCCACATCAAGCGAAAGAAAATCAAAGAAAAAATGAGGTACATGTTGAAGAGCTTGTAGATTCACCAATGATGTGCATTAGGACATCAAAAGATACTCACAGTGATTCTTGAAGAAGTAACACCAGACAACATATTGAAGAATTAACACCAATTGTCGAGCCTTATTCGACTTTAGGGAGGTCTTCAAATGGCGGATATTGAAAGCAGTTTTTTAAAATAAAATAAAGAAGGAAAACAAAAATTCTATCACTCCTTCATTAGTGGGATTGGTAAAAGCAATAAAAGATGATGGTCAAAAAGCATATAATCTTTTTGACTTTTAATAATGAACCATCGGTTAACATTTTTTTTAAATCGAGATCCATGTTGTTTACTTGAACGAAAGTTCAAACACTCAACCACATCTCGAATTTTGATTTCTGATTTTGTCTATCTGCTTCTTCTATTAATCTGAAGAAGACATATCAGAGAGAAATCGAAAACACCAAATCATTTATTTAGGGAGGATCCTGTTACAGGCCTAACGTTGGTGGATATGAAGAGGAGCTCGCGACAGCACTTTGGATGTGCATTAGGACACCAAAGTTGTTGTAATGAGTCTTCCTTTGAGCATCATTATTAACTTTACCTATCATTGGATCTTCTGTTTTGGGCTTCATTTCATCTGAACCATCTTTTTCGATTGTGGTTGTTGTGGTGTTGGGGTCCACCAGGGGTTTGGTGTTGTTGTTCTTTAGTTGTTGGTGTGATTGTTGGTGTGGTGGTTGTGTAGAACCGATCATCATTATAATGGTTTTGAAGAAGACAGGTTGCGGCAGCAAGAAGGGATATGAGTAAATCAGTTGCGAGGTTGACAGAAAACCCACTTGTTTATGGTGAAACAGGTGTTGGTGCAGCATGTGTTTATGGCTGCTCTGGACCGTTTGTCATTATAACGGTGAGGGAGGAGCTGTGCGACAACAGTAAAGATGGTGCTGAAGAAGATGATGGTGTGGAGTGAAGGAGACCACGATAGTATGGTTAAAGGAGCTATAGCAGCGAGGGTTATGGTGGTATAGGAGATGCAGAAGTAGGGTTTTGTTTTGGGAGGGAAGAAAGTGTCAGCAGTTTAGGGTGGGAAATGAGGTTAGGGTTTTAGAGGATCGGTCAACCCTCTGATACCATGTTAGAGTGTATGTTTACATTGAAACTGTGTGTCTTTAGCTTTATTAACAGGGCCATCTCGTGAATTTCAGTGGCCCCGTGCCATTACCACAAAGAGACCCTCAAACACACACATAATATACTTATGTATAAGTAGTGCATGAATCAATTGAGCTTGAGCCTCATATTGTGTACATATATATTGTAGAAGTGCATGAAATTTGGTGGCCCTTGTCAAGCAGTGGCCCTGTGCAATCGCACCTCTTGCACTCCCCTAAAGCCGGCCTTGTTTATTAATCACCAATATTTATAAAGTACAATGTAACCCTAATGTACCCTAAGCCCACATATCGGGCTTGGGCTAACATCTATTATATCGGCTAATAGTTTCATGTTTCAAGTTTCTCCTTGCAAAGGCATATATGAAACTGTTCAATGTATTAGTAATAATGGCAATGTGATTTTAAATGTTAGTTCGTCTAATGATCTTGATAAATCGAAATTATGGCATTATCGTCTTGGGCACGTAAACAAGAAACGCATCGCCCAACTCCAAAAGGATGGAGTGTTGGAATCATTCGACTTCAAATCGGATGATGTATTAGTAGATATGGATGGAAATCACTACTATGTTACATTTACTAATAATATCAGTAGATATGGATATGTTTATCTGATTAAACATAAGTCGGATACCTTTGAAGTATTCAAAAGGTATCAAAACAAGGTAGAGAACCAACTTGGCAGAAAGATAAAGGTACTCCGATCCGATAAGGGAGGAGGATACCTTAGTATCAAGTTTTTTTTATCATCTTAAAAATTGTGGTATAGTTTCACAGTTAACTCCTCCTAGAACACCACAACTGAATGGAGTTTCTGAGAGGATAAATAGAACCCTGTTAGACATGGTTCGATCTATGATAAGTCGAGCAACACTTACAATAAGCTTCTGGGATTACGCATTAGAGACAACTGCTCATATCTTATATCTTGTACCCACTAAAAAGGTTTCAAAGACACCTTTTGAGATGTGGAAGGGAAAATGTCCTTCTATTGGTCACATCAAAATATAGGATTGTGAGGTTTTCATTAGACTAGAAGCTCAGGAAAAACTATAAGCCAGATCTGAAAGGTGTCATTTCATCGGTTATCCTAAAGAGTCATTTGGATATTTATTTTACAGACCCAAGGATAATGTGGTTTTTGTAGCTCGAAGAGGAGTGTTACTTGAGAGAGAAATGATATCTAAAGAGGACAGTGGGAGTAAGATAAACCTCGAAGAAATTCAATAGTTTGTCGATGGATAACCTTAGTGAACACTGACACTCAACAAGAGGTGGTGACACCTGTTGAGCCTGATTATATATCCTTACCCATTCTTAGAACAAGTGTAGAGTTAGCAAGCCTCCTCATGATCCTCAGTTCTACTATGGTTTCCATATTGAATAGAATAAGATTAGTGATAGTACACTAAGTGAATTAGATGAGCCTGCCAACTACAAGGAAGCGATGGCAAGCCCTGAGGCTGCTAAGTAGAAGGAAGCTATGAAAAGCGAGATTCAGTCTATGTATGAAAACCAAGTTTGGAATTTGGTTGACACTGCGCCTGGTGTTAAGACGGTGGGATGTAAGTGGATCTTCAAGAAAAAGACAGACAAGGATGGGAAATTACACACTTATAAAGCTAGGTTGGTAGCGAAGGGCTATACTCCACGGGATTGATTATGAGGAAACCTTCTTACCATTAGCTAAAACAAAGTCAATTAGGTAATGCTTACCAGAGATACGTTTCATGATTATGAAATATGGCAGATGGATGTCAAAACCGCTTTCCTTAACGAAAAACTGATAGAGGATGTATTTATGGCACAACCAGAAGGTTTTGAAAATGCAAAGTATCTTAAAAGAGTGTGCAAGCTTCAAAAGGCTATTTATGGACTTAAATAGGCATCTCGTAGCTGGAATCTCTGCTTCCATGATAAAGTCACACAGTTTGGATTTTTCTATAAGCGAAGATGAGTCATGTATATATGTCAATGTCAGTGGGAGTGTTGTTGTCTTCCTGGTATTATATGTAGATGATATACTACACATAGGAAACAATATCCCAACATTACAAAGTGTAAAAGATTGGTTGGGGAAATGTTTCGCTATGGAAGATTTGGGAGATGCAGCATATATTACAGAGATAGGTCGAATGTCTTATAGGACTCAACCAGGACACGTACTTAGATAAATTTTAGAAAAGATTCAAAATGGAAAAATTCTAAGAAAGGGAATCTACCCTTACATCATAGCATAAAGATTAGTAAGGATCTATGTCCAAAAACTGATGAAGAACTGGACAAAATGAGTTGAGTCCCATATGCTTCGGTTGTAGGATCGATCATGTATGCCATGACGTGTACAAGGCCTGATGTCTCCTTTGCTTTGACCATGGTGAGTAGACATCAATAGAATCTTGGTGAAGGTCATTGGACAATTGTAAAGAATATTCTTAAGTATTTAAGAAGTACTAAAGACATGTTCTTAGTTTATGGTGGAGAATAAGAACTCAAAGTGAATGGTTATTGTGATGCAAGTTGGGAAACAAATAAAGATGATAGTCGTTCACAATCTGGTTGGTTATTCTTGATGAATGGGGGAGCGGTGACCTGGAAAAGTTCAAAGCAAGATAGAGTGGCAGACTCCACATGTGAGTCCGAGTATATTGCAGCTTGTGAGGCTTCAAAGGAAGCAATCTGGATGAAGAATTTCATTGGAGATCTTGGAGTTTTTCCAACAGTACAAGACCCCATTGAAATATTCTATGATAATGAGAGTGCAGTTGCCTTGACAAACCCAAGGATCACGAAAAGTCAAAGCACATTAATAGAAAATACCATTTTGTTCGAAGAAAAGTATAAGGACACGTGATTGTGAAGCATATACGATCAGAGGATAATCCAACTGATTCATTCACAAAGGCATTGGCTAAGTCTAGACATGATGAATATGTTAGGAGCATAGGATTGAAAGATAATATAAAGTTTTAGTTGTTAGTTTGAATTTGAAACATTATAAACAATGATTGAAATTTTAATAGATTTGGTGATTAAATAATGGAGATTTGTTTATTTGCAACTGTGCTACCATTTACTGTAACACCCCCAAATCTCGGTACAACGGAAGACTTAAACAAGTTTTCGAGGCGTTACTTGGATTGGTACGTCACACAAGTTAGCAAACAAGATAGTCATATTATAACTCAAAAACCAATCCCAAATTTAATTATCCAATACAATCATCCCAAAATAGTTAAATGTAAGGCCCAACATGATTATAAAATAGGTCCGCATAATATTATCAGAGTTTAAATATGATCCTTCAACCATGCCTCATTGCCAAGCTTCCACAGAATAATTCCAAACATCACTTAGATACCTGAGAAAAACATACTAAAAGGTCAGCTAACGCTGGTGAGTTCATAGGTTTAAGTACAAATACATTAGTGGACCTGTAGGAGTTTATTTTCTATGCGAGACTTAAGATATATACACAATATCACATCAATCACATACCAATATCACAATCAATAACACCATCAATAACATATCTGACGTCATAGTAGGGCCTTAAGCAACACTAGCCAGCGCAGTCGTAGCAAGGTCTAGAACAAATGCTACCCTGGACTAGGTCGAGGTAGAATTCTATACTTAGCTAGGCAAGTGTCATAGCAATATGATTGCTACCCTAGACTAATGCAACAACTACCACATATCTATCTAAACATTCAATCACATAAGCAAATCAAAAGTTTAAAAGGTCCAAAAGAGTAGCATGATTTCTCACCCCAATTAGTTAAAACAGAGATGAAAGTGGGGCTATGAAACTCACCTCAAGCAAGCAGCGCACAAACAAACACCGCAACGAAGATAACACTAACACGGCTCAAAGAACTCTTGAGTCAAGACAACCTATTAATATAAACCAATTCTTAATATATATTTCCAAAATCAACATTATCTACCCCAATGTATTCCTTTTCTTTATCTCCAAAAATATCTCGTTTCACCGTTTAGTCCTAGCGTTTGGTATCGTCGTGTGTGTGTACCGACTCAACATGATATCATGAATGCACTCAAATAACCACAATGTGACTCAATGCAACACAATGAGATATCTAAGCGATAAGCTCCATAGTCCAATAAGTTTCGGAATAAATAGTTAGACCTTATCGAATTTGTCAACTCGATAAACTCAATCAAATAATTTTTGTCGCTTATTATCCCATAAACCGGTCGCATTCTGATGCATGCTTTACTGACTAGGTTTTAATATTTATAAAGTCTCGTTATACCTATGGTCTACCCTAATGCACTAACGGGCAGTGTACCCGGTCGTATGTAGTGTAGTATTCGGTAAAGCCGAGGTCGTCCCAAGAGCTATGTGTGTTGGATTATTACTAAGTCTAATTGTCACAGATTAATAATGGTTTCGATAAGGATTTAATTAATTAACTACTAAAGCAGATAAAAGCAAATAAAGGCAAAGGATAAATCAATAGAGGAGAGTGGTGCTAACCTAGTTATTCCTCCTAGCTAGTAATGTCTACGTCTACTTACTTCCAATTACTTCAGGTGGGGTCAAAGTCGAGAGGAAAACATTTGGTCAATTCGCCTAACCTATCGAAGAAAGATGCCACCACGGGAGAAGTCGGTGTCCCTCATAAGTCCTGTTGTTCCCGGTCCCTAAGCCAAGTCATTAAGTACCGCTACATACTAGATTTGTAATAGTGAGTGCCCGGGTGTTAGCAACTTAAATACTCACCCCCTAATTCTTAAGTTCATCCAAAAGGTAGGTGATCAGTTGGTCAAATCGCACAAGTAGAAAGGGTCGTCAGTTGGTCATATCTTACCCTTCCCATCTCAGTCCGCTCACCTAGGGTCAGTTGGTCATATCTCCTAGGCAATTGGCCTCTACCGCCATTCAAAACTACCGAACCAAGCGTGGCTATCAATAAATTATGCATGCATACACTTAGAAATAATTGTACGAAAGTAATGTAAACGCAAACAAAACAATTAAGGAATCATAACTAGGCCAGCACCAAGAGGTGCTTAGCCGCTCATATTAACCATACAAATCAATTAAATATTCAAAGGTACGAAATACATGAATCGAAAGTAAAGAAAAGATAAAATGCTAATGCTTATCGTAGGGGAGTGATTTCTCCTTGGAGACGACTTTGTATGCTCCTCTAGACACATCTTTAACTTTTCCCAAGTTCTCGGTTGTTGTGTGTGGAATGGGATGATTAGAAATCTTTGGAATTCGTGGGGTATTTATAGGCGGATCGGGTTCTGGCGTAACTATAACAAGAGTTATGCCGTAACCTTCAATTCCTTCGTATTTTGCACTAGATTTGCTAGTTACAGCGTAACCTTATTATTGATGAAATAGTTACGGCGTAGTTATCAGTGACGTGGAACCTCATTTGACCTAATATAGTTACGTCGTAGCCTTTGGGGAGAGTTACGCCGTAACCTTATGATGAGTTGGTTTTCTGAGTCACGCTTTAGTTATGGTGTAATGTGAGAGATGAGTTACGCCGTAACTTCTTCAAAGTCAGCATACTATGATAAATATTTTGATATTTCTCCAGTTCCGCGTCTCTTTAGCTCCAATGCTCGTAATTTACCTGAAAGTGGAAAACAAGCGTAAATCCATATAAATGATATAAATTACAAGCTTTATTGGGGGAAATTGACACTTAATAATCAGGATTATTTGATGTTAACACATTCCTAACGAGTCATAAGGATAATTCACCCATTAATAACGTTATTCTACGTACCTAACGGACTCTTATTAGATTCGTCAACCTAATAAGTCTGTTATCCACGTGGATCGACGCTATTAATGTTAGGTCATCCGTAACCCATGCACAAGACGTGAATAGTATTAAATGCTCGAAAATGGCATTAAATGCTCATAAATGGCACATTTCGATAAACGTGCACTCGAACCATTAAATACTTATTAATTAGAAAACATTTCCGTTTTTAGTTGTTAATTCCCGTTTAAAATAGCGAATAACAAGACAAGTCTTGTTATTGAAGGTTTTAGTATAAAAACAATTTATTATTTATGTTTCTTAATTTTATTAACATGTTTACATATATATATTACGTCAATTTCAATATAAGTTTCAAATCGTTATTCGTTTCGAGTCCACAAGCACGAGTCATGACCTGTTGGGTTTTAGGTTCCTTGGATCATGAATTATTCTAAGTGTTGGAACCTCAGACAGTGTTGTTGAAACCACGGATAGAAGAATGAATCCACTGCTGATGAGAAACCGCGGCTAGTAGTATTGTGTAACCACGGATATTGTATTGTAACCACTGCTAGTCTTGTATAGTCGGTTTAATATTTTGTATTAGATAAATATGGAAAAGATATTTATCTTGTAGGTTACGTATTGTATTATGTAAAGGACTCCTTAGCCTATAAAAGGAGGTCCTTGGTTAGATTAGATATACGTATGTTTTATATCTAAGGTCGATACACTTCAAGGTTGTAAAACCCTAATACTGGTTAGAGTATTCGTATTAATAATAATATTAATATTGAGGTGTTGAATGTTCATTGTTCTTCTTCTTAAGATTAAGTATTAAATTCCGCATGATACTTAATAAGTCTTTGTTTAAGTCAGTTTCTATAAAGGATTGTTTGCTCAACTGGGATCAACAAGTGGTATCAGAGCTTGTGATCTAGAAACTGAAACAAAGAAGAAGCTTTGTTACGTTCTGTTAAAGTAAGTAAAGATGTCTGATGAAACACACATGGTTCTTGCATCAAAGGTGCCCATGCTCAGCGGTGAGTACCAAATGGAGAATGCGAATGAGGCAATACATTCGTATGATTGATTATGCTATCCGGGACGTTGTTGAAAAAGGTGATACTCTTCCTAGGAAGGGTGATGATGGTAAAGACATAGCCATTGTTAGTGAGGTTGACAAGGCTAAAAGGAAGTCGGAGATTAAAGCCCACATTATTCTTTCTATGGGAATACCTAATGAGTATGCTTTGGACTTTGATCAATTTGAGTGCGCTTAGAGTTAATGGATGCTATTGAAACAAGGTTTCTTTGGCAATGAAGCTACAAAGAAATCAAGGAAGAATATGCTCAAGCATCGACTTGAAAACTTCACCGCTCACGGTGGAGAAAAACTTGATGGCACTTATAACGGACTTCAAAATTAATCGATGGCCCGAAGTTAGTGGACAACAAGGTTGCTCAAGAAGATATAAATTTGAAGTTCATCGAAGTTTATCACCGATCAATGTGCACACGGTTGTGTGGAGAAATAAGGATGACTTTGATAAGATGACTCTAGACAATCTCTACAACAACTTGAAGGTTTATGAGTGCGAGAACAACATTCTTTGGTGCATCTTCTAATAATCAAAACATTGCTTTTGTTTCCACAAATCACAAAAGCTCACCGGATGTATCCATCACGCCTATGGTATAACCACGACCATTGCTAACAATACCACCGTTAGTGATAATGTCGATGATGGTGCAATTTGTGCTTTTCGGTGATTTAACTACCGATGTTCTTGTTTTGAATCAAGATTTAGATCAAATTGATCACGATGATCTTGAAGAGATAAATCTACAAAGATGGCGAGATGGCAATGTTGACTCTCCAAGCAAGGAAGTTCTTAAGGAGGACCGGAAGACAGGTTAAGTATGATGGTCAAAGGAGAGCTGGATTTGACAAAAGCAAGATGGAGTGCTTTAGCGCAAAAGAAAGGTCACTTTGCTAGAGAATGTCGAGCTCCCAAGAGAATTGAAGGCATCAAGAAGACCATCAAGAGCTCGCTTCTTCTTCACATTGGTTGCTCAAGATGGTATTGGTGATTATGATTGGAGTGATCAGTTGAAGAAGGTCCCAATGCGACTTTTCTTGCTAGTGAAGCTTCTAAAGAGCATAACTTTGCTCTTATGGCCTATGCTTCATCTTCTAGTTCGATTAAAGGTATCTAATGATTCAAAAATTCTACTTGTTCTTTCAAATCATGTCAAGATAACTTAGAATCACAAAGAGCTATTATTGAGAGTTTGAGAAAAGAAGTAGAAAGACTGTCTCTAGATAACTTAGGTTATAGAGTTGGTCTAGAAAGTGTTGAATAAAAGCTTAATTACTGTATTAAATGTGAGTTTGAGTATGTTGATAAGATAAATATACTAGGTGGTGAAATTGATCTTAAAAACAGAGAGATTACAATGCTTAAAGAGAAACTAGAAGAGGCAGAGAGTGTAAAACAAAAAGCCCTAGTAGAAAAACAAAAACATGTTGTTAGGGTTGCTAAAACACAATATGCTTCTAATCTAGTAAATAAGCCAATAGGTCAAAAATTATTCAAGGATGGTACTGGTCTTGGTTACAATGATATGCCACCACCATCTCTTATGAAACATGCACCACCTACAAAAGAGCTGTCATTTAGCGGTGAATTTAGTTTCAATAAACACAGAGGTGAGATTAACAAGATTGAATCACCTAAGATATGTTCGATAAGTCATCTGATGCTCCCACTATTGAAGATTGGGAATCAGATTCTGAGGAAGATAGATTTGAATCAACTCAGTCTGAAAAGATAGAACATGTTAAGAAATTTGATTCTAAGCAAGCCAACCTTGTGCCTAGATTTGGAGCTCAAATTGCTAAGAAAGTTGTAGAGTACAAGGAGATACCTAGGGAACAAATGAAAATATATATACCTAGGGGCAATCAGAGAAACTTTAATGGCCTAATTTCTAACAGATTAGGAGATGAGTTTCAATGTGTCAAGAAGGCTTGTTATAAATGTGGTAGTTTTGAGCACTTACAGAGAAAGCTGTATAAAACCAACCACAAGTTTGGAATCAATGGAGGAGGGTAAATCACCAAAACTTTTCAAAGAAAACAAACCCTCATCCTAATGAAACATGATTCCTAGAGCGGTTTAATGAGGAATGGTAATACAAAGTCAATTATTCTTCTTTGCACCCAAATGGGTTCCAACCATCGCTAAGCAAAATGTAAACACGGCTAAGCAACATCAAACCATCTAAGCAAAATATCACCACCGATACAAAATAAGTTTTAAAAATTCCAAAGGTGATAAGCGACACGTTGGTTGGAAATTATTTTATCTTTGTTAAGACCTCGACTAGTTGGCAATGGAAGCCTAAGACCAAGGTTTTACATCATGTCAATCGTGCATCAATGGACCTAAATAAATTTGATTATGTTGATGCATAGGCGGACCCAAGTCGATGTTGGCTTGGGTCCACAAAAGAACTAATTTGTTTAAATTCATGTGCGGGGCAATCTACAAGATGAGCTAAAAGACAAAGGAATTTTTATAGTGGTTGCTCTGGGCACATGACTTGGGATGGGAGCAACACGGAGGATTTTGAAGCTTTTGATGGAGGATATGTGGCATTTGGCAATGATCCAAAAGAGGAAAGATTCTTGGCGAGGCACAATCGAATCGGGACATTAGACTTTGAAAAGGTCTATCCAGTACGAGGACTAAAGTACAATTTATTCAAGTTTCTCAAATGTGATAAGAAAAAGCGGGTACTTTTGGTGAAACCGAGTGTGTGGTGTTGTCACCGATTTTATGATGCCTAATGAAAAGTATATATGACTTAGGGTACCTAGGAAGGAAAACATATATTGTTTTGATCTTAAAGATGTAATTCCTAATAGGTCCTTAACTTTGTTTGTTTGCTAAAGCATCAATAGATGAGTCTAAATTGTGGCACAGAAGGCTAGGTCACCTTAATTTTAAAACAATCAATAAACTGGTGAAAGGCAACTTAGAGAGAGGGTTACCTTCTAAGGTTTTTGAGTGTAAGGAACTTTGTGTGGCTTGTCAAAAAGGAAAACAACATAGAGCCTCTTGTAAGACCAAAACTATAAACACCATCACACAACCACTGTTTATGCTTCATATGGACTTATTTGGACCTACCTTTGTTAAAAGTTTGAACCATAAGCAGTATTGCCTAGTTATCACTGATGATTATAGTAGATTTTCTTGGGTATACTTTTTGGCTGCTAAGAGTGAGACTAGTGAGATCCTCAAGAGTTTCATTACTAAGATAGAAAATCTAGTAAGGTCAAGGTAATCGATGTGATAATGGGCCCGAGTTTAAGAATGATGTGATGAATCGGTTACGTAGCTAAGGGTATTGAAAGACAGTTTAGTGTTGCTAGAACACCACAATGAATGGTGTGGTGAAAGGAAAAATAGGACACTAATTGAGGTCGCTAGGATAATGTTGTCGAATCTAAGTTACCAACTACCTTTTGAAGTTTGAAGGCACCGCATGTTATGTGCGAGAATAGAAGTAAGGTAGTGAAGCCTCATAACAAGACCCCTATGAGCTATTACATGATAGGAAGCCAATGATTGCATTCCTAAAACCTTTTGGGTTTCTGTTACTATCTTGAATACCATAGACTACCTAGGTAAGTTTCAAGAGAAAGGCGATGATGGATACTTTTTAGGCTATTCTTCTAATAGTAAAGCCTTTAGAGTATACAATTGGAGGACTAGGATTGTTGAATAGAACCTACATGTTCAATTTAGTGAAGAGACTCTAGTGTTGAGACCAAAGGACCAGATCGGTCATTTAACATTGATATGCTAACCAAATCTATGAATTATGAGCCTATCATTGCAGGAACTTCCACTAATGTTAATGCAGGTACTCAAAGGATTACGATGCGAAAACAGATTCTAAGGAAGTCGATTCTCCAAAGGAGTTCTATTTGGTTGAAAAGTGGAAAGTCGGTTCTGTCTCACCCATCATTGATAAGCAAGGTCCCACCGATGATGATGCATTGAATTCGAAAGCAATGTTGATCATCATCAAGATAAGGATGAGTTATTAAAAGATAACTCGGTGTCGGTAGAAGAAATTGAAAGAAAGAAAAAGCATTCGAAAGCACCGCTAAGCCAACCTCTACCACCGACGGTTCAAGTAAAACCCGGTGTGTAAATCTTGGTGATAGTACTTTCTTTGGACCAACTGCAAAGCCATTATTTGGTGAAGAGGAGTATTCACATGATCCTACCATGCACGCTTTGATAGAAATTGATACTCCTACGATGATGAAGACATGGATGATTTCTTCAATGTCGATTTTACTAATTTGGACCATGTCATTCATGAAAGTCCACCACCACCACAAGGATACATAAGATTCATCCTAAGGAACAAATACTTGGAAATTTGAACACCCCTGTTCAAACAAGAAGCAAGGTTCAGAACACAAAAACCTTCCCTGAGCAAGGTTTCTTTGCAAGATCACTTCACAAAAGAAATAGTCATAAAGATCTGCAAAATTGCTTGTTTGCATGTTTTCTGTCTCAAAAGGAGCCCAAGAGAGTGGAAGAAGCTTTATCAGAAGAAGGATGTGTAGAATCAATGCAAGATGAGTGATAAGGTTTTAAAAGGTACCATTTTGAGGGGTCGTTTAAGTCCTTATTTGATCACTTTTGTATCCGTTATTGCTTAATATCGTTCCTTTTCACTTTTTAGGTCTCGTGAAGGCAAAATCTTGGAATGACACTTATTTGGACGAAAAGGCGCGAATATATGAAGAAAATGGCCAAAGTCAAAATCGAGACACTCACGCTTCTTTGAAAGTAGAAGGCGGCGTCGGTGCTATTGCGGCCGTCCCAAAATTATTGTGACGGGCGGAACCCAAAACTCGTTTTTTCGAGACGGCGTCTAGTTGTGAAAGAGTAGGTCGTCGCTACTCGGACGGCCTAGATGCAATCCAGACGACGTCGGAAGTCAAGAGGACGGCGTCACGGACATAAGGTGGCGCCGTCGCAAGGTTAACGTGGCCAAGACGAAACCCTAATGGCGGCGACACGGCGGCGTCACTAAACATAAGGTGGCGCGTCGCAATTGTAATCTTATATATAGAATCCAAATTTTTCGGTCTTTGGGTGGAGAGTCTTTGGAGTAAAACCTAAAACCGAACCTAAGGTGTCTTGTACAAGATTTTAGGGTTTTAAACCCTATCTTACATCAAGATAAGTCTTTACTTCATTAATTCAATTATGTCTTTGATTATTTGTGTGTATGCTTGCATGTTCTCCATGTCCGGCTAATTTATTTGTGTGTTTGCTTAGGAAGTATGAAACTTAATTATTGAATATTGATTGGTTGTTTCTTATCTTAGTTGATTAATGATCTAGTAATGCGATAGGTCATTCGTTGTGTATTTAATGCTTGATTCATCTTTGTGAACCTTAGAATATAATTACACGAGTAGTTGTAGGCTAAACCATCCAAAGAGCGCCTTAGAGTAGGAGTTTATAATCCCTAGTGGGTTTGTAGACAAGACCCTTTGGTAAGTTCAAAGAGTTAGGAGAAACGCATACCCTACAACTTTAGACTCACAACGCAACTAGGAATAAGACGTGACACTCAACCATCAATAGGAGATAATTAAGGAGTAATACAAACTAAGTAAACACATCTTTAAACTATCATACGAGCACACATTAATTAGACATAGACTCCCACAACCTTAGTTTAGATAATTAGATAATAGTAGAGTAATCGGTAGAAATACCAAACCCCCAAATCCAATACCCGAGATTCGTACCTTTCCATTTTCATAAAATATAAAAGATAAAAATAATCTTCCTCAACCTTAACCTTAGCGTAGTAACTCCTTACTAGCATTCCTATTCCCCAGAGAACGATATCAATACCCGTGGCTTACCCTAATTACTACACTACAACGATTAGGTTCATTTGCCTAGGGTGTTATAAAACTTGCTCAAGAAAAGGAAGTTCTTTTGACCCCGAGCGACGCGTGTGGCGTTATCAAGTTTTTGGCGCACGCCGGGAATAGAATAGCTAGTTAGTAGTCCACCTCGTTTAGGTTCTTCGCTTGATTCCTATCAAGTAAATTTTTTCTCATTTTTAGCTTTCTCTTAGTCTATCCCCTTCTTCGTAACCTTTGTTCGTAACCCCATCACTTTTCATCATGGAAGGTGATAACCCACTACCATTCATCAACATACCACCAAATGACCCGCCAAGAGCCCGTACTCTTGGTGAGTACTCGAGACCAAGCCACCTAGGCTATAGGAACACCATTGAGCTTCTCGACCAAGCCCAAACTACGGCCTGCGATCCGACACCATCCGGTTGGTGCAAAGCGGATGTGCATTCCATGGACTTCGTTCAAAGATCCTAATCGACATCTTAGGGATTTCCTTAAAATTGTCGATTCCATCGACCTTGATGCTACTACTCGGGAGACCACGCGCTGCGTCTCTTCCAATTCTCTACGGGACCAAGCTAGTAATTGGCTTGAGCGACTTTCCATGGCTCCATCTCAAGTTGGGATGATCTTACTTCTCGCTTCCTTGCTCAATTTTTCCCACCGGGAGAACCACTAAGCTTAGGAATGACATCTTGATGTTCCAACAACGTCAAGGTGAATCTCTCTGAAGCATGGACCCGATTCAAGGACTTACTTCATAAAGTCCCTCATCACGGCAATGATCTTTGGCTCCAAGTCCAAATCTTTTATGATCATGTCAACTTCCCACTAAGCGATCCATAGACCAAGCGGCGGTGGAAAACTTAGTGATCTCACCGCAGAAGAATCATGGGAAATAATAGAGGACCTCGCCTCTATGACAACGAAAGTTGGGATGACCCCGTGAGCTGCCCAAAACCGTCAAGGCAATCTCCTTGCCTCCTCCCGACCATAGGATGATCGAACTTGAAGATCAAGTTAAATTCCTCATGAGTTCCTACGAAAATCCTAAGTCTTCACACCATGTGAACAAAGCTTCTTCCTCGTGCGAGCCGTTTTGTGATCCTCATAACACGCGCACTAGCACCCGATCCCCGAACACGCTTATTGAATACGCATCCTCGCGTATTAATGGAGCGGGAGGAAGATTCCTACAACACCGGACCTAGGAATTTCAATGAAACCCGTGAAGCATGGAAAACAAGCCCGAATTCTATTGGGGACAAACCAAAGAATTCACTTCTAATGATTTCTCATGGCCCCACCTAACGGTCCTAACCAACAAAACATCGAAGGATGTTGCAAAACCTAGTTGCATCCCAAGAAACCCAATGGCTAAGCTCTCGGACCGCTTTAACAATCAACAAGCCGAGATGGATAGGAAAATAGACAACCTTTTGAAAGCCATAGCTAATAGTGATAAGAAGGTTAGTGCTATCTCAACTCCCGAGCCTTGAGCATAGAGATTAAGGATCCAAGCAAGCTAAAGCATGTCCAATTCATCAATGCCATCGCCTTAGTTGAACCTGATGAAACAAATGACGAAGAGGACTACACACTTGCGGATGAGGAAATACCCGAGGAAGTAGATGAAGTAGACATTGACTATTTCAACAAATTTCCTACGGAAGAAGAACTATCTCGCCACCCTCACTTAGTGCGTGACCTCCGTCACATGTATGTTAGGAAAAGTCCTCAAATCAAGTTCGGGAACCCTTGGAATCTTAACATACCATGTGTCATAGGACACCTTTTTGTGGCAAAAGCTTACATTGATCGCAAGTCCCCAATCAACATAATGACTAGCACCTACTACAATTGGATATTGAAGAAGCCTATTCCAACTAGGCAAGACCCCAATGATCCTAATGTTAGTTGCAATTTTCTTGGTAGAGTTAAGGGATTGCCCGTTTATGTAGGTAGTTTCACGTTTCCTACGGACTTCATAATTGTGGATGATATTAGCACGGCCATAGACCCTAGTTTGTCCCATGTTATTCTAGGAAAACCTTTCATAAAAAGCACCGGGATGACCTATGACCCCTCGTTAGGAGTAGTGCGATTCAAGAATGAGACCGATGACATAGCTTACCAAATGCCGTTTAAGATTGAGAAGTTTTCATCACTCTCTAATGATGAAAAGGAACTTAAACCTGTCGGTCTATTATAGGAATGATGAGGATAGGGAAAAGGTGTTGATTATGTTATGGCTAAGATTTTCGGATTCTATAAGGATTGCTTGAGCCTAGGACCGAATATAGAACCAATTGGGGAGAGGATGAACTCTTAAAGAAGTGCATGTTAGGGCACTTCTACAACATGGAATCCCCATTAGAGACCGTCAAGAGGCGGTAATGAGAAAACGTGGGAGCACGACTATGAGTCTAGCTACAAGACTCTTAAATAAAGAAAAGCGCTTCGTGGGAGGCAACCCATGCTTAATTGTTTGCTTGTTAGTGTCTTACATCTTTTATTAATTGTTTATTCTCATGTTTAAATTTGTAAAATGCTTTATTTTGTTTTAACCTCGTCTTAATTGCATATAAAGGTATTTTACATAAGGGATAAGTGTAGGGAGGATTACACACGTTTTCAAAAGAAACGTAAACATGAGAATAACAATTAACTAAAAGATATTTATGTTTGTTTGTTCGAGTCAAATGCTTGTATCGAGTCATAATGAATGTTTTGCGAAAAATTTTCCGATTCTAAAGATGTAAAATTTTCCGAATTTTTTCGAAAATCGCAGACCGGTTTTGTCAGATAACTTTGACGGCGTCGAGATTGCAACTTGACGTCGTCGGAAGGAGTAAAACATCGATTACTTTTTCTCGTTTTACGAGCTACTTATAAATTTTGGAATTTTCCGGTCTTAATTTTCTTAAAAATTACGTAAACATCCATTCCACAAGCATTATATCCTAGTTTAAATCGAGTCTTATATATATTATTACCGCCGATTTTACGCGAAGGTTTCGTTTGTTTTCTTCAAGTGTGCGAGTTTAGTTTGTCGGGAAGAAGTTACATAAGATTGGGAGGAGCTTTTCACGCATTAATTCTTCTTGAAAAGATTTAACCACCACTTTACACGGATCCTACCGAGCTAATCGGGGAGTATTAGTTTCTTTCATTTTTAATTACCTTCTTTATCATAACTTTGATACTTTCGGGAACATTGGGGACAATGTTCGGTTTAAGTGTAGGGAGGAAAATAAAACGGGAACTTTGAAACTATGCTTATCCTTGACTATTGCTTTGTCCAATTGTGATTGTGTAATAAACCATGAGAAAATGTCGGTTAGGGTAATTTTGGCACCAAATTTAAAATTTTTCATGACATATAAGAGTGGGCCATTAGTCTTAACAAAAGCGTCTCATGGATAGGAAGTTGCATGACTAGCACAAAACCCTTTACCACCCAAATTCCACCAAAATGTGAGGATCGCCTTAGATTAGTAGGAATTAAAGCATTCATCTTTAATGCTTAGAGTGTGAACCGGTAGTATATTAGATTCTAGAACTTGTTTTGTGATGCATTCCGAGATCGCAAGTGAGGCTACACTTGTGTAGTTAGGAATAACTAAATGATAAGAGGCATTAGGATAACCCTTGTTTGATACACGTAATATAATTACTTCTTCCACTTGGTTGAGTAATTCCCCACACCCTTTGCGTTGTACTCATTTTTAGTACACGATACCCTAGTTAACCCCTCGAGCCTATCCTTTTCGCGGTTCTCGTGATGTTTCGGTTTTCCGAATATCAATGAAGAGCATTGTTTACACCCCCCCCAAATATACACCCAAATCGCCTTAGCCTACCCCTTATGCACTCACTTTTAGTGCAAATGTTTGTTATCACCCTAAACCCTTAGTTCAATTATCTAGTTGCTTGCATAAGTTGCTAAGTCGAGTCATATCCTTTGTATATAGTTTTGGGATGATTGGGATTCATGGGAAAAGTTAAAGTTTATGAAATGACGGGAAGGGAACGTTAAATTCAAATTCCCTTTGTTTGCGTAATAATGTACCCCAAGTGTTTTGAGCTTTTCAATTCGGGTCAAATTAGTGTTAGAGTAATAAAAAACTCAAGTGTAGGGATGTGCCTTTAAATCCCTAGTATTTTGATGTTATCGTAGAGGATGGTAGAGTAAAAGTGTATGAAAAAAAAAAAAAAAAAAAAATCGAAAAAAAAATAGAAAAAAGAAAAAGAAAAAAATAGAGTGAAAAAAAAAAAAAAAAAAAAAAAAAACAACAACATACGGGCTACCATCCTACATCCATCTTTAAATTTATGTTTATTTATTTCAGTTATCTAGAGTTTAGAGTGTCGAGTCTTGGCTTAGCAACGCCATTCTTCATATGCAGTTAACATAAAGATTTTTGACTTGCCACCACTAAATAGCCTATCCCACTAAACCCTTATTTCCTTACCGTAAGCCTAACATTACAACCCTTTAAAAGACCTCTTTGATAGTCTTTCCTAGGTGCTTACGCCAAAGCGATGGAGGTTTGATCTATTCTCAAGCCTATGGTAATCTATGTACCAGGACCGGTTAATGAGTGTTTATCTTCCATTTCCTATTTGTTATATTTCATATATACACCCGAGAGAGATGTGAGTATCCAAACACCCCATGTGAGGTGCTAGTATGTAATTTCCGTGCTTGTTATGACTTTTTCGGGGCTTATATGTGTTGTGGACCGTTTTGAATTAATGCTTCATGACCCCTAACTTATAAATTAATTGGCTAAAAGCACATTTGCTTGAGGACAAGCAAATAACAAGTGTAGGGATATTTGATAACGTTTAAGTCCTTATTTGATCACTTTTGTATCCGTTATTGCTTAATATCGTTCCTTTTCACTTTTAGGTCTCGTGAAGGCAAAATCTGGAATGGCACTTATTTGGACGAAAAGGCGCGAATATATGAAGAAAATGGCCAAAGTCAAAATCGAGACACTCACATTCTTTGAAAGTAGAAGGCGACGGCGTCAAAAGCTATTATGCGGCCCGTCCCAAAATTATTGTGACGGGCGTAACCCAAAACTCGTTTTTCGAGAGCGGCGTCTAGTTGTGAAAGAGTAGGCCGTCGCTACTCGGGCGGCCTAGATGCAATCCGCACGACGTCGGAAAATCAAGAGGACGGCGTCATGGACATAAGGTGACGCCGTCGCAAGGTTAACGTGGCCAAGACGAAACCCTAATGGCGGCGACACGACGGCTTCACTAAACATAAGGTGGCGTCGTCGCAATTGTAATCTTATATATAGAATCCGAATTTTTCGGTCTTTGGGTGGAGAGTCTTTGGAGTAAAACCTAAAACCGAACCTAAGGTGTCTTGTACGAGATTTTAGGGTTTTAAACCCTATCTTACATCAAGATAAGTCTTTACTTCATTAATTCAATTATGTCTTTGATTATTTGTGTGTATGCTTGCATGTTCTCCATGTCCGCTAATTTATTTGTGTGTTTGCTTAGGAAGTATGAAACTTAATTATTGAATATTGATTGGTTGTTTCTTATCTTAGTTGATTAATGATCTAGTAATGCGATAGGTCATTCGTTGTGTATTTAATGCTTGATTCATCTTTGTGAACCTTAGAATATAATTACCGAGTAGTTGTAGGCTAAACCATCCAAAGAGCGCCTTAGAGTAGGAGTTTATAATCCCTAGTGGGTTTGTAGACAAGACCCTTTGGTAAGTTCAAAGAGTTAGGGAGAAACGACACCGCAACTTTAGACTCACAACGCAACTAGGAATAAGGCGTGACACTCAACCATCAATAGGAGATAATTAAGGAGTAATACAAACTAAGTAAACACATCTTTAAACTATCATACGAGCACACATTAATTAGACATAGACTCCCACAACCTTAGTTTAGATAATTAGATAATAGTAGAGTAATCGGTAGAAATACCAAACCCCAAATCCAATACCCGAGATTCGTACCTTTCCATTTTCATAAAATATAAAAGATAAAAATAATCTTCCTCAACCTTAACCTTAGCGTAGTAACTCCTTACTAGCATTCCTATTCCCCAGAGAACGATATCAATACCCGTGGCTTACCCTAATTACTACACTACAACGATTAGGTTCACCGCCTAGGGTGTTATAAAACTTGCTCGAAGAAAAGGAAGTTCCTTTGACCCCGAACGACGCGTGTGGCGTTATCAATGAGCTTCTTCAAAACTTCAAGAGGTTTGGACATTGGTTGATCTTCCTAATGGTAAGAGGGCAATTGGGACAAAATGGGTATTCGTAAATAAGAGGATGAAAGAGGAATTGTGGTAAGAAACAAATCAAGGTTGGTTGCTCAAGGATACACACAAACCAAGGTTTGGATTATGATGAAGTATTTGCACCAGGTTGCAAGGATTGAGGCTATAAGATTATTTTTAGCATATGCTTCATTCAAGAATTTTGTGGTGTACCAAATGGATGTTAAAAGTGCTTTTCAGATGGCACAATTGATGAGGAGGTTTATGTTTGTCAACCTCCGGTTTTGAAGATCTTGATCATCGACAAGGTCTACTGGGTGAAGAAGGCTATGTATGGGTTGCATCAAGCTCCTAGGGCATGGTATGAGTGCATGTCTACTTATTTAATGGACAATGGCTTCAAAAGAGGGCTGATTGATAAGACTTTGTTCATTAGGAAGCACAAGGATGATATTTTACTGGTTCAGGTTTATGTAGATGACATCATCTTTGGCTCAACCAATAAGGAGCTATGCAAGGATTTTGAGAAACTTATGCATGATAAGTTTCGGATGAGTTCTATGGAGAACTCACTTTCTTTTAGGGCTACAAGTTCAACAAAGGACCGATGGTATTTTCATTAGTCAAGACAAGTATGTAGCGATGTTTTGAAGAAGTTTGGGTTTCGGGGATGTGAAGAGTCTTTGGTACACCTATGGAGACTCGAAACCATCGCTACGAGATGATGGAAGTCCCAAAGTTGATTTGAAGTTGTACAGTCCATGATTGGATCTTTGATGTATCTCACCGCATCTAGGCCAAATATTATGTTCTCGGTATGTGTGTGCAAGATTTCAAGTCACACCCAATACCGCACACATGAATCTTTGTTAAGAGAATCTTTAGATACCTTAAAGGTCATCCTAAACCGGGCCTTTGGTATTCTAAGGATTCCCTTTGATTTGGTGGCCTATACTGATAGTGATTATCTTGGTGCTAGTTTGGATAGGAAATCTACAACCGGAGGATGTCGGTTTTGGGAAGCAAACTAATTTCATGGCGGTGTAAAAGCAAACTATTGTGGTAAATTCTACAACCGAAGGCGAATATGTGGTCTGCGCTAGTTGTGGTCAAGTTCTTTGGATTCGAAATCAATTCTTTGGATTTTGGGTACAAATTTATGCATACTAAGATTTACATTGATGATAACGAGACAATATGCATCATTAAAATCTGTTTTACATTCTAGAACTAAACATATTGAGATAAGGCATCATTTTATTAGAGATTGTAATGAGAAAAGGTTGATTCAAATGGTAAAATCCATCCGATTTCAATGTTCTTGATCTTCTCACTAAAGCTTTTGATGTAGCGAGGTTTCATTACCTTGTAGTTAGTATTGGAATGATTAATCTCTAAATCTCAACTTGTTTTGTAAAAGTTTGTACAAGTATTGGACTGTTATTATGTGATCTTAGTATTGCTATTTTTGTTTCTAACCACTGATAGTTATGTTCAAACCACTGTTTATTGTTTTGTGTTCCTGATTGGTGCAAAACAGTCAAGTTATCTCACGCAAGCTAGCCACTTGTGAATGGCTAACCGTAAGAAACTCAAAACAGTTCACACACCAAATGCAATTTAGATCAGAGGAATATAGTGGATTCACGGTCGTTAAGTCCCACGGAGGATGAATTGGTGTTAAACAACTTGGATGTCGAATAATCACTAAGGATAGTGATCGAAGGATTTTGATGGATAATTATACCTAAAGAAAAGATTAATAAATTACAATGACTTAAATGCAAATTAAGAAAATTAAAAGATAAAATATATTAAATAAATGCTATCACTATTTTTACAATGATGTTTTTGTGATTTTATAAAATAAAATAACTTAAATAAACTATTTTAACTAAAACGTAAACTTAAATTACCTAAAAGCGTGATTTAAAATGAAAACGTCGTTATTTATAAAAATTACGCGAGTCATGAAGCAAAAACGTAAAATTTATGAATTAAAAGTCCTACAAGTGTAAAAACAATTTTATTACGTACTATATGATAAAAGAAAATTTTAGAAAAAAGATTTATATTTTTTAGACTTTTTATGTATTTATTATTAATTTAATACTATTTAAAACTAATTAAAATGCTAGAAAATACTATTTTTACCAAGAAAATTATGGAAAAATACTTTTTATGACTTTTATATTTATCTTAATCTAGGAAAATTGAAAACATATTTTTTTAAACTTTTTCTGATTTATTTGTATTAAAAGCTATTTAAAAAGGATTAAAAACTGATTTAAATAAGGAAAAATACTAAACAGTGATGGAAAAATCGGAAAAATTCAGGAAAATACTAAAATATTATTCTTAATCTATGAAAAATATAAAAACATATGCTTATGTGTGAGAATAAGAAGCTGCAATGTAACTGCTTATAAATAAGCAATTCAAAATAAGCTAAAGTCCACAAATGGACACCAAATTAACACAGAAGCTAGGTTATGCTATATTTACTTAATACTAACCTATTCCAACCATACTAAACCTCTGAAAAGCAGTTTAAGCCAAAATTTAAGCAAAGCTAAACTAGTTCAATTCAGAAAATGGGACAGAATTGTGGCTGATCTAGGAGTGGGGTCCACAGAGCTTAAGCTCAAAAGCTTGGCTGCAAATGATAGTCAGCTGGGTGGTGAGTGCTATGGAACCAAGAACCACCAGTGGGGTCCACTGATGTGGCCAGTGGGACCCACCAAAGTGGTGGTGATGGCCACTGTTGTGGTGATAATCAGATGCACAGAGCATGATTTCAGAAAGGGTGCTCAAAACAAGCTAAGAAATAAGCAGTTAATAAGCTGATTGGGAGAGAGCTACTATTTTTCTAATTTAGTTAAGCAACTAAACTTTAATATCCCAAAGGCTTAAGTCCTCAATCCTAATGATAAGATCACAGTGAAATTGTGAAGTTTATTCAAAAACTGCATTTAGGAAATTTTTGACTTTTTGACAGTTATGAACTTTTGACTTTTATGAGATTTAAATCCAATTTGTTAACTAAGAATGTTGTAATAAGCTATACTGAAGCTAAAACAAGCTACTTTAATTAATTCTAAACACAAATCAAGCTATTGAATTTCTAACTTCAAGCTGAGATGCAAATGAGAACAGTTTACTTATGATTTTGACTTCTAGAGTTCTATTATGCAAATTAATGACTAATATGACTCTAATATGCCTAAAAGTGATTAAAGCAACTACTAATAACCTTTGAATTAACCTGAATCTCAGATTACTACTTTATGCCAAACACTAGTTATATAAACAGTTTTGCAATAAACTCTATCAAATCCTTAATACCAATCTAAAGTAGCTTAAACCTATAATGAAATGGTAATAAAAGAGCTAATGAATGCAACAGTATTAAATAAGAACAACAGATTATGAGCTAAGCTACATATGCAATATTACCTTTTTAAAAATTAACAAATAGAGATTAAATTAAAAATACTTACAAAGATCCAGCTATAATGACTTGATAAACAACACAAATTACCACTACCTAACTAATCTCAACCCAAATCCAACGATTATCAACCCGGTTCAAACTTATACCCATTTTACTTCCTCATTGACCTTAGTTGGTGATTTTTTTGTGAGTAATTTACGAGTAGGTAATAAGATAAATTGAGCTTATAAAAGCTTATATAGGAGCTTATGAGCTTCTCGAGTTCATAAACAACATTAATAACAACAATAATCTAAATATGAGATTTTGGCTCAAAATTGTATAGATCGAGAATGAAGCTTAATATTGAAATTGAGGCGAAAACAAGATCTTATTACATCGAAATACGATTACAAAGTCTTTGAAAACTTAAACATAAACTGGAAAACTTAAAATATTTAAAACGAGACAAGTAAATTAAAATTACACTACTTAGTTCTTCATCTCTGCTTCATTTCTTCTTTATATGGATTTATTCTGTTCCTTGTCGACATTAGATTAAATCCCACCTATTTCCAACCTTTGGATCACTTGAAATCATCAGAACCACCCAAGTGGCATTTTGGCGGGAAAAAGTCTTTGATAGCAGGTATATGTATTTAATGTTTTTTTTGGTTTATGTAGAGGTGGAGGGTTGTTAACCAAATTTGGGGGATAAGGTAGGTGAGGTGGAAAGGTGGGAGAGGTGAAACCATGGTCGGTTTTGGTTTGCGATGTGGGAAGAGAAGGGTGTCTGATGGTAGCGGTATTTCATTTTAAATTTTTGGGCCGGGTTTGGTTTTTGGGCTTGGTTTTGGGTTTGGATATTACAAATGGTCCGTTTGGTTTAATATTAATACAAGGATCAAAATTGTAATTTGTCCAAACTTGAGGACTGAACCTGCAAATGTTCCAAAGCTAATACAAGGGTTAAACTTGCCAAGTTTTATTAGTACAAGGACCTCAATTGATAATTTCCATTTTTACCCTTCCAGGGACTAAATCTGCCAAACTTTGAAACTTGAGGGACCAAACATGTAAATTTTCCAAAGTTAACCATAAGGACCAATTTTGTCATTTATGAATAGTACAAGGTTTATTTTTTTGATAAATTTCCATTTTTAAATTCACCAAGGACTATTTATGACATTTTTCAAAGTTCAGGGACTAAAGTTGTCATTTTGTAAATTTTAAACTTTAAAGGGTTTATTTTGACAACTTTTGAATCCCATGGACCTTAAATGACATTTTACAAGTTTTTGAATTACCAGGGACTAGATTTGACAACTTTTGTAACTTGGGGACTAAAGCGCCAATTATGCAAACTTGATACGTTTTCATCGATTTTGGTATTTTGCATTTAAAACATATAAAACACTTGTTTGTGATATTTTCATCATTTTGATGCATTTACGAGTGTTTTCGGATGTTTTTGCGATCTAGATAGTACAAAATGATGAGTATTTAGACACTCATCAATCCTCCACACTAAGATATTGCTAGTCCCTAGCAATGATTTATGAAAAGTTAATGGATTTTATCTCTTTACCAAAAGCCATTACTCCTGGAGTAGCCAATTGTTTCAGTTCAAGTAAGAACCTTGGTACAATGATAACCAAATGATTTTGAGCAAATCATAAGCTTTCAACGGGTTTGATTTGTCTTTACCAGAAGCCGTTTGCTTCTGGACTAGCCAACTCTTAGATAAATTATCAATATTATCTTTGGTGAGCCGATTACCAATTATGGTTTTTCCACTGCCTTTACCACAAGCCATAAACTTGCGGGCTAGCCAACTTTTCACTAATTAAAGATATGGTGAGTTGAACACCATACAATTTTGGGCAAATTGCAAGCCATAAACGGATTTGAGATATCTTTACCAAGAGCCGTTTGCTCCTGGATTAGCCAATCCTTATGTGGGTTAGACATGGCGGACTGATTACCATTTGCTGAGTAAGTGAAAAACACTTACTCCAAAAAAAAAAAATTTGGCCAAAAAACGGGGGAATTGGGTGGAATAATTACATGATAAAATTCATGAGAATTCCCCCTACACTTAGAAATGAATATTGTCATCAATATTCAAAGTACCGGCTGTTATGCCGAAACTTAGAACGTAAAAAGATAACATTACTAGCTAAGTGTAGAAACACAACAATTATTCTCTTTTTTAATATTTACAATTTTCATTCATTTTTTTAGATCTCTATACAACATGTGGGGCATCTCCCCCACACTAGGGTGGTAGAAAGAGGTAAGAAGACAGAAACATGGGTGAAAACCCATGTTGCACTATTGTTTTTGATTACCGAGTCGCTAGCTTGACTCGACCCCGAATTCATTTGTTCATGGGGAAGTAAGTGGAAGAGACAATCTCCATCGGACTTTCATTCAAGATGTTTGTATAAACATTGAAGTACGTGAAAGTTCCACACCGATGAGATATACATATAACCGGCTCACAAATGATAAATGAAAATGCCGGGATCAAAAATAATGTCTTCATTCCCGAAGGAGTGAAGAACAGGAGAAGCCACGGGATAGGTGAAGAAGAGAAAGAAAGTCATGATAATAATCTTGACTAACTTATCATCAGAAGGAGAATTCATAATAGCATGAATTTCATCTTTTAAGCTCAATTGGTCTAGACATATCCCGAGTGTGTCTAGATCAAAGTAGAAGTTATCATATTCCGGTAGAGATATGATATGAGCGAGTTCACAGGAGAACTCCTCAAAGGCGAATGATTCATATTCGTGATTGATTTGACCGAGTTCATTGGGAACTCTCAAAAGTGAATGATTCATAATCGGGAGAGAATTATGAGAATGAGAAGTGGTAATACCACTAATCTTCTCCCATATGATCAAAATGGAACGTTTGCAATTCGGGAATAGAATCATTGAACAAAGTTCACTATCCTCAAAGGGATAGGATATGAAGTAGGCTTTTCATTAAAAGCCTCGATTCTAGAAATGAGAAGATTAACATTCAATAATGTAAGACGAAGAGCTTCGCCTTGGATTATTTCTTCATCATTCTCTTCTCCTGTCGACAAGCTCGGAAGGTAATTCCCCACATAACTTATGTCTCCACAAGATAAAGAATAGTTGATGAGTGTGTAAATACTCATCATTTTGGGTCAATCTGAGCGCAAAACGTTTAAAAATGCTCGAAATGCATCAAAATATCGAAAATATTCCAAAATTGCATTTTATATGTTTCAAATACAAAATGTTTAAAAGCAGATGAAAAATGAGCAAAGTTTGCATAATTGGCGCTTCAGGTCCCCAAGTTTCTAAAATTGTCAAAATAGTCCCTAAGTCCTAATTTCAAAGAAAAATCACCAAAGGTCCTTTTAAAATCATAACTTGTCAAAATTAGTCCTTTGGTGAAAATATCAAAAGTTTGAGAAAATTACAAAATTGGTCCTTCAAGTTTGAAAATTGGCAAAAATGGCCCTTGGAATTTTGAAATCATCAAGTTTGGTCCTTGTACTTTTGGAGATTGTCACTTTTAGTCCTTGGAACATCTTTGATGAATTGGCAGCTTAGGTCCCTCACTTTTCAGAATTTACAACATAGGTCCCTATAATTATTAAACCTTTTGACCTTGTCACTAGCCCTTTGGACCCTGCCATTTCATTGTGACCCTGCCATAACCAAATTGGACCCCTTGTTTTGACCCCTTGCCTTATAATATTACACCAGTCAACCATTTGGTCAAACAGACACCCTACCCGACCTTTTCCTTCTTCCCAACATCTAGCTCGCAACACCATCCCCTCCAGCCACCCTACTCCTCCATGTTCCCTCTCCTCAACAAGCCTCCAAGAATCATTAAATGCACCTTCACTCCCACACTCAACACAAAACCTAAAACACCTTTCCGCCAAAACAAAATCAATGGCTAAAACTATCCAAGTCATCCAAGGGTCTCGAGATAGTGGGATTTGCTAAGAGAGAAGGAAGACCACTTGGAGTATAAAAGAAGAAAGAGGAGAAGTGAAAAGAGTAGTTAGTTTTTATAAATTTTCCTTATGTCGTTTTTTAAATAAAAGTCTTAGTTTAAGTTCAAATGTTGTAATTTCAGTTGCTTTGTATAACATTCAAGTTAAATCATCATTGTAGGTGCTTTTGAGTATCAATCCAAGCTCTTTATATAAATTCCATATTTCAAGTTACTGTTGCAATTTTCAATCTTAAAATCTTATGTTTAAGCTTTCAGTAGCTTGTATTTAATCTCAAACAAGCTTGTATAAGCTTATGATAGCTTTGTATAAGCTTACATTCAAGGTTTAAGTAATTTTGGTTCATGGTCAATAAAAGTCAACCGTTGGTGCAAATTGGAATTGGAAATGAAAATGGGTGTTGCAGTGGTGATAATGGGTTGGATTAGGCTAAATTAGAATAGGTTTGGTTTGGTTTAGCTCTGCAACAACACCGGACACATGTGAGTAGATTTCTCGGTTCATTTTCACAACAATTTTGCATATTGTGCTTGTCTATGTATCTGTGGTCACCATTAGTGTAAAACTGTTTTATTAAGTTGTTCTTAGGTCTAGAAACTTAGTTTGGTCTATATCACATGCTGGTTCAATAGATGGAGTAGATTTGAGTTCTACACAGTTGCATATAAGGGTGTTTGGATCAGTATGTAGAGCTGATCTTGATCCCTTGTTGGTGTTTGAAATTTGTATACTCAGTCTTTATATAAGTCCTTTGAGCCAATTTAGTCATAAGTTTGCATTTCTTTTGAGTAAAAGTCAAATTAGCTAGAATCGCCTTCATATACTTATCTGTTGAGTTTTACAAAACCAAAATCTCATTTTGTGTTTAAAATACATAGGAATAGAGTGCGAGTCTTATTTCATCATCTAATATCATTTTCAATCCACAAATTGGCTTCAAAGTTCCATTTAGTCAAACTTTCAATTCTGCCTTAAAAGTCAAAATTGCAAAATCTCAGTTTTGGCCAAGCTAGAGAGATTTTTAGTGAACTCATTTCTGAGTCAAATTCAATGAAACTTGTGGCTTTTAAAAGTTCAACTGGTCTAGTTTGTTTTCATCATTTTTGTATAATTTTGTTAATTTTCTATAAGCCCCAAAGAAGCTTGTCAAGATGGGATTAAGTGCCCTGTGCAGAGCATTGAGCTGCACAGGATTTGACCAGGTTTTACCAGGCTTGGGAAAAGCTCATTTGAGCTTGTCTAGGTCTGTAATTTGGTTTATAAACTCTCACCCAGGTCTAGTTTAGTTTACAGTTTTAGTTTTTAGTTTCCAGCTTATTTTAGTGCTTATTTCCTAGCTCAAAGTAGCCCCCCTAGAATCTGTTTTTGCACTTATACTCATATTAGTCAAATCTTGGTATATTGCAATCCAGTGGTTAGGGCTTGTTGATTTGTGTTGCATTTGGTCACTTTTAGTATATTTAAGCTTCTGTTTTGGTTTGGTGCTTATGGGTCTCCATTTGCTTATTCAAAGTCTTATCTATAAGCACTTTGCTCATCGCCTCATATTCCTCCACATAACCATCTGTTTTCCAGTTTTCCTAGCTTCCTAATATTATTTTAGAGTTTTCCGAAATTTTCAGATTTTTCCAAGTCAGTTTGCTATTTTTCTTGATTTTAATTAGTTTTAAGCATTTTAATTAGCTTTAAATACAATTAATTAAGAAAAGTTTCAAAAATAATTTTTCATTTTTCTTAAGTTTAGATAAATATAAAAGACAAAAAATATTTTTCTAGATTTTTCTTAGTTAAATTTGTATTTTAAGTAATTTAAATAGTTTTAAATAGTATTTAATTCCTAGAAAATAGAAAATAATCGTAAAATTATAAAATAGTTTTGAAAATTCTATTTTGATATTTTAGATTTTCTAAGTCTTAATTTTATTTTTCAAACTTTATTTCATATTTTCTTTCATATTAGGTTATTATTAAATAGTTTAAAATAGTTTTTAATTAATAATAATTAATTAAATAGTTGTAAAAATAATTTTCTTTTTCTATAAATTTTATTTTATCATTAGGTTTGTAAAAATGTCATTTTCATATTTTTAGGACTTTTATTTCTTAGATCTCACTTTTTATTTTGTACGTTTACGTAATTTTATTTTAAACGTAAGTTTTAAGTTTTAAACGTTCATCAATTTTAAAAATAGTGATAGCGTTTATTTAATATTTGTTATCTTTTTAATTTCCTTTAATTTGCATTTAAGCCCTTGTAGTTTGTATACTTTTTCCTTAGTTATAACAAGGTTTTGATGGCCGCGCTTCGCTGCGGTGCATTTTGTATAGACCGTTACATATATAAATGTCAACCAAAATGCATATTTTGAACAACTATTAGGAAGGTGCGTCACTTCATTGTAAAATGATTAGAACATGCAGTAGCCACAAAATCTAGTATTTAGTACCATTAAACAAATACAAAATATCCCAACTAAAAATGTATGAGTTGTTCCTAAAAATGCTTCCTTGATTCCTTCCTCGGATGTGTAGGAGAGGTTAAGACCGAACCTTGTTTGGAAGATGAGTGACTAACACATTGTTCAAATATGGGGTTGTATACGGTCGTAACATGTTTACGATTTACAACCTCTTTTTGAGAAATACTCACCAATCAACTCCTTTGTCCGAATGAACCAACACTTATGTATTAGTAAGTAGGTGCACGTGTAATACATGATATGCTGCAGTAATGAAAAATAAGTGTGTTGCATATGGGAACACCCTAATAGCAAGATCACTACCAAAGACAACAATCCTACATTCTCATTCTCAAGATTCAAGGCTATTCCTTTCACAATCACCGGCAAATTCAACCATTTCCCGAACTTGAATCTCGCTCAACCCATAAACACGTGCAATCCCATCTCCAACTGAGACCACTCGACCAATCTCATCCACTTGAAAATTCGTGTAAAAGTTGCTAAGGAGTTGCTTGATCTGTATACGCATTTCTTTTTTGTATTCACATGTTTGTTGTTCATTGCATTCATTTCATTTCGAAGCTGTCACATGAATCACTTATACATGAAGCTGTGGCATGGATATATGGTGTGGCATACCTGTTGTTGGCCCTCATCCAGCTGTAAACTCCCCACCAACTTCGGTTTCATCCCAATCTCCACTCCACCGCAGATATTTCACAAAACGTTTGTCTTCCTGGCCCAACCCAGTGACCCTCTCCACCATCTTCACACCGCCATGACTTTCCCATCGCATCCTCTTAATAATCCTACACACACGTATTAACATTACATCACCAATTCGACCAAACTTACATTTTCCGAATAACAAAGTTAAAAGTTAACCTCGATTGGCGAGAAGTTCCATTTGTTGTTTCATGAAAGCATAACTCGACTCCTTTGAGCTCCAAAGACCACCGTCACGATCCAACTTGTTACCTTTCACCAAAGCATATAACATTTCGTCAAACACATTGTAAGCACCATTCAACCCGACATCAAACAATTATATTTTGTTAACATCCTAAATATTATTATTACTTCAATACAAACCAAAATCATCTAAATTACCAAAATAAATAGAGCCCAACTAAATTGCAAACTCGTATAAATCAACACAAATCCAGATTTCAATGTTTTTTTTTTCTTTGCTTTTTCGTTAACTGAAAGTCTAGTCTCAAATAAACTCTTTTCACTCCTGAAAACTAACAACCCAACTCATCAATCACACAGAAAATACAGAAGAAAGAATTAATGAGTACCGCTTCTATAATCACTTGCTCTTCTTCATCCTCTTCCATTTTTTCAACAGGTCTATGATTAACAGTATCAAACGGTCCTTTTTTTTGCATACAAATTCATAATTATTATTATTATTACTAACCTTAAAACCCAAATCAAAGAACAATACTCGTGTGGCATTCCAAATGCTTTTTCCGGGTTTGGGGAGTTTCCTCTTCGATGATTAGGTTTGACAAGTGATAAGATCCAAGACTATCTTGAAAAGGAAGTAGAAGCAAGGTATAGAATTTTCTAGTAAGTGGAAGAAATGCGGTGGAAGAAAGGCGGTGGGAGTGGTAGATTTTGTATCTGTAATGTATGCACAGATTTTGTATCTGCAATGTATACATAGAGTGAACAGTGGAACGGGCACCACACATTAGCCAATCATAAGGCGCCACAACTTCTTTTTTTGTGTATAAACAAAGAATAGATCAATCAAAATTTGACAACAAAGCATGTATACACACTTATCCTATACGATCGCAAAACGGCTATTAGGATATATAGATAATAAATCAGATCCCTTTTTCGTTCAAATTTCTCGATCACTATTCGTTGGGTGATCCATTGCATAGCTCGCTAGAACATAACGACCCGGGGAAACACTATATTCCCCAGATCTTCATTGCATTCGTGCTTAAGTCGCTTTTAAGTTTCTTCTGATTGGCCATTCATAAGTGGTCACTTGCGAGAAAACTTGACGGTTTTGCACGCATCAAATTTTTACGCCACGCTTGAGTCAGGCTTGATTATCTTCCGTCTAGCGATTAGTGATTTGGATATTCACTCTTTGTCTATACCATCTGTATGTGTTTATATTTTCTTTTAAAAATCAAAATCCAAAAGATTTTCATTCTTTGTTTTTGCAAAGATGTTTATCCAAAATCCAAAATATCCATCTTTACCCTCTCACATCTTTGATTCTTCATCCCTACCCTCTCAGAACCTTTGATTCTTTCTATGTCTTTGTAGCCACCTGTAAAATTTCACTATCATCAATCTTCATATTAATAAACTAGATTGTTTATCAAAACTTATTTGAGCTAAATTGAGCATCTTAGCATGTACGTTTCATTTTATTGCATAAAAATTTATGCAACTCCGAGTAGTCTCATTTAATCATGCCCGATATTTACTGATAACTAAAATCAGTCTCACAAGAAATTTTCTTGTCTTACGAGCCGCACGCGTACCGACACTAAATTAATTATGGCTAAAGTCAAATAAATATTTCTACGAGTTAGAATTAATATTTTATTTTTTTATTACCTTTATAAAAACATGCTAAATTATATATTATACGTTGGTCAAAAACCTCAAACCGGACACCGTGACTCACATTTAAGCTCAAACGGACACGATATACGTAATCTAAAATTTGAGATCCTATCTTTCCTTTTTCTTGTAACCGAATAAGCTCACACAAGTACACCATCTCTTCCAAAACTTGCTAATACCTAGACCTTGGAACATATTTTTAGATATAAACTCAATGACCAACATATATCTAGACCTTTGACTTTGGGAAGCATGTTCCCCATGCACACAACTCATTTTATCCCTTTTCTTGTCCTATGGCTGCGAATACCACTCAAGAAAAGCCAAAGACCATGTGCTTGTTTCTTAACATACTACCTAGATACAAGTAAAATCATGTCTCATGTACCCAAGTTAAACAAAGACTCTTGGTCTTTAACCAAAGGCTTCTTCCTCTTTTTCTTCTTAAAAACCCACGAGCCTAGGCTCATTACATATTCCACTTACCAAAAATTTTCACAAGATCAAGGTCTTCAAGGGGTTTGATACTCTAGTGGTTGTTGGGTTCTTGCTTTAAGTCGATTGGATATAGTTTGCATTCGAGTTTTTCTTGAGTCTTGGCCTTTGCTTCACTCACTCTCACACAAGCATTGTAAGTCACTTACTCACCTTCATTATGGTTTTTCTTGCGTTAAAACTCCACTCGTTGCATACAATTATATTTTGTTTAAGCATACAATCTTTAAACATAAACAACGACATAAACTTTACGTGTATGAACTTGACATCCTCATCATGTGTTATTAAGCTTGTGTGGTACCTTTTAAAGTAAAACATGCATGCTAAACTATAGAAAATAATCATCTTGGTTTATTCGGATTTTAAAACAAGTTTAGTAACCTTGGAAGCTTTTGAAAGTCATTTCGAAAATGTATAAATGATGTACAAACGGTTTCATGAAATTCATTAACGATAGCTCACTTTTAGAAACCTACTTACCTTGAAATTATTGGCTCGACTCAAGTTTATTCCGATTCTAATTTACTCATCGAACACTTTTGTAAACATTATACACAACCGAGTGGCTAAAGACAAATCCAAGCTCGCGCCGGGCTTGGAAGCTCAACTCACAAACCGAGACCCATTATACCATACGAGAGCTTGTTAGTAACAAGCACTCGGTTCACTAGAAAATAAGCTAGATGAGAATCTCACTAGCTCGACTTGAACTTCTTTGGTTTAAAAACTCATATCGGGTCTTGTCAATAAACATCGAAACGAAACAAGGCTTTTGGTTCACTACGGCATCAAAGCGACTCGTCAAGTGCTTAACTATATTTATGTCTTACATGAAAACTTTGGGTTATAAAACAACCTTGGAGAAGAAACACAAAAGTCATGCATATGCATGCAAGACCTTCGACACTTGCTACTGTGAAGGAAATATAAATCAAACATGAAACAGTCGGCATGGTCATTAAATAGTATAGCGTTGCAAATCCTAACACAAAAGGTCCCTTGGCTCAGTTGGTGGGAGCGCTAGCTGTGGCAGAAAAGGTTGTGGGTTCGAAACTGCCTCATGGCAGTTACCCATCCCTTTTTTTTTTGTAATACTTGTAACTTTCGCGACTTGACAAAACTAGTCCCCAAACTTCGCACCTCTTATCATATTTCTCAAAATCTCTTATAAGCTTTGTAAACTAATATTAATATCTACGATTTCAACCCTCTACTTTGAACCACTTAACACATTTTCTTAAAATACTTATAAAATTTGAAACTTATATAAATCTTTACAACTTTGGACCCTCCAAGATCTACACTTAACGCTTCCTATCCAAAAACTTCTAAAAGATAATAAATTTATATTTTCTACAAGTCTTCGTCACATAAATAAAATTGGTACATATCTCTATTTGACAACCACATTTGCATAAACTAGAAAATATTATACTTTTCTAAATATAATATTTTCCCGCAACTTAGATAAAATATATATTGTACATATATATATACTTTTCAAAACTAAACAAAAATCAAATAAATATAAGTCGATTTGTAATTGTTTCCGCTTTAATAAATATACTCGAGCCAACTCTTATACGAATGCTTCGTAAACTATTCCATTCACTTTTCCAAGAGCCAAAGACTTATAAGCATTTCGAAACTTATTTAAACTTAGCCGTTGCCACATAAGCGTTATTTAACACAAACTCTCGAGAATGCTTCAACCGTTTTAAATACACTAAGTCATGAATAAAACAATAAACTAAGACTTGCCATGCTAATTATAGGTCGCGTGACGGTGCCGTGCTCATACTACTTGACCTTACACTACTCGGATACCATTTGCTAAGGTGAGTTCATAGCCTCGCCTTTACTTATTTCTTTCAAACCCCGCGAGGAGATGCATGCTATAAACTAGAACACAAGTCTTTTCTTAAAGCGTATGCTTACACGAACATTATTATTATAGCCTAAGTTGCTCGCCATAAGTCCCTTACATCATGAACCATTAATCACTTGCTAGTGAACGCGAATATTGTGGATAGTACTATGGGAATTAACGACCCGACTCGGTTATCGGAAATAACCGGGCGCACTATATTTGGTTAACTATGGAATTGGCAATTCCATCTCTGAGGGCAATATTATTACTTACGCCAGTAATTAGGTGTATGCAGTTAGTTTGGTGTCATGAGCTTAGCGCATAATAATAATCTATGTTTTCCATGGTGATTGTATTCGAAGCAATTATCATCTCTTACTTGTGTTCAACTTATTATTTAAACCTATGAATATCACTCAACTTTTGTTGACTTTTAAGCATGTTCATCTCAGGTACTAATTAGAATTTCATGAAGGCGTGGAACGGATGTCGTGGGACACTTGAAGTGGTGTTGTTTTCAATAAAAGTTATCATTTCATAAATATTTAAATTATCTTTTGTGTAACTTCAAAACATGTGGTATTCCCTTTTGTGTTCTAATACGCTGAGATTTATGAAATGGTAACTACTTTTCATTAAAACGTCTCTTTAGAGCCGTTTTCTATAACTTGTGACTATGATCCTCTAAGTAATACCCCAAATAGTCTTCCGCTGTCACATTGTGATTTTGGGGGTGTTACAGTCTTATCCTCACCCTCTTGGTTGTCAATGGTGTGGTGGTCCTTATAATGGTGGCAATTGCCCCAGTTGTGGCATGGTGGAGTCAGGAAACGGGTCTGTCTATAACCAAGATCCCTATTCTTACCATAACACAACCGATTTATTCCATCGGCTACCACACCGTGAGACTCGGATTTTATTGTTGTAGTCTTGTGGTGGTTCACACTCGCCTCGATTGTCCATTGGGAAACACGCTTGTCTATGAGCGTGTTCCCGATAACAATTATGACTACAACACATGTGACTCACGGCCACATCGGTTTCTTGTTGTGAGTATTGTGGAGGTCCTCACTTTAGCTCGATTGTCAAACAAGGAATCCATTTCCTTGTAACAATTACGACTCTTCGTATCATGACCAACCTCTACAAGACCAAATGAATCGGGCACCACCTCACCGATCCACTTCCTCAAAATCTTCTCCTTGATCTTTTGGATTTAGTGAAGATTTGAAGGAATGTAAACATTCCCAAGATAATCCAAAATCCATGGAAGAATTGTTAGTCAAGAGCGTGTCGCTAAATTAAATTCCAAAATTGCGTTTGAAAAATCTATTAGGAATCAATTGCAAAAGAAAAGCACGGATCTAGCTCTCGCTTCGCTTTTATTCCCGATGACGGTGATGATGAGGATACACTGATATCCTTCAATTTTATAAAATTCATCAAGTTCATCGGTTGATATCCCAGCAGCTTGAGATTCATCCTCAAACAACTGCTATCACACCCGATATTCCCACTCACTCTCGAACATGGGGATGAGCATCTTGACATTGTTCACGAAAAGGAATCGGACGAATTCATAAAGTCTAGTGTTGAGAACCTTGTCCCAATCCCGAGAGAGTCACAGGGAACTTTGACCATATGTGTGATTCTCTTCCCTCTTGAGTGTTCAAATGATCATTTGGAAACTTTTTCCGATTTTAGCGACGATTGTGCTTCCTTTGGAAACATCGAGTATGTTGAGGCATCACTTCCACAATCGATGTCGATCATCTTCTTGAGGAGTTCTCCGGTGAACTCACTCACATCAATCCACTCTTTGATTTCGAAGCCGATCCGTAGAGACCGAAAGTCTCATTGATAATGATCGCTCACTCACTTCTTATCCCAACAATTCAATAGAGAATGTTGATCACTTTGTTCCCGAAACATTCAAAGCTACTTTCACCAATCCTCTATTTGAATTCGACTCGAATTCACTCTAATTTCGAGAATCCACTCTTTGATACTCGGTGAGGATAGTGATGAGCCCACAATGGAACAAGAGTTCACAATTTCACTTCATGTGAATGATTCTCTTCATGAAGAGTTCTCCGGTGAACTCTCTCATGACATATCTCCTCCGGAACATGATCATTTCTATTTTGATCTTGAGGATGATATTAGCTCGGAGGAAGGTGTACTCTATCATACGAGTTTGCTTATTGATGATACTACCCTCACCCTTCCTCCCGATATGTCTGCATTTGAGGATGAATAATGGATCTTGATTGTTATAAAAATCTTTCTTCCTTTCCTCAAATATCTTGTGATTTCTCTTCATCTTCACTCCTTCGGGAATGAAGACACTATCTTTGACCCCGGCATTTTCATTTATCATTTTTGAGCCGGTTCTATGTATATCTCATCGGTGTGGAACTTTCACGTGCTTCAAATGTTTATCCAAACATCTTGAATGAAAGTCCGATGGAGATTGTTTCTTCCACTTTGCTTCCCATGAACCAAGGAATTGGGTCGAGTCAAGCTAGCGACTCGGTAATCAAAAACAAGAGCTTAACATGGGTTTTCACCCGTGTGTACCACCCTAGTGTGGGGAGTTGCCCACATGTTATATATATAAGTCTCTAATATATATATATATATATATATATATATATATATATATATATATATATATATATATATATATATATATATATATATATATATATATATATATATATTTCTAAATAATGGCCGTAGTATTTCCTTTTACGTTCTTTGTTTCGCATAACCGCGGTACTTTGAATATTGAGGCAATATTCATTTCTAGTGTGGGGAATTCTCACGAATTTTATCATATAATTATACCAATTCCCGTTTTTGGCCAAATTTTTTTTGGAGTAAGTGTTTTACACTTACTCATTTGGTTATCATCCACCATGTCTAATAAACTAAAGGATTGGCTAATCCAGAGCAAACGGCTCTTGGTAAAGATATCTCAAACCGTTGACGGCTTGCAATTTGCCCAAAATTGTATGGTATTCATTTCACCATATCCTTAAAAGTGAAGAGTTGGCTAGCCCGCAAGTTTATGGCTTGTGGTAAAGGCGATGGAAAAACCATAATTGGTAATCACTCACCAAAGATAATATTGATAATTTATCTAAGAGTTGGCTAGTCCGAGTAAACGGCTTCGTAAAGACAAATCAAATCCGTTGAAAGTCGGTGGTTTGCTCAAAATCACATGGTTATCGGTGTACCATGGTTCTTACTTGAACTGAAACATTTGGCTACTCGAAGTAATGGCTTTTGGTAAAGAGTTTCAAATCCATTATGTTTTCTCAAAGATTGCTAGGGACTAGCAATAGTTTAGTGTGGGGATTGATGAGTGTGTAAATACTCATCATTTTGGGTCAATCTGAGCGCAAAACGCTTAAAAATGCTCGAAATGCATCAAAATACCGAAAATATTCCAAAATTGCATTTTATATGTTTCGGATACAAAATGTTTAAAAATGATGAAAAATGAGCAAAGTTTGCATAATTGGCGCTTTAGGTCCCAAGTTTCTAAAATTGTCAAAAATAGTCCCTAAGTCCTAATTTCAAAAGAAAAATCACCAAAGGTCCTTTTAAAATCATAACTTGTCAAAATTAGTCCTTTGGTGAAAAATATCAAAAGTTTGAGAAAATTACAAAATTGGTCCTTCAAGTTTGAAAATTGGCAAAAATGGCCCTTGGAATTTTGAAATCATCAAGTTTGGTCCTTGTACTTTTGGAGATTGTCACTTTTAGTCCTTGGAACATCTTTGATGAATTGGCAGCTTAGGTCCCTCACTTTTCAGAATTTACAACATAGGTCCCTATAATTATTAAACCTTTTGACCTTGTCACTAGCCCTTTGGACCCTGCCATTTCATTGTGACCCTGCCATAACCAAATTGGACCCCTTGTTTTGACCCCTTGCCTTATAATATTACACCAGTCAACCATTTGGTCAAACAGACACCCTACCCGCCCTTTTTCCTTCTTCCCCAACATCTAGCCTGCAACACCATCCCCCCTCCAGCCACCCTACTCCTCCATGTTCCCCTCTCCTCAACAAGCCTCCAAGAATCATTAAATGCACCTTCACTCCCACACTCAACACAAAACTGCTAAAAACACCTTTCCCGCCAAAAACAAAATCAATGGCTAAAAACTATCCAAGTCATCCAAGGGTCTCAGAGATAGCTGGGATTTGCTAAGAGAGAGAAGGGAAGACCACTTGGAGTATAAAAGAAGAAAGAGGAGAAGTGAAAAAGAGTAGTTAGTTTTTATAAATTTTCCTTATGTCGTTTTTTAAATAAAAGTCTTAGTTTAAGTTCAAATGTTGTAATTTCAGTTGCTTTGTATAACATTCAAGTTAAATCATCATTGTAGGTGCTTTTGAGTATCAATCCAAGCTCTTTATATAAATTCCATATTTCAGGTTACTGTTGCAATTTTCAATCTTAAAATCTTATGTTTAAGCTTTCAGTAGCTTGTATTTAATCTCAAACAAGCTTGTATAAGCTTATGATAGCTTTGTATAAGCTTACATTCAAGGTTTAAGTAATTTTGGTTCATGGTCAATAAAAGTCAACCGTTGGTGCAAATTGGAATTGGAAATGAAAATGGGTGTTGCAGTGGTGATAATGGGTTGGATTAGGCTAAATTAGAATAGGTTTGGTTTGGTTTAGCCTGCAACAACAGCTGGACACATGTGAGTAGATTTCTCAGTTTCATTTTCACAACAATTTTGCATATTGTGCTTGTCTATGTATCTGTGGTCACCATTAGTGTAAAACTGTTTTATTAAGTTGTTCTTAGGTCTAGAAACTTAGTTTGGTCTATATCACATGCTGGTTCAATAGATGGAGTAGATTTGAGTTCTACACAGTTGCATATAAGGGTGTTTGGATCAGTATGTAGAGCTGATCTTGATCCCTTGTTGGTGTTTGAAATTTGTATAATCAGTCTTTATATAAGTCCTTTGAGCCAATTTAGTCATAAGTTTGCATTTCTTTTGAGTAAAAGTCAAATTAGCTAGAATCTGCCTTCATATACTTATCTGTTGAGTTTTTACAAAACCAAAATCTCATTTTGTGTTTAAAATACATAGGAATAGAGTGCGAGAGTCTTATTTCATCATCTAATATCATTTTCAATCCACAAATTGGCTTCAAAGTTCCATTTAGTCAAACTTTCAATTACGCCTTAAAAGTCAAAATTGCAAAATCTCGCCACAAGCTAGAGATTTTTTAGTGAACTCATTTCGAGTCAAATTCAATGAAACTTGTGGCTTTTAAAAGTTCAACTGGTCTAGTTTGTTTTCATCATTTTGTATAATTTTGTTAATTTTCTATAAGCCCCAAAGAAGCTTGTCAAGATGGGATTAAGTGCCTGCAGCGAGCATCGAGTCACAGATTCGACTGTGTTTTACCAGGCTTGGGAAAAGCTCATTTGAGCTTGTCTAGGTCTCAGTAATTTGGTTTATAAACTCTCACCCGTGTCTAGTTTAGTTTACGCTTTAGTTTTAGTTTCCGACTTATTTTAGTGCTTATTTCCTAGCTCAAAGTAGCCCCCTAGAATCTGTTGCACTTATACTCATATTAGTCAAATCTTGGTATATTGCAATCCAGTGGTTAGGGCTTGTTGATTTGTGTTGCATTTGGTCACTTTTAGTATATTTAAGCTTCTGTTTTGGTTTGGTGCTTATGGGTCTCCATTTGCTTATTCAAAGTGCTTATCTATAAGCACTTTGCTCATCAGTTCCTTATTCCTCCACATAACCATCTGTTTTTCCAGTTTTCCTAGCTTCCTAATATTATTTTAGAGTTTTCCTGAAATTTTCAGATTTTTCCAAGTCAGTTTGCTATTTTTCTTGATTTTAATTAGTTTTTAAGCATTTTTAATTAGCTTTAAATACAATTAATTAAGAAAAGTTTCAAAAAAATAATTTTTCATTTTTCTTAAGTTTAGATAAATATAAAAAGACAAAAAAATATTTTTCTAGATTTTTCTTAGTTAAAGTTGTATTTTTAAGTAATTTAAATAGTTTTAAATAGTATTTAATTCCTAGAAAATAGAAAAATAATCAGAAAATTACAAAAATAGTTTTGAAAATTCTATTTTGATATTTTAGATTTTTCTAAGTCTTAATTTTATTTTTCAAACTTTATTTCATATTTTCTTTCATATTAGGTTATTATTAAATAGTTTAAAATAGTTTTTAATTAATAATAATTAATTAAATAGTTGTAAAAATAATTTTCTTTTTCTATAAATTTTCTTTTATCATTAGGTTTGTAAAAATGTCATTTTCATATTTTTAGGACTTTTATTTCTTGGATCTCACTTTTTATTTTGTACGTTTACGTAATTTTATTTTAAACGTAAGTTTTAAGTTTTAAACGTTCATCAATTTTAAAAATAGTGATAGCGTTTATTTAATATTTGTTATCTTTTTAATTTCCTTTAATTTGCATTTAAGCCCTTGTAGTTTGTATACTTTTTCCTTAGTTATAATAAATCAGATCCCTTTTTCGTTCAAATTTCTCGATCACTATTCGTTGGGTGATCCATTGCATAGCTCGCTGGGACATAACGACCCGGGGAAACACAATACTCCCCAGATCTTCATTGCATTCGTGCTTAAGCTGTTTTAAATTTCTTACAGTTGGCCATTCACAAGTGGTCAGCTTGCGTGAGAAAACTTGACGGTTTTGCACGCATCAATAGTCCTCATCAGAATCAGAGAATATCTCAAGATGATCATTTTGGAAGACAAGAGGAGGAGGGATATCACACACATGGTCAAGAATTTCTGTGACTCTCTAGGGATTGGGACAAGGTCCTCAACACTAGACTTTATGAATTCGTCCGATTCCTTTTCAGGAACAGTGTCAAGATGCTCGTCCCCCATGTTCAGAGAGTGAGTGGGAGCTTGGTGTGATGGCGGTTGCTTGAGAATAAATCTCAATCATTGAATATCCACCGATGAAATTGATGAATCTTTATAAAATTGTAGGATACCAAGTGCATCCTCATCATCATCGTCATCGTGAATAAACGAATTGAGAGCTAGATCCGTCGCTTTTTCAATTAATTCCTAATAGATTTTTCAAAAGCAATTTGGGAATTTATTTTAGCACCGCTCTTGACTAGCAATTCTTCCATGGATTTCTCATGTGAATTTTGAATGACGGGACATTGTGGGAGTGGAGATTTGTCAAACCGGAAGGTTGACATTGATAATCATCATGAGGACCCCACAATATACACAAGAAAAACTGGGAACATTATGAAATCTTGTTTACTCAACTCCTCGCTTCTTTTCACCGACTCGTAAGCTCTAGATAAGTGTTTTGTTGGGTTTGCCGAGGAGTTTGAGTCATTTGGCACCGTGGAGGTTGGTCGTGATATGGATAGTCGTAATTGTTACAAGGAAATGGATTCCTGTTTGACAATCGGTGCTGAAATGGGGACCTCCATAGCTCTCACAACAAGAAATGCTGAGCTCAGACAGAATCATATGGATATTGGTCATAACCAAAGTTCGAGCATCACCGAAAACTGCTCAAAGACAACCGTGTTTCGGATTGACACTCAAATCCTTGGTGAGGACCTCCACAAAATTCACAGCTTATGTTGATTATATGAAGATAAGTCGTCTTGTGGTGGGTAATTGGAAAAATTTGAGGGTCGTTAAATTGGTTCGGATTAGGATCATAATCAAATGAATTCCTCGAACCACAAAACAAACAACTCCGCTCCGAATATCATTACCACACTGTACACACGTGCATCACGGCTGTGGTGAACCAAAAGAGGCTCACCACAACCGACACAAGGAATAAACGATTCTATTTGAGAGTTATGAGAAGGAATCGGTTCATTCAAAGAATCAACAAAACCAACATGGTGATTTGAATGACTAATAAGACTCAAAGAACATTTTGAAAAATCCGGAGGTGGGATAAGTGGTGTGCTCGAGAGCTAGCAATTTCCACCACTTCCGTTATGGTCTCCTGCTCGGTTCTTGAGAAACGTGAAGATTAGGCAAGTCATTCTTGCTAGTCACCGGTCTAAATTTCGCATGTTTGCTTTTAACCGTAAATCGTGAAAGTGTAGGATCAATTTTAGACGGCTTAGGAGCAATTGAGGGTTAGATCTTTGGATAACCGTAGGTTGGACGATTTAGCACCTCCATTATCGAGGAAAGTACCGGTCCTTTGTCACCCCGGTTTCTCGCTCCATTTCCCACGCAGTAATTAATGGATCATTACGAACAACACGAATTCTTGACATTTGTGATAAAGTAGGAAGTTTTTCAACTGCTCCGAAATCGTCGTGGTCGAGAGATTCCATGAGAATAGAAGAAGTTAGAATCAAATGGATGTAGGTAAAGGGATAAAGAATCAAAAGGGTAAGAGGGTAAAGATGAATATTTTGGATTTTTGGATAAACATTTAGTAAAAACAAAGAATGAAAATATTTTTGGTGTTGTTAACACTTTAGGAAAAGTGTTAATGAACTTTTGATTTTGATTAACTTTACAAAAAAAGCATTTACAAACGGTGGTATATGTGCAAGTACGGTCCGAAAATGCTTAAACACGCTTCTGACCTCCCGGCAACAAGCGCCTAAAATTTGATTGGTGCAAAACCGTCAAGTTATCTCACGCAAGCTAGCCACTTGTGAATGGCTAACCGTAAGAAACTCAAAACAATTCACACACCAAATGCAATTTAGATCAGAGGAATATAGTGGATTCCTGGGTCGTTAAGTCCCACGGAGGATGAATTGGTGTTAAACAACTTCAGATGTCGAATAATCACTAAGGATAGTGATCAGTAAGGATTTTGATGGATAATTATACCTAAAGAAAAGATTAATAAATTACAGCGACTTAAATGCAAATTAAGAAAATTAAAAAGATAAAATATATTAAATAAATGCTATCACTATTTTTACAATGATGTTTTTGTGATTTTATAAAATAAAATAACTTAAATAAACTATTTTAACTAAAACGTAAACTTAAATTACCTAAAAACGTGATTTAAAATGAAAACGTACGTTATTTATAAAAATTACGCGAGTGCGCAAGCAAAAACGTAAAATTTATGAATTAAAAGTCCTACAAGTGTAAAAACAATTTTATTACGTACTATATGATAAAAGAAAATTTTAGAAAAAAGATTTATATTTTTTAGACTTTTTATGTATTTATTATTAATTTAATACTATTTAAAACTAATTAAAATGCTAGAAAATACTATTTTACCAAGAAAATTATGAAAAAATACTTTTATGACTTTTATATTTATCTTAATCTAGGAAAATTGAAAACATATTTTTTAAACTTTTTCGATTTATTTGTATTAAAAGCTATTTAAAAGGATTAAAAGCGATTTAAATAAGGAAAAATACTAAACAAAGATGGAAAAATCGAAAATTCAGGAAAATACTAAAATATTATTCTTAATCTATGAAAATATAAAAACATATGCTTATGTGTGAGAATAAGAAGTCAGAATGTAATCGCTTATAAATAAGCAATTCAAAATAAGCTAAAGTCCACAAATGGACACCAAATTAACACAGAAGCTAGGTTATGCTATATTTACTTAATACTAACCTATTCCAACCATACTAAACCTCTGAAAAGCAGTTTAAGCCAAAATTTAAGCAAAGCTAAACTAGTTCAATTCAGAAAATGGGACAGAATTGTGGCTGATCTAGGAGTGGGGTCCACAGAGCTTAAGCTCAAAAGCTTGGCTGCAAATGATAGTCAGCTGGGTGGTGAGTGCTATGGAACCAAGAACCACCAGTGGGGTCCACTGATGTGGCCTGTGGGACCCACCAAAGTGGTGGTGATGGTCATTGTTGTGGTGATAATCAGATGCACAGAGCATGATTTCAGAAAGGGTGCTCAAAACAAGCAAAGAAATAAGCAGTTAATAAGCTGATTGGGAGAGAGCTACTATTTTTCTAATTTAGTTAAGCAACTAAAATTTAATATCCCAAAGGCTTAAGTCCTCAATCCTAATGATAAGATCACAGTGAAATTGTGAAGTTTATTCAAAAACTGCATTTAGGAAATTTTTGACTTTTTGACAGTTATGAACTTTTGACTTTTATGAGATTTAAATCCAATTTGTTAACTAAGAATGTTGTAATAAGCTATACTGAAGCTAAAACAAGCTACTTTAATTAATTCTAAACACAAATCAAGCTATTGAATTTCTAACTTCAAGCTGAGATGCAAATGAGAACAGTTTACTTATGATTTTGACTTCTAGAGTTCTATTATGCAAATTAATGACTAATATGACTCTAATATGCCTAAAAGTGATTAAAGCAACTACTAATAACCTTTGAATTAACTCGAATCTCAGACACTACTTTATGCCAAACACTAGTTATATAAACAGCTTTTGCAATAAACTCTATCAAATCCTTAATACCAATCTAAAGTAGCTTAAACCTATAATGAAATGGTAATAAAAGAGCTAATGAATGCAACAGTATTAAATAAGAACAACAGATTATGAGCTAAGCTACATATGCAATATTACCTTTTTAAAAATTAACAAATAGAGATTAAATTAAAAATACTTACAAAGATCCAGCTATAATGACTTGATAAACAACACAAATTACCACTACCTAACTAATCTCAACCCAAATCCAACTGATTATCAACCCAGTTCCAAACTTATACCCATTTTACTTCCTCAGTTGACCTTAGTTGTCTGATTTTTTTGTGAGTAATTTCTGAGTAGGTAATAAGATAAATTGAGCTTATAAAAGCTTATATAGGAGCTTATGAGCTTACTGAGTTCATAAACAACATTAATAACAACAATAATCTAAATATGAGATTTTGGCTCAAAAATTGTATAGACTGAGAATGAAGCTTAATATTGAAATTGAGACTGAAAACAAGATCTTATTACACTGAAATACGATTACAAAGTCTTTGAAAACTTAAACATAAACTGGAAAACTTAAAATATTTAAAACGAGACAAGTAAATTAAAATTACACTACTTAGTTCTTCATCTCTGCTTCATTTCTTCTTTATATGGATTTATTCTGTTCCTTGTCGACATTAGATTAAATCCCACCTATTTCCAACCTTTGGATCACTTGAAATCATCAGAACCACCCAAGTGGCATTTTACGGAAAAAGTCTTTGATAGCGGTATATGTATTTAATGTTTTTTGGTTTATGTAGAGGTGGAGGGGGGTTGTTAACCAGCTGGGGGGATAAGGTAGGTGAGGTGGAAAGGTGGGGAGAGGTGGAAACCATGGCTGGTTTTGGTTTGCAGTGTGGGAAGAGAAGGGTGTACAGTGAGCGCGGTATTTCATTTTAAATTTTTGGGCCGGGTTTGGTTTTTGGGCTTGGTTTTGGGTTTGGATATTACAAATGGTCCGTTTGGTTTAATATTAATACAAGGATCAAAATTGTAATTTGTCCAAACTTGAGGACTGAACCTGCAAATGTTCCAAAGCTAATACAAGGGTTAAACTTGCCAAGTTTTATTAGTACAAGGACCTCAATTGATAATTTCCATTTTTACCCTTCCAGGGACTAAATCTGCCAAACTTTGAAACTTGAGGGACCAAACATGTAAATTTTCCAAAGTTAACCATAAGGACCAATTTTGTCATTTATGAATAGTACAAGGTTTATTTTTTTGATAAATTTCCATTTTTAAATTCACCAAGGACTATTTATGACATTTTTCAAAGTTCGTGGACTAAAGTTGTCATTTTGTAAATTTTAAACTTTAAAGGGTTTATTTTGACAAATTTTGAATCCCATGGACCTTAAATGACATTTACAAGTTTTTGAATTACTGGGGACTAGATTTGACAACTTTTGTAACTTGGGGACTAAAGCGCCAATTATGCAAACTTGATACGTTTTCATCGATTTTGGTATTTTGCATTTAAAACATATAAAACACTTGTTTGTGATATTTTTCATCATTTTGATGCATTTCTGAGTGTTTTCAGATGTTTTTGCAGTCTAGATAGTACAAAAATGATGAGTATTTAGACACTCATCAGTTCCCACTAACCATTTTGCAGAAATTTGGAAGTTTCTCACTATTTGTATGATGCAAGAGACTACAAAGGAAAAGCCATTATATTCTTATTCATAGTTCATAAACTGCATTATACAATGCAGTGGTTACAATCATGGTTACAAACTACATGGAGCACACATTACAACTAGCTACTCTCGTTCCTATCAACTATTACAAAAGCTGGTGGATGTACATATGAAGAAGCTGAAGCTGAAAATGGAAAGATGGATTGATGAAAGCGATGATGGATGCATTTGTGATATGAGAAATCTTGATTGTTCCATCTACTGCTCCACCATAAAGCAACTACTCCATCTTCCCTTTTCCCTTTCCCTTTACCTCTGCTCCCTTGCCCTTTCCCTTCCTTCCATGATTTGAAGAACCAGATCCTGGAGCAGGAAGACCAATCACCACCTCTCTGTTCTTTGGGAGTGGTGGATTTCTGGCACATGGCCTTGGTTGGGGTTAGGATGGTGAAGGTTGTGCTCTCTCTGCTTCCTCCCTCACCAATCTATTGAAGGTTGGCTCTAGGCGCTTAGTGAAATCATCTGAACCTCTTGATGACTGTGGAGTTTGATAGACTCCATGAGATCGTTTAGAGCGCTAGGGTTTAACAATAACAATGACTATAAACATTATACGCAGCGGAATAAAACAAACTTCATTATTATTGACACAAGGTTTTTCATTATAATCACTCCAAGCCTCAAATATTATTTGATCAAAATAATACGGTTACACTAAACTTGTAACAGGGATCAAAGATCCTTGAGGCTAAACTAAACAAACACTAACCTAGGCGTTTATAGAAACATGCCTACACACACACACCTTTACTAGACGTCTACATTGAAAGACTTGTTTATATATGAAAACCTACACCCCATGTCCTCTTTATATACTAGAGGATTAGGGTTTACAAGATACTACGAAGGACTAAATAATAAATCTTCTATTGCAAGCAAGTTCTTCCATCCTTTTTGTAGATTTCCTTCTTGTCACTTTAAGCCCTTGATGTTTCATTCTTGTATTTATTTTGTCTCATCAAATCCAAGGAACCTAAAACCCAACAATCTTCCCCTATTTGATGATGACAAAACAAACAAAGTCGTGTACGAACTTCCCTAGACGGCGTAGCGAAGTTGAGATGTAAACATCTCCGTGAATGAAACATTCTTGTCTTCCTTTGTCTTCCCTTAATCCATGCCATCGCACTCCAATATCTCTTCCCTTTTGTTATCAACAAATAGAGAATGTAAACATTAGAAACTTCCCTCGAGTGTTGCATGAAAATGATTCTTCAAATCGAGAAGCTCTATGTAATGATCACTTGTGAAGAAAACCAAGTATAACGAATTTGATGAAGAAGTAAAATAACCCAAACTTGTGTCTTATGTCTTGTACTATCCACGTGACTCCAAACTTATACTAACACCATATAAGTAGACCGCAGCCTCTTGACAAAATCCTCATCTTCAATGAGACACCGAGCACTACAATGTAACTCCTTTAAGTGATAGTTAACTAGGTCTTCATCCATCCACCCTTGACCTATGAAAACTAGATTTTGCAAGTCTTCGTCAACATCCTTTAAGCACGAACAAGTTATCTCCAAAGTGTAACACCCACTTTGAGATATGATAAGAGCACTAATCGTGTTACTCAACTACAATATCAAATAGGTTATGATCAATCGTCTTCGTAATCACCTATTCAATAAACCAAATACGAGCATTTTAAAACCTTTAAGAACAAATTAACCAAAACCTCCTGTGTGTGAACCAATAATCCATGTGTGTGTCACCAAAATCTCGATTACCAAAAACATGTACGACTTCCCTCAATTCCAAAACCTCATCAGCAGAAATGAATAACGCAAGAAACACCAGCAGTGGAATTGAGATAACATTAGCAGTGGTTTCGAGAAAACACTAGGAGTGGTTTCGAGAAACACTATCAGTGGTTTCGAGAAAACACTATCAGTGGTTTCAGAAAACACTATCAGTGGTTTCGAGAAAACACTATCAGTGGTTTCGAGAAAACACTATCAGTGGTTTCGAGAAAACACTATCAGTGGTTTCAGAAAACACTATCAGTGGTTTCGAGAAAACACTATCAGTGGTTTCGAGAAAACACTATCAAAGCTGCTTTCTTCCATAAAGTAAAGACACCACACAACATATAACCAACTTCCATAATGAATTAATTCAAAGAAACACGGATTTAGGAAGTTGAATATCCAAGAAAACCCAAAAATTCGAATTATTAAACTTGTTTCTGCAGCCAACTTCGACCCTGAATAACTTTTGATTGAGAGCTCAGATCGACAATCCCTCCGTGAAAAGTTAGATGAATATATAGAGAACGTCCACCAGAAATTTCGTTAAGATCCAACGGTTAACAAAAAAGTTATCGCGTTTTTAAAACTGTGCTTTCAGCAGTACTTTCAGGTTCTGCAGTACTTTCAGCAGTCGACTTTGACACCTAATAACTTTTTATAGGAAGCTCAGATCGAAAATCCCTTCGGTGAGATTAAAGATAGATATACCAAGAAGCTCCAGTTCGAATCTTAGCCCGATCCAACGGTTCATTAAAAAGTTATACCCACTTGAAAACTGTGTTGCAGAAGCATTACGGAAATTATTGAAACTCGAATTTCTTCTTCCTTTTTCGCCAAGAAACCTTTTGAATCCCTAGGTAACGAGCTCCCCAAGCTCTGATACCAATTGTGGAGTTTGATAGACTCCATGAGATCGTTTAGAGCGCTAGGGTTTAACAATAACAATGACTATAAACATTATACGCAGCGGAATAAAACAAACTTCATTATTATTGACAAAAGGTTTTTCATTATAATCACTCCAAGCCTCAAATATTATTTGATCAAAATAATACGGTTACACTAAACTTGTAACAGGGATCAAAGATCCTTGAGGCTAAACTAAACAAACACTAACCTAGGCGTTTATAGAAACATGCCTACACACACACACCTTTACTAGAAGTCTACATTGAAAGACTTGTTTATATATGAAAACCTACACCCCATGTCCTCTTTATATACTAGAGGATTAGGGTTTACAAGATACTACGAAGGACTAAATAATAAATCTTCTATTGCAAGCAAGTCCTTCCATCCTTTTTGTAGATTTCCTTCTTGTCACTTTAAGCCCTTGATGTTTCATTCTTGTATTTATTTTGTCTCATCAAATCCAAGGAACCTAAAACCCAACAATGACTCACTAGGATCTACCACACTATCATCTTCGGATGAAGGGAGAAAGGGGGACTTTTTAGGTCGAGGATCTTCTTGAGGAACGTAAAGAAGCCATGGGTTAGAATCATCACTTGATGATGATGATGATGAGGAGGAGGAGGATGTTAGATTGATGACTTCTGGTTGATTCCACATGCTAATTGATGTTGATTGTGGATTTTTGAGAAATTAGGGTTTGGAAGTAAGTTGGATTAATTGGTGTGTGTCTCTTGTGCCTTGGGATTATTTTATAGGCAGAATAAATGGTTTTTGTGAGTAAATGAGGGGAAGGTTTAAGTGGGTGAGAAGTTAATGAAGTCTTTTGACTTTGAAAAGAATTAATACAGAAAGTTGACCATATTGACTTAGATTTTAGCACATCGGCTAACCACTGCTAAGTATATGGAACCACTTTTGATTTTACTCTAACCACTGCTAACCTTAACCTTCTTTTTTAGTGTTTGGTTTATGTTTGTGATATGCAGGTATGAAGGATAGTTGTGTATTTTGGAGCTTTTGGTTTGGAGTTTTTGCTTTGGACCTTTGGAGCTTTTGTGTAAAAAAAAATGTGTTCAATGCTGTAATCCTTCATATTTTTGTGTGATATCACTGAGATTGACAAATATTTGCTTGCTATATCTATTGGTCATCTGATTGGAGTGAAATTATGTATCCACTGCTAGTGTTTTTCAAACCACAGATGGAATTTTTCAAACCACTGCTAGCATGTTGCTGATTTCTGGATACTTGAGGGGCTGTTTGGTAACTTTGGAGAAAGCACGTTTATATCCCCAAATCACTGATAGGTCATTTACTTGATCTTCAAATCATTCCAATTGGCGCTTTACATAAACCTAACCACTTTCATCTGTTACATTCACAAATCCCACATAACCAACATCATCGATCATCATGCCGAATCAATATCCCACCTCCCATAACCTAGTTGCTAATTTGATAAAAAACAATCGATCGAAAGGTTTTCATCAAATGATTGATTTCCTTATTCACAGTCCTATTCACTTTGCCTTAACAGTCTCACCAACCATGTTTAAAGCCTATATACAACAATTATGGAAGAATGCTAAGCTTGAGGAGGTTGATGGAGTAGAAGTTTTTAGTACTGTTGTGGATGAGAATGATATTTTGGTTGATGAGGAGATCATTAGAGGGTTTTGAAGTTAGATGATCTTGATGGTGTTGTTAATCTTTCGATCTTGAGATTTTTGATGGTTTAGAGAGTTAGGATATACACACGGGGAGACAAGGTAAAATTTTTAAGAGCATGTTTTCACAACAATGGAAGTTTTGATACATACCTTGTTGATGTGTATAAGTAATAAGACCACTGGATTTGATGACTTCCTTCCAAAATTACTCCGCTATCATTTGTTTGTCGATGGGAGGAAGTTTAATTGGTCTAGGATGATTTATGAAGGCTTTGTGCAGAATCTTAGGAAGAAGGGAAAATATTTCTTATATCCTAGGTTTGTGCAACTGATTGTGGAAAGTCAAATTGAAGAACCTGTTGAGCATTCTAGGGAGTATGAAGTGCATTATATGCTTCCTAAGGTTTTCGCACATATGAGGAATCAGAAACCCAATTTTCAACCAAGATATGTTCCTTTATTCCCCCATATGCTTAATTTGCCTGCTATTCCTGAATTTGATGAAGGTCTTGAATCCCAACCCATAGAACCTGAACCCACTGATAGTACACCTCAACCCACTTATAGTGCAATTGTTTCCACTGTTAGTGAATCACAACCCACTTCTAGTCAAACCCAAACCACTGTTACACCAATCGTATGGACTAGGAGAAAGAAGGGCACCAAGCTACCTCCTACCGGTGTTAGTGGTGTTGTTCATGAGGTCGCCACACGGTGTGGAGGTGACATGATTGGAAGGGCTTCCACCATCGATTCATGCTTAGATGTTTGGTCGGGGTGGTGGAAACATCATTAAGACCCAACCTTTGGCAACTCCTAATGTGGAGAGTTCCTTGGAACTCAATACAGGTGGAGGAATCCCTAGCCAACTGGCTGACTCAGGGTGCATAGATGTTCATGCACGGTCTGATGCTATGTTTACTATATCCAAGGATTCACCTCTCGGAGCAGTTAACACAGCTCGAAGTGATGAGGATAGATTGGAACATCAAACTGAATTGACGGATCCTAAGCTGGTACATGATGACTTTTCCAATGAATCACCTCTCGGACTAGTTAACACAGGTCGAAGTGGGGAGGATATTCTTGAACACTTAAATGAATTGACGGCTAAATGTACTAAAATGGAGGATACAATCTCAAGTCTTCAAGAGTTGACTGTGTTTCAGGGTACAGAAATCAGGAGACTGAAGCATAGGATGTTTGTTTTGGAGAAAGTTAGAAGACATGGGATTGCTATTTTAAGGAAAATGAGAAGGTTGAGAAGAAAGGTAAACTCCTCTCCAGCTGTGACTTTAGTGAATATGGAGAACGTATCCAAACAGGGGAGGAGTGATGGCATGAATTCAGGGGAGGCTATAGATGTGCATATGGAAGAGGATGTGGATAGTGGAGATGCAGCACAATTTTTGGTATATGATAAAGATGGGAATGAAGCTGTTCTTGAAAGTTTGAAGACTGTGGTAGAAGATGAGGTAGTGCAGGACACAACCAATAGTGTGTCTGCAACCACGGATAGTATTCTTGAAACCACTGCTGCAGTCTCAGATAAGGTAATTATACCCACTGCTATCATAACCACTTCTACAATTGTTTCAACCATCTCTGTATCACCACCCAAATCAAAAGAAGTTGAGAAAGAAGCTACAGGCACATTGATCAATCTTAGCAAAACCTCATCTAATCCTACACCCATCATTGCACCTGTTTTATCTCTTGAACCTACTGCAACCAAACCCAAAGGTAAAAGTTTAGTTATTGGTGAGCCTTTGAAGAAGAAGGTGGCTCAATCAGATATTGGTAAGGGTAAAGGTATTGCAGCACCTGTTTTAAAGTTTAAAAGTGTAGAAGAACAGTTGCTTATGATGAAGAGTATACAAGAAGCATACATCTTTGAAGAGGAAGCAATGCGCAGAGAAAGAAAAGCAAGAAGAGGAGGAAACTTCTCAGAAATGGCTAGCTAAATGGTATGAATCACAAAACTATCTGCAAGCTTCTAATCAAATACAGAATGAGTATACTACTCAAGAATGGGCATTGTTAGATGATGAGGAAAGAGCTAGAATTTTGGGTGAATGGGCAAGGAGGATAAGTAAGGAAAAGAAGCAAGTTACAAGGAAGAAACCTCCTACAATTCGTGAGATGAGGAATGTACTGATGAAGATTATTAAGAATTCAGGCATACATATTCCTGACAATCTTAGTAAATGTTCATTTGAAATAATTCATGAGCTTTATCTGATGTGTATGAGGATTAATAATGAAAATTTTACTCCAATGAATTCTGAAAAAGATGAAGAGTGGATTAAAGGTAATCTAAAGAGAAAATCTGAGATTCAGGAGACATATGGTTCTAAAAGATTGAAAGAGACTGAAGATAGTCATCAAATTATCTCTTATGCATTTGAGCTTAATGGAAGTGAAGGTTGTTGGAAAATTCGAAGACTCAATAATGAAGTTTCTGAGTTTAATAAATTTTCACAGATGCTTCAATATCTGGATAGAGATGATTTAATGAATCTATGGAAGCTTTACAAGAATAAGTTTGGTGATATACATCCAGATGATTATCATGAGAGACTGGTTTATCATCACTTAAAGATTTTGTTTGAACCAACTCATGATGAACCTGAATGGAAAGGACTCTACAATGGTCATGTTACAAGATGGTTTTTATATCAAACTTGTGGAGTTCATGTGTTAACTGTGTCTGGAATAGTTATTCATATGCTTGTAGAAGGTGATTATCCCAAATTGAATAATTATCCAGGAGTAATTGCTCAGATGGTGAAGTCTGGTGGTTTGAAGATGTTGATGCCCTATGATGGTCAAGCTTACAATTTGTTGCTGAAGTATGAGAAAATTCTTAAAACTAGTAAGTGTTTGGCTACATCCTCCAATTCAGATATTTTGAGCTTAAAGGAAACTTGAGAATTCTATTTGAGTGTATCAAGTTTAGGGGAGGATTGTTGGGTTTTAGGTTCCTTGAATCATGAATTATTCTAAGTGTTGGAACCTTGGACAGTGTTGTTTAAACCACGGACAGAAGAATGAATCCACTGCTGATGAGAAACCGCGGCTAGTAGTATTGTGTAACCATGGATATTGTATTGTAACCACTGCTAGTCTTGTATAGTCGGTTTAATATTTTGTATTAGATAAATATGGAAAAGATATTTATCTTGTAGGTTACGTATTGTATTATGTAAAGGACTCCTTAGCCTATAAAAGGAGGTCCTAGGTTAGATTAGATATACGTATGTTTTATATCTAAGGTCGATACACTTCAAGGTTGCAAAACCCTAATACTGGTTAGAGTATTCGTATTAATAATAATATTAATATTGAGGTGTTGAATGGTCATTGTTATTCTTCTTAAGATTAAGTATTAAATTCCGCGTGATACTTAATAAGTCTTTGTTTAAGTTAGTTTCTATAAAGGATCTGTTGGGTCTATTATAGATTGATGATACAAAACAAGAATAATGAAACATGAAGGACTTAAAGAGACAAGAAGGGAAACTACAAAAAGATGGAGGATTTGGAAGATTCTAGAAGATATGCTTAAAAGAATATTTAGTTTCCTAATTGTATTATGTTGTCACACCCCAAATTACTGCTTTGCAATGAATGGAATTCACGGGATTGATTGTCATAGCATCACGATTCTAGATATATTGAACGACCTAAAGTGTCGTTTGGAAAATACATCGTTTGATTTAATAAAACAATCGAGTTTACAAAGTATAGGTCCCATAAGAAAATCAACTTGTGCGGAAATAAGTTTGTTACAATTCAAACGATGTTTTAAAGTACGTAAAACTCAAGTGAGACGAGTCGTCATCACGACTCCATGATGTCCAAATGCATGCCATGAAGTGAATGCCTTAGATACCTGAGATAAAACATGCTAAAAAGTGTCAACACAAAGGTTGAGTGAGTTCATAGGGTTTGTGTTGAAATGTAAAACCTTTCAAAAATCGTTTATGCAGCAAAGGCATTGTAAATCCACTCAGTTCCAAGTTCCGCCCATACAAAACTTGGAACCTGTGTATTCACAACCCATTGCCAAAATGTGATATAGTTTATGTTCAAGCGCATGATGTCAAATGAATTCACATAATAGTGCATGACTTAATGTATCAATGTTACTTAATATAACACCTAATTCGTACGGTTTCAAATTGTTCCATGACCATTAGTGCAATGATTATACCAAGACCATCAGTTCAATGAATGTACCAAGACCATCATCCAATGAATATACCAAGACCATCATCCAATGAATATACCAAGACCATCGGTCAATGAATATACCAAGACCATCATCCAATGAATATACCAAGACCATCACCCAATGAATATACTATGGAAATACTACGTATGGTAATATCATTACTTTGCATGACTAAACATTCGATTCGGATAAACTTATAATTTGCAAATAGTCATGAATGTAATAAAATTATTAAGCATGTATCTCCCCAAAGAGTTTCATAAATAATTAAAGCGAGAAAAAGTGGGGCTATGACTCACTTGGATAATAATGCGATGGCAAAAGTGGATACATCGAAATGTAGCGTGAATCTCAAAATGACCTATTATGAATGATATGATACGTAATGAGTTATGATGTAACGTTATGCATGCATTTCGTATGTTATTTATACCATTTACGGGTTTTGAAAAATAATAGTACTTATCGTCGAAAAATACTCTTTTGACGTCTTGACCATTCTTAAATCACTTTATAAGTATTTACGTCAAAATGTCATCCTACAAGGGTTTCGTAATGATTTATAGTGAAATTATCACTTTTCGTCGTAAAACAATGTCGTCGGAAATTTCTTGAAATTGACAAAAATGGCTTCAAAAAAACTAGTCGTAAAATGGTGTACGTCGATCGTTAGGAAACGAACTCGACAGTTTTAGAAAGTTTGTATCGAAATCTAGAAGTTTCAGTTCAGGAGTTTTCGACATAAAGGTCTCGAACATAAAGATAATAAGGGCTAAAGATGGTGATTTTGTCTAATTGTTGTGTGAAAAGTGAGTTTCGGCCAAGTTTGAGCAACCGTAATTAATTTATTAAAACTCCGCTATACAAACGGTTGATTGTTTTGAAAAATATGCTCGGTGATCTTGATTTTATTAGAAGACATTTCGTTTCAAAAAGTTCCACATCATTGATAAAAACAGCCGCTAACATGGTCGTTTCAGCTACCGTAACACTTGTCTCGTAAAATAATATAGTTTTTCAGAAAATAATAGTTACGGCAATTTTATGAAAACGTGCATATCTTTGTCGTTTCAAATCCGTTTTCTACGTATAATACGTCCTTAGCTTCGTATCAAAGTATACTAATATATTTTTGACAAGTCGAAATAATTGGTGAAGCTTAAGGCTCGTTTTTAACTCGTACTAACCAAAAACATGTTGCTGAAATTTCAGAAAAAAAATATATTTCGTCGTCAAACTTTAAAAATTCATAACTTCTTCGTTATAACTCCGTTTTAATCCGTTCAAGCGGCCACGGATTCGTTTTAAAGTATATTTTCTAAATATCAAGGCCAAAAAGTCGTGCCTACAGTCGGATTTTCCAGAAAATCAAAACAAGGACAGAACATATTTTATACGTATCGAAAATAGTTTTTCTCGTACTAAACCTATTCTAATCCCTTCAAATCAACTCCAAAGCTAATCTAATCCTACCATACACCTTCTTAGGGTGTCATGGGTTCCTAAACATCATCAAGACCAAAGTATACCAAGGGGATAATTATAGGATGACCTTATATATATATATATATATTTCTAAAAATCATGTAAAAATGGTATAAACAACACAAATCATGCATGCTTGCTCCAAAAATGAAGAGATACTTATGAAATGAAAAGGAGATATGAAAAATATAAATGATATGCTTACAAGTTAGTATGATGAGGTGCAAGGAACAAGGTTTTAGCCTAAACACTCTAGGTTTTTATTTCAAAACCTTATTAAGAGTGTGTTCTAGATTGTAAAATCACTTGAGCTTGCAAAATTTTTGATTTCTTGCTACCCTTTGAAGTGGCCGGTTTTTGTAATGAGGAAGAAGGAGAGAAAAAGTTATTTTTGCTACTAGTGAATTATTAGAAGTGAAATGAAATGAGATGAAGATCTTTGAGTATAAATCTATACTATCAACATTTCTACCAACTAATTAAATGCCAACCCTCTTGGACCGGATTTTAGGGATCATGTTTCTCAAGGATATTTTTTTTTTCTTTTTAAAATGTATTGTGTAAATACTTGTAACAATTTGTAAGAAAAAGTGTAAGTAAATGTGTAGGAAAATGTATAAGTAAAGGTAAATGGTAACTTTTTGGTACAAGTAAATTTTTAATAGATCAAAGTAGAATGTAATGAGATCATAAACATTGTAAAAATACATTCCTTGTAAAATTTGAGTGATATAATAATTATCGTGTAGTTTTTAAGAAAAATGTCGTAATAATATAAATTTAACGATTTATATACCAAATAAATTTAAAACACTAGGTAAACTCAAATTATAGTTTTTATAAACTAAAAGTAAGTATAAAAATATATCGGGATCATTTTTGGAAGTATCGGATTAAATGTTCAAAATAATAACTCACGCGATAACGTTTATTTAATATAAAATTTACGCGTTTAATGTGAAATGTAATGTCATGAATGAATTAACATGATGCAAATGATGTTAATGAAATGTAGACTACACTTAGTCCATATGAAATGTTCGTGATGATATGATCATGAATTCGCCGCTAAACCATTAATGGTTACGCGAATTTGGAACACGTAAACCTAGTTTACGATAAATGTTGAAATAGTGAAACTTGAGAAATGACTTGAAATTGCGAGTTGTCACATTCGCCCATCCAAAAAGGAATTCACCCCACGATTCGATCGTTATTAGGTCTCTCGGGGTTAGGGTTTGATGAGGCAAGCCTTCCGCTTCGAGACAAAACCCTCAAAAGACTTTTGGTAACCGATTTTACTTAATCTCACAACTCATCAAACAAGAATTGTCATGAGATTAGGCTAAATCGGTTCGAGTAACGTCTTTTGAAAATTTGGCTCGATCGTAGAATTGCTTACACATATAAGCCTCTACTCCCTTCATTGCATGATTCTTCCCGAATTAGACATAGGTGATCGGGCTATGTATAATTTAGGAGTAACTATGCAATGCTTGGACTAATCGATCGATATGATGTTTGGTGTTAAGTCAACTTGGTGAAATTTTTTTTTTTTTTTTTTTTTTTTTTTTTAGGGAATGACGGGCATTCACCACATTGGAGTATGAAGAAAGAATAATGGAATGGGAATTTAAAGGCATCCATGTGACAATCGATATGAAATGAAAGTAATTAACTCGAAAAATGTACGTATAAATCGCATGCAAAGTGAACATGCACTTATGATGAAATGATGCGATGCTATGATGATGTAGTTATAGTCTAGGTCAATGATGCAACCTAGTTCTCTATAACCAAGCTCGATACCAATCATCACACCCCAAATTACTGCTTTGCGTGGAATGAAATTCGAGGATCGATCATAGCATCACAAGATTCTAGATATATTGAACGACCTAAAGTGTCGTTTGGAAAATACATCGCTTGATTTAATAAAACAATCGAGTTTACAAAGTATAGGTCCCATAAGAAAATCAACTTGTGCGGAAATAAGTTTGTTACAATTCAAACGATGTTTTAAAGCACGAAACTCAAGTGAGACGAGTCGTCATCACGACTCCATGATGTCCAAATGCATGCCATGAAGTGAATGCCTTAGATACCGAGATAAAACATGCTAAAAGTGTCAACACAAAGGTTGAGTGAGTTCATAGGGTTTGTGTTGAAATGTAAAACCTTTCAAAAATCGTTTATGCAGCAAAGGCATTGTAAATCCACTCAGCTCCAAGTTCCGCCCATACAAAACTTGGAACCTGTGTATTCACAACCCATTGCCAAAATGTGATATAGTTTATGTTCAAGCGCATGATGTCAAATGAATTCACATAATAGTGCATGACTTAATGTATCAATGTTACTTAATATAACACCTAATTCGTACGGTTTCAAATTGTTCCATGACCATTAGTGCAATGATTATACCAAGACCATCGCTTCAATGAATGTACCAAGACCATCACCCAATGAATATACCAAGACCATCATCCAATGAATATACCAAGACCATCATCCAATGAATATACCAAGACCATCATCCAATGAATATACCAAGACCATCATCCAATGAATATACCAAGACCATCATCCAATGAATATACTATGGAAATACTACGTATGGTAATACTGTTACTTTGCATGACTAAACATTCAGTTCGGATAAACTTATAATTTGCAAATAGTCATGAATGTAATAAAAATTATTAAGCATGTATCTCCCCCAAAGAGTTTCATAAATAATTAAAACGAGAAAAAGTGGGGCTATGACTCACTTGGATAATAATGCGATGGCAAAAGTGGATACACTGAAATGTAGCGTGAATCTCGAAAATGACCTATTATGAATGATATGATACGTAATGAGTTATGATGTAACGTTATGCATGCATTTCGTATGTTATTTATACCATTTACGGGTTTTGAAAAATAATAGTACTTATCGTCGAAAAATACTCTTTTGACGTCTTGACCATTCTTAAATCACTTTATAAGTATTTACGTCAAAATGTCATCCCACAAGGGTTTCAGAATGATTTATAGTGAAATTATCACTTTTCGTCAGAAACAATGTCGTCGGAAATTTCTTGAAATTGACAAAATGGCTTCAAAAAACTAGTCGTAATGGTGTACGCCGATCGTTAGGAAACGAACTCGACAGTTTTAGAAAGTTTGTATCGAAATCTAGAAGTTTCAGTTCAGGAGTTTTCGACATAAAGGTCTCGAACATAAAGATAATAAGGGCTAAAGATGGTGATTTTGTCTAATTGTTGTGTGAAAAGTGAGTTTCGGCCAAGTTTGAGCAACCGTAATTAATTTATTAAAACTCCGCTATACAAACGGTTGATTGTTTTGAAAAATATGCTCGGTGATCTTGATTTTATTAGAAGACATTTCGCTTCAAAAGTTCCACATCATTGATAAAAATACCGCTAACATGGTCGCTTTCACCTACCATAACACTTGTCTCGTAAAATAATATAGTTTTTCGTAAAATAATAGTTACGGCAATTTTATGAAAACGCATATCTTTGTCGTTTCAAATCCGCTTTTCACGATAATACGTCCTTAGCTTCGTATCAAAGTATACTAATATATTTTTGACAAGTCGAAATAATTGGTGAAGCTTAAGGCTCGTTTTTAACTCGTACTAACCAAAAACATGTTGCTGAAATTTCGTAAAAAAATATATTTCGTCAAACTTTAAAATTCATAACTTCTTCGTTATAACTCCGCTTTAATCCGCTCAAGCGCCACGGATTCGCTTTTAAAGTATATTTTCTAAATATCAAGGCCAAAAAGTCGTGCCTACAGTCGGATTTTCCAGAAAATCAAAACAAGGACAGAACATATTTTATACGTATCGAAAATAGTTTTTCTCGTACTAAACCTATTCTAATCCCTTCAAATCAACTCCAAAGCTAATCTAATCCTACCATACACCTTCTTAGGGTGTCATGAGTTCCTAAACATCATCAAGACCAAAGTATACCAAGGGATAATTATAGGATGACCTTATATATATATATATATTTCTAAAAATCATGTAAAATGGTATAAACAACACAAATCATGCATGCTTGCTCCAAAATGAAGAGATACTTATGAAATGAAAAGGAGATATGAAAATATAAATGATATGCTTACAAGTTAGTATGATGAGGTGCAAGGAACAAGGTTTTAGCCTAAACACTCTAGGTTTTATTTCAAAACCTTATTAAGAGTGTGTTCTAGATTGTAAAATCACTGAGCTTGCAAAATTTTGATTTCTTGCTACCCTTTGAAGTGGCGGTTTTGTAATGAGGAAGAAGGAGAGAAAAGTTATTTTGCTACTAGTGAATTATTAGAAGTGAAATGAAATGAGATGAAGATCTTTGAGTATAAATCTATACTATCAACATTTCTACCAACTAATTAAATGCCAACCCTCTTGGACCGGATTTTAGGGATCATGTTTCTCAAGGATATTTTTTTTTTCTTTTTTAAAATGTATTGTGTAAATACTTGTAACAATTTGTAAGAAAAGTGTAAGTAAATGTGTAGGAAAATGTATAAGTAAAGGTAAATGGTAACTTTTTGGTACAAGTAAATTTTTAATAGATCAAAGTAGAATGTAATGAGATCATAAACATTGTAAAAATACATTCCTTGTAAAATTTGAGTGATATAATAATTATCGTGTAGTTTTTAAGAAAAATGTCGTAATAATATAAATTTAACGATTTATATACCAAATAAATTTAAAACACTAGGTAAACTCAAATTATAGTTTTTATAAACTAAAAGTAAGTATAAAAATATATCGGGATCATTTTTGGAAGTATCGGATTAAATGTTCAAAATAATAACTCACGCGATAACGTTTATTTAATATAAAATTTACGCGTTTAATGTGAAATGTAATGTCATGAATGAATTAACATGATGCAAATGATGTTAATGAAATGTAGACTACACTTAGTCCATATGAAATGTTCGTGATGATATGATCATGAATTCGCCGCTAAACCATTAATGGTTACGCGAATTTGGAACACGTAAACCTAGTTTACGATAAATGTTGAAATAGTGAAACTTGAGAAATGACTTGAAATTGCGAGTTGTCACATATGTTTCCTCTTGTAAACCCTAGATGTCTCTAGTATATAAAGAGACATAGGGTCATTAGTTTTATTGTACGTACAAGATGTAAACACCAAAGGTGTGTGTGTGTGGGAACCTAGGCGTAGGGATTTGGGAAAACGCCTAGGGTTTAGTTATTTAGTTAGTTAGTGGATCAAAGAAGACTTTGATTATTGTATGTTAGAGATGATAATAAAAAACCTTGTTCATAATAATGTTGATTCTATGTTTGAATATTCCGCCTTCATTATTATGTGTTCCTAGATATAATATTAGACATAGTCTAAGAGCTTACAATGATCTTCACATGTGGTATCAGAGCCTGGGGCTCGTGATATCTAGGATTTACAAGGTTTTATGTGTCGAAGAATGATGAAAAAGACGAAAAATTCGGATCTCAACGTATTTTTATACAACACTGTTTTGAAACGGTCATAACTTTTTCGTTAACCGTTGGATCGTGACGAAATTTTTGGTGGATGTTCTTTATATACTCATCTAACTTTCCACCGAAGGGATCTTTGACATGAGCTATTATGTGAAAGTACTGCTCTAAGTTCAAAGTATTGCTGTGAGTTTTCAAAGTACTGTTAGGGTTTATGCAAAGTCTTTGCTCTATCCAAGTTGAAAGCTTCATTATTATTGAAAGTACCTTCTTTGAAAGTACCGTTGTTATTCGAAATCTTCTGTGTATTCTTGAAAGTACCTCCTCCTTGAAAGTACCGCTTAATTCAAAGTACTGCTTAATGTTATACATGATTTTTGGTTCTGGATTCAAGGGGAAGTTGAGCATAATAATTGTTATGGATTTTTGGACGATACACACACAGGTTATTGTTCACACACACAAGGAGTTTGGTGATTTGTTCTTAAAAGGATTAAAAAAGGCTCGTATTTGATTCTTATGGATTAATTGATTACGAAGAAGGTTGAATATCATTTATTTAATGTTGTAGTTGAGTTTCACAGGTTTGTGTTCTTATCATATAGCTTGATGAATCTAGCAATGTGTGATTTTTCTTATGATGCTCTATGCACACATTGGCTATCACTTAAAGGAGTTATATTGTAGTGCTCAGTTAGAGGTGGCAATTTAAGATCCAATGGTTAAATTTGGGTCTAGTTGGGTAAAGTTTCTTAATGAGATGAGTCTAAATGGGTTTAGTTTATTTTAATAGATGTGTCTAGTTGGGTCTAATAATATACCCACATGGGTCTAGTACAATATTTACATGGTTTAAGTTGATTGTTAACTAAAATTATAAAAATCACTCACAGTCTAATTTTATCATTTTCGTCCGTTTTTATACGTTTTGTCCGTTTTTAACGGTTTTTTACGTTTTTGTCCGTTTTCGTCTGTTTTTTTACATTTTCGCCTTATTTTTCACGTTTCCTTATGTTTTTTTACGATTTTGTCCGTTTTTACACGATTTCGTCTTTTTTTTACGTTTTTGTCCGATTTTTGACAATTTTTTTACGTTTTTGAACGTTTTCGTCGGGTTTTTTTAACGTTTTTATCCGTTTTACACGTTATCTGCTTTTTACGCCGCGGTTTTACGCTTTTGTCCGCTTTTACACGCCGTCCGCTTTTATCGCTTTTGTCTGCTTTTTACATTTCGCCGCTTTTCACGTTTCCGCTACTTTTTACGGTTTTGTCCGTTTTACGTTTTCGTCTTTTTACGTTTTAAATCTTTTGACAATTTTTACGCTTTTGCGTTTTGTCGGTTTTTACGTTTTGTCCGTTTTAACGTTTCGCCGGTTTTTACGTTTTCGTCGGTTTTACACGTTTTCTTGTGTTATACGTTTTGTCCGTTTTACGTTTTAAATCGTTTTGTTACGTTTTGCCTATTTTCACACGCCGTCCGTTTTCGTTTTCTCGTTTTACTCGTTTTAATCATTTTTACGTTTTCCCGTATTTTAACTTTTTACGTTTTGTCCGTTTTGCGTTTTCGTCATGTTTTTACGTTTACATCCGTTTTACGTTTTCCGGGTTTTACGTTTTTATGTTTTGTCCGTTTGTACACGTTTTCGTCCGTTTTTACGTTTTGGTCCATTTTACACGCCGTCTTCTTTATTACGTTTTTCGTTTTACGTTTCGTCCTTTTTATGTTTCGCACGTTTTACGTTTTAAATCTTTTTTAAGTTTTTTCCGTTTTACGCCATCCGTTTTTATGTTTTATCCGTTTTACTCGTTTTGTCCGTTTTACGTTTAGTCCATTTTTTACATTGTTGTCCGTTTTACATGGTTTCATCCATTGTTTTACGCCGTCCGCTTTAATACATTTTGTCGCTTTTCGTTTTCCTCCGTTTTACACGTTGCTCGCTTTTTACGTTTTGAAGGAAAACGTGAAATAACGGACAAAACGTAAAATAACTAATGAAAACGTGTAAAAACGGATAAAACATACAAAAACCGGACGAAAACGTGCAAAAACGAATAAAACGTTAAAACTAGACGGCCGAAACGTAAAACGGACAATAACTTAAAAGCGGACGAAAAGGTGAAAACGGCGTAAAGTAAAAACGGACGGCGTGTGAAACGGGCAAAACGTAATATAACGATTTAAACCGTGTAAACGTAAAAACGGACGAAAACGTAAAACGGACAAAACGTAAAAACTGGACGAAACGTGAAAACGGACAAAACGTAAAACGGACGAAAACGTAAAACCGACGAAATCGTAAAAAGTTAAAACGGACGAAACGTAAAAAAAGCGAAAACGTGAAAACGGGCGAAACGTAAAACGGACTAAAACGTGAAACGGTCAAAACGTAATAAAACGAAATACGAAAGTGCAAAACGAACAAAACGTAAAAACGACGAAACGTAAAAAGGACAAAACGTAAAAATAGACGAAAACGTAAAAACAGCGTAAACGTAAAACGGACAAAACGTAAAAGCGGACGAAACGTGAAAAACGTAAATAAACGGACCAAAGGTGTGAAACGGGCAAAACGTAATATAACGATTTAAAACGTAAAACGTAAAAACGGACGGCGTAAAAACGGACGAAAACGTAAAACCGACGAAAACGTAAAAACGGGATGAAAACGTAAAGCGGACAAAAGCGTAAAAACCTTGACGAAAACGTGCAAAAGCGGATAAAAGCGTTAAAACGGGCGAAATCGAAAAAAGCGACGGCGTGTAAAACGGACAAAAACGTGAAAAAGCGGGCGGCGTAAAAACGGATTTAAACGTAAAAACCGACGAAACGATATTGAATACCTTTTGTCTTTGTTTACAATAATTAATTATTATGTTCCATGATGAAACAAAAAAAACTAGCAAAACCCAAAAAAACCCGACCCGACCCGACTCTTACCCATTTGTACCCATACCCATCTAGACCCATCCTTCCAAGTGACCCATCTAGACCCATACCCATATAGACCCATACCCATCTAAGACCCAAGACCCAACCCAACCCAACCCAACCATTTTGCCACCTCTATGCTCAGTGTCTCATATTAGTTGAGGATTTTGTCAAGGGATTGCGGTCTACTTATATTTGGTGATTCGTATAAGTATGGAGTTCCGTGGATAGTACAAGATTTAAGACACAAGTTTGAAAAATTCTATTTCTTCATCAAATTCGTTATACTCGGTTTTCTTCACAAGTAATCATTACATAGAGCCTACATATTTGAAGAATCAAGAAGATGGTTAACATATGGGTTTCAGGGGAAGCTTATTGTTAAATGTTTAACCATCTACATGCATCACTCAAGGGGAAGTGTTTGATTTTTACTACTGTTGATCATTATTACTACTGCTAGTTGGAGTTTTCTATTGTTTTGGATCCAATTTTCTTATGGTGCGTAATGGTGGGCGATTTTAAACATTGGAAGTCTTAGATTGAAAGTATGATATTGGTTTGTGGTGGTCAAGATCATTATTTGCATACGTTCCCTATTTGGATAATAACAAAAAGTGGAAGAGATGTTTGAGTGGTATTGCATGGATTAAGGGGAAGACAAAGGAAGACAAGAATGTTTCATTCATGGTGAGATTTAATTATCTCAACTTCTGCTACTTCGTCTAGGGAAGTTCGTACAAGAATCGTATTTGTTTTGTCATCATCAAATAGGGGAAGATTGTTGGGTCTATTATAGATTTGATGATACAAAACAAGAAGAATGAAACATGAAGGACTTAAAGAGACAAGAAGGGAAACTACAAAAAGATGGAGGATTTGGAAGATTCTAGAAGATATGCTTAAAAGAATATTTAGTTTCCTAATTGTATTATGATTCCTCTTGTAAACCCTAGATGTCTCTAGTATATAAAGAGACATAGGGTCATTAGTTTTATTGTACGTACAAGATGTAAACACCAAAGGTGTGTGTGTGTGGGAACCTAGGCGTAGGGATTTGGGAAAACGCCTAGGGTTTAGTTATTTAGTTAGTTAGTGGATCAAAGAAGACTTTGATTATTGTATGTTAGAGATGATAATAAAAAACCTTGTTCATAATAATGTTGATTCTATGTTTGAATATTCCGCCTTCATTATTATGTGTTCCTAGATATAATATTAGACCTAGTCTAAGAGCTTACAACGATCTTCACATGATCGTTTGCTCAACTGGGATCAACATGACCTCTCGGCTTTTAAATCAATCTATAGTCCAATATATACTAAAGTCCATGTTACGGCGTTTTCGGGTTCAACTATGATTAAAAAGTCAAAGTAACACCGACGTTGCTCAATGTTGACAATTTATAATATAAGTCCAAGTAAATAATCACAACAGCGCAAATCAATCTCCAATCAACCCATATCAATCTCACCATCCAAACAAACTACCAAAAATACCCGTAACCAATGTCACGGCCCTAATGGTCATGACACGGTCCCGGTTAAGACCACGTGAACCAAATAAGCTCTAGAAGCTTTTCGGCTCCACACGTCTCATCCAAACACCAACAACAACTACCAACAAGATACCACAACAACCCGACCCGGACCCTTGGTCCTTGTGGGTCTCGTACGCCAACCAAACCCTATGTACGAAGCCCTAGTGGCTCGTACGCCTCACTAATCCCATCCAAACGCTCCCAAATGGCTTCTCCAACAACCAAACACAGTCAATCAACCTCCAAACAATATCCAATCATCAAACCCATCAACTAATCTAAACCAATATCATGAAACAATAATAAAAATACAAAAACACAATAAAATGATACAACACACGATACCAAATCACTAGTTACATGTTTTAATTAATTATAAACTTGTTTTAGACCCGTGTCCATGAAACCCAACACACTACGCCATACGTACGAGCCTAAAAGTTCTCGTATGAGGCTTATTATGGCTCAAACGAGCCTCAACCATGTTCGTTTTACCTTTTCTAAACCCGATCTATAAAACCCGCTTGAAACCCTAGAATCACGAACAGTTTTTGCAAGATTTGGAGATGTTAACAGGGTCTATATGGTGCGTGCCATATATGGATGAAAAGAGAGAAGAGAGATCTACAAAATGGTTGTGGAGGTGAGATTTCACTCGCCAGAACTTGGCTGGAATCCCGCCGGACAGTGGTGGCGGCTATGGTGGCTTAGGGTTAGGGTTTGTAGAGAGAGAGAGATTAGAGAGAGAAAGTTGGTATGTGTGTGCTTTTAGTGAGAGAAATAAAAGAGAATTATGAGAGGTGGGGAGGGTTTATATAGGTGGGATTCGGGACCTCAAAAAAAATAGAAAAGTGGGAACGGGCGCCGGCCACATCAAATAAGAGGGGCCAAACCCGCTAATTTTCCCAAACTATCCCGTTTACCCATTCCCGAGCTCATATATTGTCCTACGAGTGTCCCATGACGTTCCTTCGACTTTCTATCGCTTTTATTTACATTTTTCCATGAGTTTTGATTATTTATTTGTCAAGTTTCGAGTTACGGTTCAAAAGTTACATTATTTCTCGTTATAGGATTTTATTGTGCCGAATCACATAGTGCTTAACGAAAAAGGCTAAAACTCATACGACGATTCATAGGATAATAAAATAAATCATAAAAAACCAATAAACGATACCAAAACAAGTCATGGTCAATCGAAATAGTTCTAAAGGCAAAAACTCGGTTTAACTTAGCGTAATGCGGTTACCTAAAATGGACTCCCTAATTGCCAATTGTCACATTTACTATTGTTCATCATTGTGTTTCATTTTTGCATGTTTAGAATCCACTTTCTGAGTACTTAGTTTACTCAAAACTCCTCAGTCGTTCATACTACATAAAGTAAGTGTTGATTTAAGACTGTAATGGAGTGTTAGTAGATTGTCTATAAAGATCATACATAGCATAGAGAATGCTGCAAAACTCATGAGTACTTAATGGGAATTAAGTATAGGACAAACCCGTACTTAGAGAGATTACTTCATGGATTAATATCACGAGTAATTCTAAGATGATAATATCCTCTATTCTTAAAATGGAGATACATCGAGTTTCTAGTTTTCAAGTCCGTTATACTTTAGTTTATTCAAACGTTGTGCGTAAATGGCAGTTATAAAGGGTATGCTAGGTATGACATGATGAGTTGACTAGTAATATGTATTCAAAGTTTATTTGTTCCTTTTGACTAAATGGAAAAAGCAATATCTGTGGCCCTTTGATGATTAGATATTGATTCAAAAATGCTAGGCCTAGCCGGGACTAAATTGATGTGTTCAATTGAGTAGTCTCATATAGTCAAAATAATTAGAAATCTGGAATACATGATCTTGAACCTTGAGATTAATGAAAATCCATGTCTCAGGTTCATACGATATCAGCAGAACAAAATTATAGTTGATCACTTATCTAAAGGGTTGTCTCTAAGATATGATTCAGAGTTCATCAGTTGTATTGGATGGCGCTTTCTACTTAGTTAATAAGGATAGACTTAGACCAATTATAGTTGATGACTTGTATAAGTGGGAGACAGTTGGATTTAGTGTCCAGGTTCATAACTAACTGGTAAGATTGTCGTTAAATGCATAGTCCTTTTTGGGTTGCCCTCAGTGAACTGTTAAGAGAAGCAAGGTGAGACTAGTCGTTTAGTGTTGGCATAATGCCGTGCACTATGTGGCCATATAGGAAGCTTGGGATGATTTTAGGGGAATCCCACATCGCCCCAAAAAGCTTTTCCAAGTCCCCTCTCTCTATATAAATAGAGGGGTATGCCAAGGCTTTAATTATTCATTCTCTAATTCTCATTTCTATTTCTTGTAAGAGTCAACTCGTGTATCGAGACCTTAGGAGTTTGAATCGCTTTTATTTTGGTTCGTGGGGGTGAGCCATTAGAGGTACTCTCATTTGAGTACTTGCCTCCAAGTTCGACCAAGGTGGTCTGTGTGTGAGAAATCCGATTTTCTCAAAGGTTAGTATTTACTTATTTATTTATTTATTTATTTTAAGTTGCTTTTATTTATTAAGTTAAGATCCTTTAGCCTTCTTGCCCTAGATTAATTGTTATTTCCGTTGCATGTTAATCTAGTTAGGGTATAGAAAACCCATCACTTACTGGGTTGATGCGTTCTCGTCATCAAAATATATTATAAATTGGTTACCAACCCCATTGTTGGATCAAAATTATCAATTTCAATTGCTCTTTAATCAAATTTCAAACTATGCCAACTTTGGAGCATATGGATGTCAAGTATTTCCTTACTTGTGTGACTATTTTCCTTACAAGCTTAAACCAATGAGCATTTCATGTGTTTTTATCGGCTATAGTCCACAAGATAAAGGGTATCGGTGTCTTGACCCTGCTACTTCACGAATTTTTGTCACTCGACATGCTCGTTTTAATGAAAAAGTTTTTCCCTTTAGTGGATCATCGGGTGATATCAACATTCGTATTTTAGAGCTTACCACCTTTCTACAAGATACACCACCAACTTTGGATTCATCTTCCAATCCACCACAATATCTAACAGATCCAACTTTGTCAACCAATGGGCCTTCAATTTGCACGCTATGAAGGCCTTTTTTCACCTTTTGGAAGTCCAATTTCTGATCCATCAACATCACAACACTCCTCACTAGCCCATGATGCAACTTCAACCCATGAAACATACCAGTCCATGAAACATCACCACCCCATGCGCCATCACAAGCCCAAGTCAAACCCCTAGCCCATTCGGGCCAACAACCTGATCCACCAATTGAGCCCACTTCTACACCTTCAAATTCACAGCAACCATCCTTTCCACCAAAACACATCCGATGACAAGAAGATCTAAATATGGAATTTTCAAATCCAAACGTATAGCTGATCTTGCATCACTAATCACCAACCTCTTCATATTGCCTTGTCGTCTATCACTGAACCTCGTGGTTTTAACTGCCCTTGGGTTTTTGTATCTTACCTGGCCAATCTGGCACATCGGGTTAAATTCTCTACGCAAAATAGAAAGTATTACCGAAGAAAATATTCAAGTATTGCATCATCAGTCTTCAACCGATAATACAATACTGGGGGGGGGGGCATGTTGGTGTATATGTCTAGACGGAACACATGTTGGACTAAAAGAACCAAAGAAAATTGCTATTTTACCTAGGATATCCTTTTATCCAGTAGTCCGTACCAAGAACCATGTTTACACCGCCTAACCCAGATATTACGGGATATTGTCCCCTATGTGACCTGACACCTAGTACCTAGGCTAGGTGTAGCTCGGCCTGCTCCATCCCTATGTTGTCACGTACATTGCTTAGGATAGTATAAATATGCCAAGCTCATTTAATGCATAAAAAATTGATTTTCACGCATTTACTCTCACATTATGGCTTAATCGTTCGGCCTATACCTTATAAAAAACCAATTTTCACGCATTTACTCTCACATTTACCCTTTGTATAGGTGCTCGAATGACGTCATTACAAATCCGAAGGAACATACACGTGTTCCAAACCAAGGGATAGTTAGTAGCTTCGAAAATATTCATCCTAGGAAACGCCACCCTTTTTTACCTATTGGTATGTATAAGTGTAAGCGGTACATAAGTTTATGGTGATGTTGTCTTATCTTTGACCTTCTGAACAACGATCGGAAATGTTAAAGGTATCATCGGTTCACCGTCGTTGATAATTGGTGGGAAAAGAGGAAAAAGTGCATATCACCACGGTTAATTCAACTTTTAATAAAACTTTACATTTTTTGCATAACACAATTATCTGACGATTATAGGTAAACAATCACAATGAGAAGGTAATGATGAATTAACATAAATCAATTTTAACTTAGTTAACTTGAATTGATACAATCATAACTATATATAGGTGTCAGGAATTTGACTTCGCCCTCTACGATTTCAATCATCTTAGCTTGATTCATACAACTATGACAATTATACTTGTTGCGAGCCATTTCAAACATTTTCCCACTAGCATATGCAGTGGCGGAGCTAGACAGATTTTTGTGAAAGGGCCAACAAAGTAATTTACGTGTTGTAAGAGTGATAAAGATCAAAATATATATTTTATTATATGAAAGTGAATAAAGTACACTAAGTGACAGATTGACAGGAGCCAAAATCCTTCCTTGTCTCCAAGTAGCTCCGTACTTGAGCATACATCTAGTTCTCCTTTTCGATTATTACCAAAAAAAATTTATTGTTACAATTTTATTTATTTATTTATTTTCAAAAGAAAAAACAAATTTAACAATATTATTTATATAACCTATCTAACTTAATTACAAGTCAAAGTTGCTAACATGATAAAATAAAGGGCTTATATATAGTTTGTTCTTTGTTATAATTACCTAAATATTTATCATTTTTCTTTCGATCTTCCTCTATAACCCTAAATTCTAATAAGGTCTTCAAGGTCTTGTATCTTTTTTACATTCAGTTACGGTATGGTAAATTAGGGTAAACATAACAAATACAAACTAGGGTTAATTACATTTATATCCTTACTAAAGTTCAATATTACATCAATGTCCTTCTCACTTTTGTAATAACGTCAATATCCTTCTCAAACTTTTTAAATTACATCAATATTCTTCTCACTTTTGTAATTAGGTCAATATGCTTATTTTAATTACATCAATATCCTTTTCAAACTTTTAAATTCTCGTATATATATATCCCAAAATCAACATATTTTTTCATCACTCGAGGCTAAATAGTATATATGAACTAGGGCATGAGCATAAACCGCACTGCAAACGACAAAAATCCGAAAAAACCCCAAAAACCGAACGACATAAAACGCACCACGGCAAAAACCGGTGGATCCGTTTTAAGAAAAAAGAAAAACCGCAAAATGCGGTGCTGTTGCGGAATTTACCCGTAAAACCAAACCACAAACACATTGATTATTTAAAATACAAAAATGACACATTGGTTATTTAATTTGTGTTATAAGGCTTCCAATGCATATTATCATTAATATTCTTATAATTCATAAGTGATGTGGTAATTAAAAATGTGGTGCGGCTCGGTTTCTACTTTTATAGAAATCGCAAGTGCGGTTGCAGTTAAATTTTAGTCAAAACCCGCTCCTAACCGCACCATGCTCGCCCCTAATATGAACATATAAATAAATACGAACAATAAGTTCTTTCATATATATATCTCCAAACTTTTGTAATTACATCATCATACTATTTCATCAATCGAAGCCAAAAAATATATATATAAACATTAGACTAAAATACACTGTTGGTCCATAAACTTGTCCCGAAACATCACACTGGGACAAACTTGCCTTTTTCATCGCCGGTAGTCCAAAGTATACGTTTTATAGGCTAAATGAGTCCCTTGACCATTAATGCCTAGGTTAAAGTTTTGTTGTTGAGGGCAAAACCTTCTTTCACTGTAGCTTACTTTATACAAACCGTTGTACAATGTTTGTAGTTGCTATATGTCTGTGTAACACAGATTGGTCGTCAGTTATCATCCCTAAACTACATAGTACAAAAACTGTCTTCTACAAAACAATAATCCTTTCAACATGGTACGTTGCTGGTGTGGTAAGCAAGCTATAACTCGTACTTCGTGGACCTCTGCCAACCCAGGGCGTCGATTCTTTGGTTGTCCTGTTGAAGTAAGTATCTTTTAATATGTATCGTATCATTTTTTTCGCAAGTAGCAAACTACATTGTAACAATGGTTGTTGTTTAATGACTTGCCATAATCATGAATAAGGATCTTCTTGTCGGTGGATACGATGCTATGATCCTGAAATCTGTGCTCGTTCAAGAATGATCATACCAGGCCTTTTGAAGATTAGAAGTTGCTCAAGGCAATATTAGAAGTTGCTCAAGATGATGTGTGGAAGTGGAAGATTTACCTGGTGCTCAGTTGGATATTGTTCTTGATTGTTTATACATTGGGATAACTGTTTAGCTTTTATGTAATGAGGCCAGATGGTTAATGTTTATTATATTGAATTGTAGTAACGTTGTGTCCCAGAAGGTTATGAATCTTGTTATTATGCTCAGTTTACCGTATGTTTATGCACATGGTTAAGATTAAAGTTGACTTTTAATTGTCAACATTGTTATGAAGTATTCAGTTTGGTTTGTTTTTTACTTTTAATGCCTTATGGTTATGCAGATGGTTAGCAATTTGTTTAGGTTTGACTTTTAATTGTCAACATTCTTATGAGGTTTTGGCTTTGGTTACTTTTGATGCAAATTATTCACACATCAAGCTTAGTCAATCTATAAAAATACACAAACATGATATGGTTTCACAGTTAATGCAAATGGATATAATTCCAAATGCATAAAATTGCATACTTTTCGAAGCATGAGAATTACAGTTAGACACACACATATGTTTTTAGAGTACATAACTTGTTCATAGGAAATAAACAAGATGAAACATTGTCTAGCTAATTAGCATAACAGAATTGACCTATGGTGAGGCCATTATTCTTTCCAGTGCAGCATGCTGCCTAGTCATTCTTCGTGTAGCAGGCTGGGTTGAAGCAAAAACTGCTTGCACATCACTTGACTGCAGCTGAGAATCAGACTGTGATTGATCATGATTGGGACTGACACTGTGATTGACACTGGGATTGCTCATGTATGCTTGGATCGGCAATTGCTTCATCTTGATGTTGCTGGGATTGAGAAAGGGATTCATCTTGTATCCTGGGATCTTCTGTTGCTTCGTCTTGATGTTGATGGGATTAAGACAGGGATGCATCATGTATGATGGGATCTTCAGTTGCTTGATCTTGATTTTCAGATTGAACACCACTTCCTTGAACTGCACTAACTTGACTTTCAACAACATCTGTATCTTCAGCTTCTTTATCTGGTGATACTCTGTTACCTTTGGTATGTGTCTTCTTTGCTGCAACTTTTTTAGGCACTTTTTTGACATTTCCCTTAGGGCCAGTTTGACTACTTTGAGCTCCACCATGCCCTAGACATGTTTTCCGATTGTGTCCATCAATGCCACAAATACTACACTTAACACTCTTCCAATCCCTTGACAGTTTACCATTCTTCACAATCTATTCACTTTCAGGAGCTATCCTAACTCTTTTTCTACCTCTTGACCTAGTCGGAGTTGTTTTGGATTTCAGTGGAACAATTGTTGTTGGCACAATTGATTTTCCCAATGTTCGTTGCTAGTTATAGACTCGACATGGTGTTTGTAGGTTACCTCCCAAGTGATAAGATAGTAACAAGGATGAGCCCATGTTTCTACAGCTCCTACTTGTTGCCCATTTAAAGCCATATTCCAATCGGTAGCAACAACATGTTTACATGGTAAACCAGTTATCTCCCATCTTCTGCAAGTACAAGACTTTTCTACAACATTAACTACACATTGGTCACCCCATGGTCCACTAACCTGAAACTTACTTTCCCCATTCCATAAAACATTATACTTAACAGCCTCTTTCTTAATACCCTCTAGCATGTGTTGTGCAGTTGGTGCTAGTGGCCCATCACTCTTCTCAATCAGCATCACAACATGCATTATCTTCTTCATACAATATTCCCTGATGTATTCTAAGGCTGTAATAATTGGTTTGTTTAAACCCTCAATTATTTTGTCATGAAACACTTGACACATGTTATTAAGTAACACATCATAATGAGCTCTCCCTAAAGATTACAAATAAACATGTATTAATTATAACTGTTTATACTGCATTAAGAAATACAAATTAACTGAAACAGATAGATGACTTACATGAAAATGTGACCTTGACCAATGGATCGGTGCTATCTTACTTAACCAATCATGGGCTGGTTGATTAAAATTTCTTGAAATCAGCCATAACTTTCTCAAACTGTACAATGATTGAGGTCATTACACATTTCCACGTATGGTCTTTGAAGGCCCTACATTTCCATTGAAGTTTCATTTTCTCATGAATGCTTCTAATACAAAATCGTGTTCTGCACTGGAAAAACATCTCTTAAAGCTCCACCGATATCCCGCACAAAATCATATATGTTTATCGTCTGCTTTCAAAACAATGAGACTTTAATTCATGAGCGAGTTAAGGAGTACCTTTTGCATGTCAGTAATAAAAGTGATGCTTGATTTTGGCTCAAGTGCTATATCATCGGATAAATAATGAAGAAACCAAGTCCATGATCCTATGTTTTCTGATTCAGCAAAAGCATAAGCTGAAGGGTATATACCATTGTTGCTATCAATTCCCACAGTTGTAAGCAGTTAACCATTCAAAGGACCATGAATTGGAAAAGCATCCAGCCCCAACAACAATCTCTCACACGCTTTAAATCCTTCCTTCAGTGCACCTAAACAAACATACATTCTCTTGAATTCTCTTGTTGGAAGAGCCTCATCTGCAGGTCGTTCCACATTCATCAGTACTGTTGTATTAGGGTTTCTCTTCTACAACTCTTGAACATAATCTCTCAACATGGTAAATTGTAGCTTGAATTCACCCCTGATGCTTGTTAATGCTAAGTTTTTGGCCCTTAAAACCTTCTGCATGGACACTTCAAGCTCGAATTGGTTGGTAAGTTGATTATGAGCAAACTTGACAGGAACCCGTGGATTGGTTTCAATTGGTAATGTAATTTGATTTGAGATATAGTTAAGGTCAAAAGCTCTGACTGCCCTTGATTGCAAACAAGTGTGTTGCTCATTATATTTTCTGACTGACCATGGACCTGTCTCACCATGCCTGCCGACAAACAATAGCCATGGGCATAGTATTTGGGAAGGGTCCTTTTTGCCAGAAAGCAATGCATTTATACCCCTTTTGGTTAATAGACTTCTAGATGGGCCTATATCCAGTCCAGGACCTGAAAGTGGAACACAACCCTTACATCTGACCTTTATTCTTGTTTTGTCATTCTTCATAAAAATCAACTCCCTCCTAGTTTCTATTGAATGCTCTCTTACCTTATTTTTGACATCCATTGCAGTAGGAAAGTCCTGACCACAATAGAAGAATGTGGTATAAACTCCATATGCAAACTTTGTCCTACCCCTTGACACATCAGACTTACCTGCACGTGGGTAAGAAACATAATCACTGTAAAAGACATCATCAACCATCACAGGTAAATCATTTTCAAAATGCATGTCATCACTTATACTAGTGGTTGTTCCTGCTTTACCTAACTCATTACTCTGACTTACTTAGACCAAAGCAAGTTGTGCATCATTCTCCTGACAAGTATTCTCTTCATTTGCTTGAATTGAATCATCAACTGCATTGCCTAAGTCACTAGTCTCACTCACTTGGGACAGAGTAACATCAACAACAGGATCCTCTTCCATGTTATTGGCATAAACAGATGTGCTTCCTACTTCCCCTAAATGCTTATCCTGAGTCAATTGAAACAGATTTACATCAGCATCAGGCTCCTCAAACATGTTATTGACATCAACTAGTGTTCTTCCTACTTTAAAAACAGTCTTAATAGATTGTGGGGACATTTCAGACAGCTCTAATCTTGTCTTACCTATTTCCACATACACATCTATCAACTTATGGTCTTTGACAAGGTCTTTCAACAACTCAAGATTAGCAGCTTTACAAAACTAAACAATCCATCATCCAATGTACTAACAGGCTTAACAAAGTAGTAATAATTGGTTTGTCCATTATCATAACCGATTTCGGTCATGAGAGCATCCATTTCATTAACAGATACCTCATTGATTTCAACATAATCAACCTGGCATTCCTTACCTCCATCATATATTCTACCTGGCCAGTATTTGAATGTACCTTTATGATGGAACCTCATGCTAAAGGAACCTTGTCGATCCGCTGTATAAAAAATGTAAACATTGTTACGATAAACTTACCTAAAAGGGGAATAACTTAAAAAATCGTACTAATATATAAGTGTATACGATTATAACAAAAAATGAAAAAAAACACTTACCATATCTCCTAATTGCAGAGTTTTCCTCCTTCTCATGGTCATCAAAGAAAGGAGGTTATCTGATTTGCCATAAAGTAAATCCAAGGTTGCTGCTTGTTATTTTCTTATTTAGATTATTGGATTTCATGATTGACATTGCATTAGGGTCTTTGGGTAGGCTTCAGAAACAAGTTTGGGGATGACCAATGAGTACACAACTTAGTTATATTAGACATTATGGCGGGAAATTGGATTAGACATCTGCTACATAGTATATCAAGGTAATAAGACGATTCTACCCTCAACAATAAACGGATAACGGGATTTTATGGAATATAACAGGACTTTGACCTGGGCATTAATGGTCAAGGGACTCATTTAGCCTATAAAACGCATACTTTAGACTACCGACGATGAAAAAGGCAAGTTTTGTCCCAGCGTAACGTTTCGGGACAAGTTTAGAGACCAACAAACATTATAATTATAATGAATATCAGAGATAAATAATATTTTTTGAATTTAAAATGAATATCAGAGATAAATAATATTTTTTGAATTTAAAATCAATATAATTATAATTTAATTGATTTTTAGATATATACGAGGATTTGAAGTTCGGGAAAGATATTAATGTAATTACAAAAGTTTTAAAAGGACATTGATGTAATTATAAAAGTAGGAAGGATATTTATGTAAATGAGAAGGATATTTACATAATATGTAATTCCCCCTCAAAGATTTTACCAACTTTCTTTTTGGTAAAGGGTTTCTCGATAAAATAACATTTTACCAACTTTGACCCATGAGTTAGTTACATTGATTATTTGAATTATAATTTTGTCAATTGTTATGAAAAAAAAATAGTTGCAACAATAAAAATGTTGAGCAATGGTCGAAACCGTTGGGTTAGACGTGTCAAAATGGGTAAGATGAGTGAGATGTGTCAAAACGGGTATCATTGTCATAACTGGGTTGAACCGGACAAAGATGGCTAGGCCGCTAGGTGCATGTTAGCTTGAATCGAAATGAGTTAAGACTGATAAGATTGTATCAGTTTGGATCAATTTAGATGTAAATTACAACTTTGTCAAAATCACTTTACCCCTCAAAGCTCTTAGATTTGACTTGTTTTTCTCATTGCCTGATTGCTCTATATGATTACCTATATGATATAAGTTTGTAAAACATCGTTCGTAGTTTCATGTTTTGTAAAATGGATTGATATACCAAATGTGGGTCTGGTGTAATTCAAATATTATTACTAGTATCATGTATTTGGCGTTGCATAATTTACATTTGATGTTAATGCAGGTAATAAAACATCAAATACACTATAGTTTCTAATAGTTTCACTATCTGGCTGCCTTTCGAAAAGAAAAAAAAAAAAACGTAGTTTCACTATCAGCAGTTTTGTACATCTCAAGACTTAACTTCAAACAGCGAAGATACTCATGACCAATCTATGACAGCAAAGACAACTATTTAGAGAACAATTGAAGCCTAAAGAATAAAGACTTTGTTAGTTCGAAGGCATGGTCAACTATCATCAATTGAATGAAATACTCACCACCAGAAAATGTAAAATCATGCAGGTGTGAGCAAGTGCAATGATTATCGTGCCAACAAGATTGTTATTTTCGTTTTCGGCTGGTCGATTATTAGTCAGCTTTAGTCCACAAATATGGTCAAGGTGGTTCTTAATCTGAATGTTTTAGTGGGTCTCAGTTGGTTTTTAAGGTTGCTACATAAAGATGGAATGTTTCCTATGAAATAAAGCATTTATTTAGTGATATCAAGTGGCTTGATGGTTTCTAGGTTCAAGGGTATCTCGGTTTGAGAGCATACATTTCTTTGTTGGTGAAGGTCCTCTTTTCCAGTGTTCAGTTTCTTTATGAAACATTGTTCATCACTTGTTTGTCTTTAAGAATCATCACAACAATGTCTTGTATTAGGGCTGACATCAGTCATTTTGTTAGATCTTTGATTGTGTTTGTCATCTGTATTTGAACTTTTCTTTTCTTTCTTTACCTTTTCTACAGCTGAATGTAGGTAAAAGTCGTACTCTCTATGAATTTGTGACAGTGTACAATGGGATGCTTCACTTATGCTTGTTAAGTTCCTACGAGTATAACGAAGTTTAGTTCTGAATGGAAAGAACATTTCAGTCTATGATTTTTTTTATGCCTGAAATATTGCATCACTTGTTTGAGCTGAATGGTCTGCAATACAGGTCAAGTGATTTGACTCGAACAGGTTTAGGCGTGTTTGCTAACCCTTTCGACCCGTTCAGTTGGCCAACTCTAGAGTAAACTATAATTAAAGTTTGCAGGGTAAATTTTCAAAAGGCAATCACATGACTTGCTTATGATATTACTTAACGAAATTTATCATCCATTGTGAATGAAATAATCACAGGACAAAAAAAGAAAGCTATTGATACTATCTTATTCAATCCGAAAATGATTTCATTCAGTTGTGATTTCAATATCTATGCGCCATCTTCTCTCTTTCTTGGTAAGTTATAACATACCTGCACCCACAAATTACATACTCAAAATGGTGAGGTTGATAAAGACATTCATGATTATTTCTTAATACAACGTACGAGTACTAACTAATGTGTAACTTATTTTGTTTCACTGCGTTCTTTCTAAGTAAGAACTGTACTATAACTCTCTAACCAGAAGATATAGGAACTTAATAATTTTTCTAAAGTTAAAGATAGCAAAGTAAAACTATACTTCAAACCAAAAACTATACTTTTTGTGGCAACTCGTGACTATTGTGACTTCAAATCACGATAATCAATGGAAATGCACATCCGAGCATCCTCTTAAAACACATCAGTGATGTCTAGAGATGTCAATTTGCATCCTTTTATTCGTTTTAGACCGTGTAACAAGTCTAACGTAACGTATAAGCTAAAATATTTGACTAAAAATAGAACAAATCAGACGGGTCAAAAAGCTCAAAATGATTTAAAGTCGTCGAATTGAATCATTAAACTTTTCTTTTTTTCCTAATACTCATGTGCAATGTGTATATAAAACCAAACTGCAACCAAAAGATTTGTAATTGGAATCAATAACTCGAATATGTCGTACGTGTTCGGCCCCAAAGCGACGTGTGAACCGGAAACGATAATCAAGTGAAAAACTGATCTGATATTTTTAAAATCTTAAATTTCCTAGTTTATAAACAGAAACGTGCTTCATCAATTACGTGTGTTATCTTAACAGAAATTACATATTTTCACGCATGAAACTATGAAAGTACAATGTGTAAAATCAAACACCATCATTCAAAATGACTTATAAGATTTATAGAGATAGAGCTGTTAATTACGTGTAGGTGCCAACGACTGGGCCAACAAGGAGGATCGTGTTAAGCCAATTCTCGGTCACCTTATGCGTGGCCTTATGCATCAGTTCCTTAAATAAACCGGGCATCACCTTTTGCTGAAATGGCGATAAGGCATACACCACCGACTTAATCTTCACCGGAACCTTTCCCATATCCAGTTGATCAGATTTTACACCTAAATTTTGAGCCTCTTTTTTTGACATTCAAAAATGGTGGTGAAGATATATTTATGGCCTTATGGCAAAGAAGCCAAGAAAAATGGATCTAACAGAATTCCTTATTTATCTCTCTATATATATTTTTAAGTGCATTATAAAATTATACTTTTTCAATAATAACTTATCATGACTACTTTTTACATATTTGTTTCAATCTATTTTGAGAACATGTTTGTGTGTAATAAACATAATTTAATTAGCTGCGAGTATTTTTAATCAGCAAACTACTTAAATATAAGATAAACATTAAACCAAGTATTTTTAACATTAAGCTTGTTATCGAACATAAATTTAAAACACAGCTTTGAAATATCCATATTCTCAAAAAAAATGTTCTACTTATTCTTTACTAGCCAAACTCGAGCGTTCATAAAATAAAACTTATGTAATGTCAGTAAGAATTAATAAATCTAATAACTATTTCTATCTCAAGAACGAAAGAAAATACAAGCAACTATTGTTTCAAAAAAAAACCATAACTTACAACAAGCTCCCTTTTCTTGTTTCGTCATCACCAAAATGACCTTGATTTCAGCAACATTGCAAAGACCACCACTAAGTCCGCGGACAATGGACATGCATGGATGGGTTGTAAATTATGCATAGATGGAAGTGCAAGGTCGGTCGGTCACCAATCAGTTTTGGCCCGTTTTATGCTATTGGAATTGAAAGGAGACATTCTGCCTCTTGGCTGAGGGCTTTCTTCTTTTAAGTTGGAGTTTAGCATGGCAAGCTCTCGTAATTGTTGTCTTTTGTACAGATCCTGAGACTCATCCTGATACAAACGACAATTAGTAACTAGTAGACCGAGTGGGTTGGTCACTGGTTATGTTTTTTATACAGAATTATGGCTTATGGCATGGTCTGATATGAACCTCCACACTATGACTATTTTTTCCAATAAATATCATAATTGTTGAAAGTCTTGGGTTTTTACAAAAAAATCATCTTTTCAACGACCCAAATGTGTAAAAACTAGTTACAATGACTGAAAAGGTCTTGCGCATTAATAATAGCCTTTTGCGGATGTTATTTCTTTTCTTATTAGCATAACCCGCATCAGCCCATTTGTAGGTAATTGGGCCAAAATTACAAACTCAGTAGATTATACGCCTACAACTTTGTTTGCAGGAAGTACGCTACATTCATTCAGGAGAAGATAACATACCACTGGTTTAAGCAGCTCTTCGATTATTTCTTGTGCTTGTCTCAAACGTACATCAATGATGCTAGCAGGTAACTCGGCCTCAATCAAGATGTGAAGTTGTTCATTTAGGTGCTCATAACCCGGTCTACCCCTCAAACTCTCCTCCTTTTGACAAAAAGTATAAAAAAAGATTAACATAACTTATAAAAGTAAGTATAACTTAATGAGGTGTTAATTCCATGTAAGAGTATTCTCAGCTCTTAAAACAATCAAATGAATGATTTTCAATTGCATATTTTGTCTGGTTCAGGAGGTAAGTATACTCCTAACATGGTGAAATCCAATCTTTTGAGTCTTTTTCGAGAAAAAAAAAAAGAATCAGTTTTTTAACGGCCCAAAAATTTTGCGTAAAATCTGCAAGCACCTAGAGGCCAGAACTTATCGATATTATAGCATAATTTTGAGAGTTAAAGGTATTCTTGCCTCCTTTTTCACACACACAGACAAAAGATATATAGCTTTTAACAAATAATTCTTAAAAGATTGGATTTTTCCATTTTAGAAGCTTTCTCATCTCCTGTCAAGATACAGTAGAAGTGACGAATGCGATCCTTTTCCTTCTTATTGGGTTGATATGGATATTAGGATATTAAGTGCATCTTTGATGGATCAAGTAGATGAAACTAAAAGAAGGCAACCAGGTCAAATGGGTCACAAGGCGCCCAACGAGTAACTTGTTGCATAAAAACTCCTAAACTGCTTTGTTGAATACAAGATTAATACTATGGATTTTAAAAATGACACAAAATCAAGTTTTTCCTTGTAATGATTAATCTTACCTTTTCAGCGTCTTTAATGGAGCCCTGACCTCTAATGAAGACACGACATCCAGTTGAGGCTTCAACTCGCTTCAAGGAATTACCTCTAGGACCTAGAAGCCTTCCAACAAAGTTGAACTGGCAATGTTTAAAAAGACGATCAATAAGTTGTCATTTTTGTTAAGATTACAGAAGACAGTCATGAGACATGTCCTAATGAATTTAAAAATGTTTAACGTACATTGGGGAAGTTGTTTACAGGTATATCCAAACGTACGATCCTCTTTGTGATAAAAGAGCTTGGGCTTGCCGGTGCTGAATTCCAATGATCCATTGGCAATCCTTGTGGTGGCATACTTAATCTCTTAAGAAACAAAAGTATTAGTCAGCAGGGTTAACTGCAGAGAATGAATTATACGTTTTTTTACCAATCATAAGTCATCACAACGTATTACACGTTTTTAACAATATTAGTGGTGTGTGAGTATGTGACCTTCATAGGTTACCAATCACTTTAGGTTGATTTGTCAGAATTATATAGGGCATGCAATGATCCTTATCAGCAAAAAAAAATTCCTCTTATTTGCTGTATAAGTTCTCTTAACCACCTATCATTGGCTGGTTTCGGGTATAGGAGTCAATGGGTGTAGCAATTCAAACATTTTTATATGAAAATAAGTCAAACTTTGTTAGTCTTTGGATTCATAACAGGTTGAATTCATTAAAGGTTGCTAACAAGTGACTGATCAAATATTTTACAGTGGCCTCCTAAATTGCTTTCTTCATCAAAATTTGGATCATTAGTTTGATATTTGATTTGTAATCATAGCTCGTAAATAAAAACTGTGTTAGTAGGTCAATCCAGTCCACTAAAACTCAAATGTACAATTTCAACTGTTTAGTATCGTCCAAGACATATATTTTCCCACCTATACTAGGGTGTTTCTGAAGCTAAGATCATGGCAAGTCTGAATGATAATCAGAAATATAGAGTTAAAAAACTTAGTCTGGGGCCAAAATCGATAAAAAGCAATCATGTTTTCCATCCAAGCATTAAAACAATCATGATAGTAATCAACTAGTCATAAATATAAGCGGAAATAGGCATATCTGGTCGGTTGACTAACAGGTCAAAACAGGTAATTTTTAGTCCATTCCCTAATCTTTTAATCAATAGCAAAACTATAATATTACAATAGCAAAATGAACGTTTTGAACATTGCGATTCATTCAGTGATACTGGCACCGTGGTATGCCTTATAAAATACAGGGAGTCTTCCGCCCTCTCCCTTTTTAGCTATTTTTATTTATTTATTTATTTATTTATTTGACCTATTAGAGAAACAACATAACCCAAATCAATCCATTCATCTGCAAATTGGTCGAGATCTCTATAGTCATATACAAATAATGCAATACTTTAAAAGAGACAATAGGTCTATTCACCTCATGACGAGGACTCCAGCCCGCATTTCCATTCCAACGCATTAAACCATTAGCATCAAAATCAGGGATTACGTCTAAATGACTCATAGGGCTCGGGCTACCACGTTGAAGTCTGTCAAAATCATTAAAACCTTTATTCGGTATCATTTGCGAAGCCTTGAAAATCTCTGTGAACAAAATAGAGAAATAGCACTATTAAGAGATAACACAATCAATCAGCATTAACACCAATATCATGTCATTTGGTATGCTTTTGACTGCACATGCCACTTCAAAAGAGAACATTGTTTACAGACATTAGCAATTTAAGACAGTAAGCAGCACGTGTAATGCTTTTTGTATCTACATAATCATATTCATCCAAAATTTCTTGCTTATGAAAACTATACATTGGTCTTTACGCACTTTCACAAGAACGATGGTTAATTTGTAAAGGAAATGCAAGCGCTTAAACTCGATCACAATTTCTGCGGATTAGCTAGTATATACTCTGTAGCGGATCAATGTTATACATGTCACACATCAATAAATCATATAAAAAATACTAGTTCAACTATTCACATCACTTATCATCACACTAGTGAACATTTGTACATCATCTATTGCTACGAAAACACAGTGATCAAACATGAACGACTTAACAACTACAGAATATTAAAACTCAAAGTCCAGAAAAACGCCCTTTTCGGTATTCAACTAGAATCGCAAGTGATAAAATTTTATCCGCCAATCAACTTCACAACAAACAAACACTCCATCAGTGGCAAATAGCCAACATACAATGAAACAAAAACTTCACTACAATACACAAAATCAATAAATGATTAAAAAAACATACAAACAAAAAATGCACCACAAATTCAATATTCCTACTAAAAACCAAAAGCAAAAAACACCCACAAGAGATAAACACTAAAAACTAGATCCAAAAAATGTAAAAAAGTTAAACCTTGATTCAACAATTTACTACAAATTGGTAAAATTCTCATAAAAGGAGCAAGCTTTAGTTTTTCTTCAAGTAACTCTGCAAGATATGATGAACTGCAAAAAACATATCAAAAACTTATCAAAAAACAAATCTTGTGAAGTGGGTCATCATCAAGATTCAATAAAAGTTATTAAAAACTAGTTTTTTATAAATTTTTATACTTTTCAACATCTGGGTTGTTGGCCCATATATGTGGAGATGAAGGGGTTCTAGCAGGTGAGTAGCTTAAGTTCTGATTATATAAACTTGACATGGTTTTCTGTTCTTTATTTCCCGGTGAGGTGGCGCCGCCCTGTACGGCGGCTGAGTGGTGGGTGTAAATAAGGTTTCTTATTATGGGCTGAGCCCTGGAGAAAAAAAGAGAGTTGGGATAGAGTTTTGGAAACTAAAATGGGATTTTTAGTGTTTAAAGTTTAAACATTTGTCAAATTTCTAGTTTTGGTCCTTTGGTTTTGGTTTATTATGGTTTTGGCTTAGGTGTCGAAAAACTGACGTGGGTCGAACGCTTAAGGAATGGGTCGTGTTTAAGCGATGGTCGGGTAAAGTTGAAGTAATTTTTCGGGACTTGTTGTGCGCTTAATACCGTTTTGGAGAATGTTAGTTGTAACACCCCCCGTGATCATAATGTCAACGGAAGACCAATCGAATGGAGATCATAGAAAACGATTCGAAAGAGACGTTTTAATAAAAATAGTTATCATTCATCGAAAACTCATAGATGTTACAAAATATTCCAAATTGTTCAAATGTTTTCCCAAAATATAGAGCATGAGTTTGAAAGAAATGACAACTTTATGTTTACACCACAAGAAAAGGTCTCGATATGCCCACTTCGTGCCTCGAACATAATCTTCATTGATTACCTGAGATAACATGCTTAAAAAGGTCAACAAAAATGTTGAGTGAAATCCATAGATTTAAATAATAGTTGAACACAAGAATATGAGCTGATAATTGTAAACTAACAATATCATAAAGAAAATCACAGATTATTATACGCTAAGCTCATGCAACCAAGACTCAACTGCATACACCGAATTAATGATGTACGTAAGTTTGCCCCAAATGAGGTAATAGCCAATTACCTAATGCAATTCAAATATGGTGTGCCCCGTTTATTTCCTATAACCAAGACGGGGTCGTTACTCCCCATAATACTATTCACGATATATGCATTCACTCGCGGTGACTAATGGTTCATGATACAGGGGACTTATGGCTAACTACTTAGGCAATTCTAATAATCAAGAAGCGAACATTTATGAAAAACTTTGTGTTCTAGTTTAGAGCATGTATCTCCCTCGCGGAGTTTGCAAATAAAAGTAAAAGCGAGGCTATGAACTCACCTTGATGATAATGAACAAGCACAAATAGGTCAAGCACAATGTAGCGGAGGTTCCAAACCGAAACTTAAAAATGATGAGATGACGAGTCTCAGAATATGATAAACCTTTGGTTCGCGACCAAAATAATAGAGCATTGAATATGCTTATTCAATAGATCATTGAATTATCCAATTCAATTGGGTGTTGTGCGTGCTTAACGTTTTAAGTTAATTTACGTGTTACATTCTCTTAGTTTGATATTTATCAAAGATCCTCACTTACGCATAAGTGAAATGTTCCCCGTTGTGATCTCATGGAAATAATGATGTTATTGACTATTTTAATTTGTTTATATCCCATGTGTGTTGTTTACCGATTTACGGTTTTATATAATTATAACTTTATAATTAAAGTAAAGTCCAAAATACATCCCTGTGGTTTGTCCTGTGTCTCGCTTTACATCCCTAAACTTTTTTTTGGCACAAAACCATCCCTCCGTTAGTAAAGTTGGCACAAAACCATCCCTCCGTTAGTAAAGTTGGCACAAATACATCCCTCTGTTACTAATGAGGACTAACGATGCAATACGTCGCTCCCCCTAGTCTTTTGAAATTGTCACTTTGGCCAAAAGTAGTATATGAGGGTTCACCTCTCATTTGGAAACTATAAACCTAAAAACTACTTCTCTCCCTCCTCTTTTTGTGCAGCCGCCGGAAAACCAAGCCACCACCACCATCGCCACTGTACACCGCCACCACCACGACCAAAACACCACCTCCCCGCCTCTACTTTTGTATTGTGAGCACGTTTTTGAAGACCTCGCGCGACCAAAACACCACCTCCCCACCATCGCCACTGTACACCGGAAAACCAAGCCACCACCACCATCGCCACCTCCCCACCGCTACTATTTTCTTATTTTCTTCTTGGTAAGTGTTTTGGAAAACGAAAACAAATCTAAAGGTTTGGATCTTTAACAAGATTGTCACGTTCCACCATTGTTGTTGCTATATTGATTTCTTCACTCAGTTTTACTTCCACAGGTTTAGATCTTGCTTACATTTTGTGTTTTTCTAGTTAATTTGGTACATGGGTTTTTCTTAGTTTTGTTAAAAATGTGTGCTTTATTAGCTCAATTGACTTATGGGTCGAAGATGGTTAGTGGGTCATTTTCAAGATTGGGTTATGGGTTTTGTGGAGTGAAAAAGGTTGGATATTCAAGATTTGTGGTTTAATTGGTTATTTGGATAATGGGTTTGATTGGTTTTGATAGTTAAGTAAGTTATTGTAGTGAATAAAATAGAAAATGAATGATGTAATCATCCGCTATAAGCAGTGTATAACATTAAGTGAATGGTTTATCATTCCTTTTTATGGTTCTATATAATTCAGATCATGGGTATGATGCACTTGACCTTGGCATTGATTTGTAAATTTTGGTCCTTGGCATTGATTATTAATGATATTTCTTTTTTGTTTGTTAATTTGATGCACTTGACCCAAAGGTGGCGGTGGAGTGCACCGTTAGTCCTTAGGACTAATGATGCAATTTATTTTATTGCATCGTTAGTCCTAAGGACTAACTGTGCAAATATTTTCTCTTCCCTTAGAAAATAACGGAGAAATATTTGCACCGTTAGTCCTCATTAACTGATTTTACTAACGAAGGGATGGTTTTGTGCCAACTTTACTAACGGAGGGATGGATTTGTGCCAAAAAAAGTTTAGGGATGTAAAGCGAGACACAGGACAAACCACAGGGATGTATTTTGGACTTTACTCTTATGATTATATATATGTATAAGTTAAACAATATTTGAAGTAAAAAGACTTTTCAAACACTTAAATGATCAAAATACTCATTTTTATGAAGTACTGATATATTTATAAGTTTTCTAAACCTTTTCTCGAATTTACACTTTTTACCCTCAAGTTTCAAAATATACGAGTTTAGTCCCTCAACTTTGAGAAATTGACAATTTATACCCGAAACTCATTTTATATCAAACTTTCCAAAAAATGATAGTTTTTACCCCCTAACAAAACTGTTTTCACAAATATGCCCCAAAGTTACACTTTTACACTTTAAACCTTAAAGTTTCCAAGTTTACACATTTAACCCAAAAGTTTTATTTCCACTTTATAATTAGTTTCGCTATATTACAAAACAAGTCCTTGCAGTTTTTCATGCACACATGCACACGTATATTTTCACCTTTATCTTTCGGATGTATACATAATTAGTCCCTAGACTTTCCCATGCGTTAAATTTACGTAAAACTTAACCTTTTACTTTTGAAAAAGATTCATTTTCTACCCAAAAAATCCTTACGTTTTGCAATCTAGGTCTGAAACATCATTTTATTTTACAAAAACCTTTCAAAGTATTCACAAGCTTATTTCTAGCTTAAATTTTAGTCTTTCTAGCTTATTTCTCTCCTTATTTGGTCGGGTAAGTGGTGTTTGGGCTTTTATTTTTGCGTATTGGGCCTTAAGGCCCATTTGTTTTTCGTTGGTTTATCAAATTAAACGAGGGGATATGAGGGTTCAAAATAGCTTGTAAATCGTTTTGCACTAAGTTTTCAAGTCGTGTGTTTTATGAAGCAAGAGTGGGTGTGTCGAGCGATGATGATACTAAGCATATAAAGAGATTATAGAACTTAGGGTGCGTTTATGACTTTGAACGAGTGATATTCATATATTAAAGTGACATAAGTAAAATAAATTGACAAGGTGATTAAGAGGACTTACAACACTCGATTCGAGTGGAGATGAGGGCACAACGAACGAATGAAGAGAAATCTACAAGGTGATTAAGAGGACTATCACTTAAGACATCTAAGGAAAGTCAAAACCTCAAGATTTATAGGCTTTAGACCCTACAAGAGCATAATCACTTCACCATATTTCTGTCTGACAGACGGATCCCTGGTCTATAACCAGACGGATCCCTACCGAGAGGATCCGTGTCTCTAAAAGCTTCTAATCGCCTTTTCTTTCAAATTTAAACCATCTTTGGTAATCTAAACACTTTTAGTTACCATTTAATGATTCCTCAGAGTGAACAACATCATAGTTGACCTTGGTGCATGCCTAATTCCTTAGTGGTCATGAATTTAATTCCTTAATTCAAATCCACCCTTTATAAACCAAACACTCTTGAGAGGTTAAGTCATCACTCTTACCACATTCCTAAAAATCAGTAGTTAGAAACTTCTATTACATTCTCACCATCACTATGACTAAAGCATCTAGCAACAACTCTTCAACCAAAGGTTCATCCAAAAGGAATGTTCATATGATCCATGAGATATCATCCACCGAAACATCACCCGTAAGAGGTCATAATGTTGGAATCCCACCTCAACAATCCCAATCAACAATTGCTAAGAGAACCGCAAGAATTAGTATTAGACCTCTTGGGTTAGAAAAGGGTTCATCAAGCTCTAAACCAAACGCACCTAGTTCTAGTAAAACGCCTAAGCCTTCATTCATAGAACATAGACAATATTCATTCACCGAACCTATTTCTCATCCAAATCTCTATTCATTAGAGCCCTCACCACCGAGAACTTCCCACTCACCAACCTTCTCGTTAAATAAGGAACCACCTACATCACCAAATTGTCCATCATTGGAGACAATGAACCATCAAGGACTTGATCATATAGAGGACTTTCCATTACCACCACCTCTATTCTTAGTGGAACCTCATCCTACATTGCTCAATGTACCTCCACCATCATTTATAGAGCCTACTCAAAACATCCAATCTCCTCCGGTTCCTAAACAAGACAATAATTGCTCTAATTGTCTAATCACCCAAGGACTTGTTCAAGAAGTACGAAATGAGTTGAATTTCATGTTTAATCATCTTCTTGAACGATTGGACCAAATCAACAAGTCTACCCATCCTTAGCTTCAAGCACTTTGATGCTTTTTAAGTTTTTTGGTCACTTATTAGAATTAGTAGAAAATGTATTACATGGTTAAATCATTCTCTTAGTTTTAGAGATTTGTAGACCATTTCTCGTAGTTTTATTGAATGAATTTACATGTTTTATGCCATATTATCTTGAGTATATGTTTTGTTCAAGTTTCATATCTCACTTTGATGTTAACATCATTTGTTACATCACCATTGCTGTTTTAAGCTTTCAGACAGACGGATCCCTCCATTTTGCCTAGACGGATCCCTCCAAGGAGGGATCCGTGGGATTCGTGCAACAGAAGACTTGCTTTCTACTAACTTGAGTCTTGTTTACAAGAAATTATGCATTATATATTTGTTTTAACCCTTGTTTTGTAGATTTTCAATATACACATGAAGAATTTGACACCCTAAGCTAAGGGGAGCTTTGTGTCAAAACAATACATTGCAAAATCATTTGCAATATAATCCTCATTTGGATTACATTTCATGACGTCCCTTTGCAAAGTTGCAATCATCAAGGGGGAGCATTATCGTCACAAAGACGAAAGCATTTGCAAACTTAGTTGCAATGCATTAGCTTAGTAATTTTTTTTTACTTGACGCCCTCACAAAGGATGGACTCGTCAAAGGGGAGTTAAGACGAGAACTCTTCCCGTCAATTGCTCTCTATATTTTTTTCTTATTACATGTTTTTCTTAAAACAATGTGTTAGTTTCTTTTCGACGCTCTTTTTGTTTCGACAAAAAGGGGGAGAAGAGAGTAAAACTCAATTCAAACTTGATAACGCAACATGTGTCGTTCGGGGTCAAAGGAACTTCCTTTTCTTGAGCAAGTTTTATAACACCCTAGGCGGTGAACCTAATCGTTGTAGTGTAGTATTAGGGTAAGCCACGGGTATTGATATCGTTCTCTAGGGAATAGGAATGCTAGTGAGAAGTTACTACGCTAAGGTTGGGGTTGAGGAAGATTATTTTTATCTTTTATGTTTTTAAGAAATGGAAAGGTACGAATCTCGGGTTTGGATTTGGGGTTGGTATTTCTACCGATTACTCTACTTATCTAATTATCTAATCTAAGGTGTATGTAGTCTATGTCTAATTATTGTGTGCTCGTATGATAATTTAAAGATGTGTTCACTTAGGTTTTATTACTCCTTAATTATCTCCTATTGATGGTTGAATTGTCACGTCCTTATTCTTAATCGCGTTGTGTGTCTAAAGTCGTAGGGTATCGTTTATCCCTAACTCTTTGAACTTACCAAAGGGTCTCGCCTACAAAACCTTCTAGGGATTATAAACTCTAACTCTAAGGCCCTCTTTGGATGGTTTAGCCTACAACCGCTCTAAGTGCTATAGCCTAAGGTTCACAAAGATTAATCAAGCATTAATTACACAACGAATGACCTATCGCATTACTAGATCATTAATCAATTAAGATAAGAGACAACCAATCAATATTTAATAATTAAGTTTCATATTACCTAAGCAAACACACAAATAAATTAGCGGACATGGAGAACATGCAAGCATACACACAAATAATCAAAGACATAATTGAATTAATGAAGTAAAACACTTATCTTGATGTAAGATAGGTTTTGGAACCCTAAAATCTTGTACAAGACAGCCTTGGTTCGGTTTAGGTTTTACTCCAAAAGACTACACACTAAAACCGAAAAATTCGGATTCTATATATAATATTACAATCGCGACGGCGTCACCTTATGATTTGTGATGCCGCCGGTCGCCGTCATTAGGGTTTCGTCTTGGCCACGTTAGTCTTGCGACGGCGTCACCTTGTGCTTGTGACACCGTCCTTTCGACTTCGGCGCCGTCTCGGATCAAATCTAGGCCGTCGAGTTGCGACGGCCTACTCTTTTAAAGCCCGACACCGTCACTTGAAAATAAGAAATTTGGCTTTTGTCGTCACAAAATGCTCCGACGGCGTCGCGAGTTAGCGATGGCGCCGTCATCTTGTATTTCAAAGACTTGAGTGTCTCGATTCTTGACTTTGGCCATTTTCTTCAGATATCCGCCTTTTCGTCCAAATAAGTGCCATTACAAACAATTTGCCTTCAAGAGACCTAAAAGTGAAAAGGAACGATATTAAGTAATAACGGATACAAAAGTGATCAAATAAGGGCTTAAACGACCCTCAAAAGGTACATTTAAAACCTTATCAAATATCCCTACACTTGGTATTTGCTTGTCCTCAAGCAAATGTGCTTTTACCCAATTAATTTATAAGTTAGGGGTCATGAAGCATTGGTTTAAAACAGTCCACAACACATATAAGCCCATAAAAGTCATAACAAGCACGGAAATTACATACTAGCACCTCACATGGGGTGTTTGGATACTCACATCTCTCTCGGTGTATATGAAATATAACAAGTTGGAAATGGAAGATAAACACTCATTAACCGGTCCTAGTACATAGATTACCATAGGCTTGAGAATAGATCAAACCTCCATCGCTTTGGCGTAAGCACCTAGGAAAGACTATCAAAGAGGTCTTTAAAGGGTTGTAATGTTAGGCTTACGGTAGGGAAACAAAGGGTTTGGTGGGATAGGCTATTTAGTGGTGGCAAGTCAAAAATCTCTTATGTTACAAGCATACAAAGAATGGCGTTGCTAAGCCAAGACTCGACACTCTAAACTCTAGATAACTGAAACAAACAAACATAAATTTAAAGGATAGATGTAGGATGGTAGCCGTATGTTTTGTTTTTTTTTTTTTTTTTTTTTTTGAACACTCTATTTTTTTTTTTTTTTTTTTTTTTTTTTTTTTTTTTTTTTTCATACACTTTTACTCTACCATCCTCTACGGTAACATCAAAATGATAAGGATTTATAGGCACATCCCTACACTTGAGTTTTATTACTCTAACACTAATTTGACCCGAATTGAAAAGATCAAAACACTTGGGGTACGTTATTACGCAAATAAGGGAATTTAACGTTCCTTCCGGTCATTTCATAAACTTTAACTTTTTCTCATGAGTCCCAATCATCCCAAAGCGTGTACAAAGGATATGACTCGACTTAGCAACTCATGCAAGCAACTAGATAATTGAACTAAGGGTTTAGGGTGATAACAATAATGCACTAAAAGTGAGTGCATACAAGGTAGGCTAAGGCGATTTGGGTGTATATTTGGGGTGGGGTGTAAACAATGCTCTTCATTGATATTCGGAAAAACCGAAACATCACGAGAACCGCGAAAAGGATAGGCTCGAGGGGTTAACTAGGGTATCGTGTACTAAAGATGAGTACAACGCAAAGGTGTGGGGAATTACTCAACCGATGTGGAAGAAGTAATTATATTACGGTATCAAACAAGGGTTATCCTAATGCCTCTTATCATTTAGTTATTCCTAACTACACAAGTGTAGTCTTACTAGCGATCTCGGAATGCATCACAAAACAAGTTCTAGAATCTATTATACTACGGTTCACACTCTAAGCATTAAAGATGAATGCTTTAATTCCTACTAATCTAAGGGTGATCCTCACATTTTGGGTGGAATTTAGGTGGTAAAGGGTTTTGTGCTAGTCATGCAACTTCCTATCCGTGAGACGCTTTTGTTAAGACTAATGGCCCACTCCTATATGTCATAAAATTTAAAATTTGGTGCCAAAATTACCCTAACCGACATTTTCTCATGGTTTATTACACAAATACAATTGACAAAGCAAATAATCAAGGATAAGCATAGTTTCTAAGTTCCGTTTTATTTTCCCTCCCTACACTTAAACCGAACATTGTCCCCAATGTTCCCGAAAGTATCAAAGTTATGATAATGGAAGGTAATTAAAACGAAGAAACTAATACTCCCCGATTAGCTCGCTAGGATCCGTGTATGAAGTAGTGGTTAAATCCTTTCCAAGAAAAATGTATGCGTGAAAAGCTCCTTCCAATCTTTTGTTTCTTCTTCTTGATAAATAAAACCCGCACATTCGAAGAAAACAAACGAAACCTTCGCGTAAAATCGGCGGTAATAATATATATAAGACTCTACTAAACTAGGATATAATGCTTGTGGAATGGATGTTTACTGCATTTACGGAAAATTAAGACCGAAAATTCCAAAATTTATAAGTAGCTCGAAAACGAGAAAAAAGTAATCATTTGTTTTACTCCTTCGACACCGTCGAGTTGCGATCTGACGCCGTTAGGTTATCCCGACAAAAAGCAGTCTGCGATTTTACGAAAAAATTCTAGAAAATTTACATCTTTAGAATCGGAAAATTTTACGCAAAACATCCATTATGACTCGATACAAGCATTTGACTCGAACAAACACACATATATCTTTTAATTAATTGCTATTCTCATGTTTACGTTTCTTTTGAAAACGTGTGTAATCCTCCCTACACTTATCCTTTATGTAAAATACCTTTATATGCAATTAAGACGAGGTTAAAAACAAAATAAAGCATTTTTACAAATTTAAACATGAGAATAAACGATCAATAAAAGATATATGACACTAACAAGCAAACAATTAAGCATGGGTTGCCTCCCACGAAGCGCTTTTCTTTATTTATGAGTCTTGTAGCTAGACTCGTAGTCGTGCTCTTACGTTGTCTCGTTTTGCATTCTTAATGAGAATTCTATCATATTGACAAAATTTTCATCGACTCTATATCTAGGCCCGAGGGTCAAGCAATCCTTATAATAAAGCCTCCTTCTTTCCCACATAAATTTATAACCTTTTTCAACATCGTCCTTGCTTTTGTCCTCAAAAGCTTTGATGTTGTCTCGTTCAAAAATGGGTAGATGGCCATATTCATTTGTTTTCCAAGGCATCCTATAAGTGATCTCATCGGTTCCTTCCTTAAACCTAACCGTTCCATCATACTTGTTATGGCTCATTTTAGATGTTTCAACAAACGGTTTCCCTAGCACTACTTGGGATAAGCTATAGTCAATGACGCATCCTACATCTTCTAGGACCACAAAATCAACTAGGTAGGTGAAATTTCCTATAAAGACATGTACATCCTTGACTCTTCCCACAAAGTTGCAAACTCCACCTGGATACTTAGGGTCTCTCTAATATTAAGTCGCTCATTCATAATGTCATTGTAAATAGCGGATGACATCACATTAATGGGAGATTCCGTATCTATGTAAGCATGGTCGACACTCCTATATCCGATCATACAAGGGATTTTTAGGTTCCAAGGATTTCCTCTCTAATCTTGGGCATATCCTAATGATAGGTGATCGGGATTATCGATTATGTATCGATGGTAGGCAACCTCTTCCTTAGTGGGGTAAAGATTGAAATAAGCACTATCCTCTTCGCTCACGTTCATCTTATTCACTTCCTAAGTTCTCCAACACGAGCTCGAAGTTGGTTGGCCAAAGGGTGGGTCAAGCAGTGGGTATTTGTTTGGTAGTAAAGTGTTGTTTGGTGGTTTATCACCTTCCATGATGAAAAGTGATGGGGTTACGAACAAAGGTCACGAAGAAGGGGATAGACTACGAGAAAGCTAAAAATTGAGAAAATTTACTTGATAGGAATCAAGCAAAGAAACCTAAGCGATGTGGACTACTAACTAGCTATTCTATTCCCGGCGTGGCGCCAAAACTTGATAACGCTACACGCGTGGTTCGGGTCAAAGGAACTTCCTTTTCTTGAGCAAGTTTTATAACACCCTAGGCGGTGAACCTAATCGTTGTAGTGTAGTATTAGGGTAAGCCACGGGTATTGATATCGTTCTCTGGGAATAGGAATGCTAGTGAGAAGTTACTACGCTAAGGTTGGGGTTGAGGAAGATTATTTTTTATCTTTTATGTTTTTAAGGAAATGGAAAGGTACGAATCTCGGGGTTTGGATTTGGGGGTTGGTATTTCTACCGATTACTCTACTTATCTAATTATCTAATCTAAGGTGTATGTAGTCTATGTCTAATTATTGTGTGCTCGTATGATAGTTTAAAGATGTGTTCACTTAGGTTTTATTACTCCTTAATTATCTCCTATTGATGGTTGAATTGTCACGTCCTTATTCTTAATCGCGTTGTGTGTCTAAAGTCGTAGGGTATGCGTTTATCCCTAACTCTTTGAACTTACCAAAGGGTCTCGTCTACAAAACCCTCTAGGGATTATAAACTCTAACTCTAAGGCCTCTTTGGATGGTTTAGCCTACAACCGCTCTAAGTGCTATAGCCTAAGGTTCACAAAGATTAATCAAGCATTAATTACACAACGAATGACCTATCGCATTACTAGATCATTAATCAATTAAGATAAGAGACAACCAATCAATATTTAATAATTAAGTTTCATATTCCTAAGCAAACACACAAATAAATTAGCGGGACATGGAGAACATGCAAGCATACACACAAATAATCAAAGACATAATTGAATTAATGAAGTAAAACACTTATCTTGATGTAAGATAGGGTTTGGAACCCTAAAATCTTGTACAAGACAGCCTTGGTTCGGTTTAGGTTTTTACTCCAAAAGACTACACACTAAAACCGAAAAATTCGGATTCTATATATAAGATTACAATCGCGACGGCGTCACCTTATGATTTGTGACGCCGTCGGTCGCCGTCATTAGGGTTTCGTCTTGGCCACGTTAGTCTTGCGACGGCGTCACCTTGTGCTTGTGACGCCGTCCTTTAGTTTCGGCGCCGTCGGATCAAATCTAGGCCGTCCGAGTTGCGACGGCCTACTCTTTTAAAGCCCGACACCGTCACTTGAAAATAAGAAATTTGGCTTCGTGTCACAAAATGCTCCGACGGCGTCGCGGCTTAAGTAGTGGCGCGCGTCACCTTGTATTTCAAAGACTTGAGTGTCTCGATTCTTGACTTTGGCCATTTTCTTCAGATATCCGCGCCTTTTCGTCCAAATAAGTGCCATTACTGACAATTTGCCTTCAAGAGACCTAAAAGTGAAAAGGAACGATATTAAGTAATAACGGATACAAAAGTGATCAAATAAGGGCTTAAACGACCCTCAAAAGGTACATTTTAAAACCTTATCAAATATCCCTACACTTGGTATTTGCTTGTCCTCAAGCAAATGTGCTTTTAGCCAATTAATTTATAAGTTAGGGTCATGAAGCATTGGTTTAAAACAGTCCACAACACATATAAGCCCATAAAAGTCATAACAAGCACGAAAATTACATACTAGCACCTCACATGGGGTGTTTGGATACTCACATCTCTCTCGGGTGTATATGAAATATAACAAGTTGGAAATGGAAGATAAACACTCATTAACCGGTCCTAGTACATAGATTACCATAGGCTTGAGAATAGATCAAACCTCCATCGCTTTGGCGTAAGCACCTAGGAAAGACTATCAAAGAGGTCTTTAAAGGGTTGTAATGTTAGGCTTACGGTAGGGAAACAAAGGGTTTGGTGGGATAGGCTATTTAGTGGTGGCAAGTCAAAAATCTTTTATATTACAAGCATACGAAGAATGGCGTTGCTAAGCCAAGACTCGACACTCTAAACTCTAGATAACTGAAACAAACAAACAGAAATTTAAAGGATAGATGTTGGATGGTAGCCCGTATGTTTTGTTTTGTTTTTTTTCATACACTTTTACTCTACCATCCTCTACGGTAACATCAAAATGATAAGGATTTATAGGCACATCCATACACTTGAGTTTTTATTACTCTAACACTAATTTGACCCGAATTGAAAAGATCAAAACACTTGGGGTACGTTATTACGCAAATAAGGGAATTTAACGTTCCCTTCCAGTCATTTCATAAACTTTAACTTTTCCCATGAGTCCCAATCGTCCCAAAACTGTGTACAAAGGATATGACTCGACTTAGCAACTCATGCAAGCAACTAGATAATTGAACTAAGGGTTTAGGGTGATAACAATAATGCACTAAAAGTGAGTGCATACAAGGTAGGCTAAGGCGATTTGGGTGTACATTTGGGGTGGGGTGTAAACAATGCTCTTCATTGATATTCCGGAAAAACCGAAACATCACGAGAACCGCGAAAAGGATAGGCTCGAGGGGTTAACTAGGGTATCGTGTACTAAAGATGAGTACAACGCAAAGGTGTGGGGAATTACTCAACCGATGTGGAAGAAGTAATTATATTACGGTATCAAACAAGGGTTATCCTAATGCCTCTTATCATTTAGTTATTCCTAACTACACAAGTGTAGTCTTACTAGCGATCTCGGAATGCATCACAAAACAAGTTCTAGAATCTATTATACTACGGTTCACACTCTAAGCATTAAAGATGAATGCTTTAATTCCTACTAATCTAAGGGTGATCCTCACATTTTGGGTGGAATTTAGGTGGTAAAGGGTTTTGTGCTAGTCATGCAACTTCCTATCCGTGAGACGCTTTTGTTAAGACTAATGGCCCACTCCTATATGTCATGAAAAATTTTAAATTTGGTGCCAAAATTACCCTAACCGACATTTTCTCATGGTTTATTACACAAATACAATTGACAAAGCAAATAATCAAGGATAAGCATAGTTTCTAAGTTCCCGCTTTATTTTCCCTCCCTACACTTAAACCGAACATTGTCCCCAATGTTCCCGAAAGTATCAAAGTTATGATAATGGAAGGTAATTAAAACGAAAGAAACTAATACTCCCGATTAGCTCGGTAGAATCCGTGTGTGAAGTAGTGGTTAAATCCTTTACAAGAAAAATGTATGCGTGAAAAGCTCCTTCCAATCTTTTGTTTCTTCTTCTTGATAAATAAAACCCGCACATTAGAAGAAAACAAACGAAACCTTCGCGTAAAATCGGGTAATAATATATATAAGACTCTACTAAACTAGGATATAATGCTTGTGGAATGGATGTTTACTGCATTTACGGAAAATTAAGACCGAAAATTCCAAAATTTATAAGTAGCTCGAAAAACGAGAAAAAGTAATCTGTTGTTTTACTCCTTCCTAACGCCAGTCGGTTGCGATCTGACGCCGTTAGGTTATCCTGACAAAAACAGGTCTGCGATTTTCTGGAAAAAATTCTAGAAAATTTACATCTTTAGAATCTGGAAAAATTTCTGCAAAACATCCATTATGACTCGATACAAGCATTTGACTCGAACAAACACACATATATATCTTTTAATTAATTGCTATTCTCATGTTTACGTTTCTTTTGAAAACGTGTGTAATCCTCCCTACACTTATCCTTTATGTAAAATACCTTTATATGCAATTAAGACGAGGTTAAAAACAAAATAAAGCATTTTTACAAATTTAAACATGAGAATAAACAATCAATAAAAGATATATGACACTAACAAGCAAACAATTAAGCATGGGTTGCCTCCCACGAAGCGCTTTTCTTTATTTATGAGTCTTGTAGCTAGACTCGTAGTCGTGCTCTTACGTTGTCTCGTTTTGCATTCTTAATGAGAATTCTATCATATTGACAAAATTTTCATCGACTCTATATCTAGGCCCGAGGTCAAGCAATCCTTATAATAAAGCCTCCTTCTTTCCCACATAAATTTATAACCTTTTTCAACATCGTCCTTGCTTTTGTCCTCAAAAGCTTTGATGTTGTCTCGTTCAAAAATGGGTAGATGGCCATATTCATTTGTTTTCCAAGGCATCCTATAAGTGATCTCATCGGTTCCTTCCTTAAACCTAACCGTTCCATCATACTTGTTATGGCTCATTTTAGATGTTTCAACAAACGGTTTTCCTAGCACTACTTGGGATAAGCTATAGTCAATGACGCATCCTATATCTTCTAGGACCACAAAATCAACTAGGTAGGTGAAATTTCCTATAAAGACATGTACATCCTTGACTCTTCCCACAAAGTTGCAAACTCCACCGGATACTTAGGGTCTCTCCTAATATTAAGTCGCTCATTCATAATGTCATTGTAAATAATGAGATGACATCACATTAATGGGAGATTCCGTATCTATGTAAGCATGGTCGACACTCCTATATCCGATCATACAAGGGATTTTAGGTTCCAAGAATTTCCTCTCTAATCTTTGGGCATATCCTAATGATAGGTGATCGGGATTATCGATTATGTATTGATGGTAGGCAACCTCTTCCTTAGTGGGGTAAAGATTGAAATAAGCACTATCCTCTTCGCTTACGTTCATCTTATTCACTTCCTAAGTTCTCCAATCGAGCTCGAAGTTGGTTGGCCAAGGTGGGTCAAGCAAGATGTATTTGTTTGGTAGTAAAGTGTTGTTTGGTGGTTTATCACCTTCCATGATGAAAAGTGATGGGGTTATGAACAAAGGTCACGAAGAAGGGGATAGACTATGAGAAAGCTAAAATTGAGAAAAATTTACTTGATAGGAATCAAGCAAAGAAACCTAAACGATGTGGACTACTAACTAGCTATTCTATTCCCCGCAGCCCCCAAAACTTGATAACGCTACACGCGTGCGTTCGGGTCAAAGGAACTTCCTTTTCTTGAGCAAGTTTTATAACACCCTAGGTAGTGAACCTAATCGTTGTAGTGTAGTATTAGGGTAAGCCACGGAATTGATATCGTTCTCTGGGGAATAGGAATGCTAGTGAGAAGTTACTACGCTAAGGTTGGGGTTGAGGAAGATTATTTTTATCTTTTATGTTTTTAAGAAATGGAAAGGTACGAATCTCGGGGTTTGGATTTGGGGTTGGTATTTCTACCGATTACTCTACTTATCTAATTATCTAATCTAAGGTGTATGTAGTCTATGTCTAATTATTGTGTGCTCGTATGATAGTTTAAAGATGTGTTCACTTAGGTTTTATTACTCCTTAATTATCTCCTATTGATGGTTGAATTGTCACGTCCTTATTCTTAATCGCGTTGTGTGTCTAAAGTCGTAGGGTATCGTTTATCCCTAACTCTTTGAACTTACCAAAGGGTCTCTTCTACAAAACCCTCTAGGATTATAAACTCTAACTCTAAGGCCCTCTTTGGATGGTTTAGCCTACAACCGCTCTAAGTGCTATAGCCTAAGGTTCACAAAGATTAATCAAGCATTAATTACACAACGAATGACCTATTGCATTAATAGATCATTAATCAATTAAGATAAGAGACAACCAATCAATATTTAGTAATTAAGTTTCATATTCCCTAAGCAAACACACAAATAAATTAGCCGGACATGGAGAACATGCAAGCATACACACAAATAATCAAAGACATAATTGAATTAATGAAGTAAAACACTTATCTTGATGTAAGATAGGGTTTGGAACCCTAAAATCTTGTACAAGACAGCCTTGGTTCGGTTTAGGTTTTACTCCAATAGACTACTCACTAAACCGAAAAATTCGGATTCTATATATAAGATTACAATCGCGACGGCGTCACCTTATGATTTGTGACGCCGGTCGGTCGCCGTCATTAGGGTTTCGTCTTGGCCACGTTAGTCTTGCGACGGCGTCACCTTGTGCTTGTGACACCGTCTCTTCAACTTCGACGCCGTGCGGATCAAATCTAGGCCGTGCGAGTTGCGACGGCCTACTCTTTTAAAGCGACACACCGCCACTTGAAAATAAGAAATTTGGCTTCGTGTCATCACAAATTGCTCGACGGCGTCGCATAGATTAAGCAATGGACGCCGTCATCTTGTATTTCAAGCACTTGAGTGTCTCGATTCTTGACTTTGGCCATTTTCTTTGTATATCCGCGCTTTTCGTCCAAATAAGTGCCATTACAACAATTTGCCTTCAAGAGATCTAAAAGTGAAAAGGAACGATATTAAGTAATAACGGATACAAAAGTGATCAAATAAGGGCTTAAACGACCCTCAAAAGGTACATTTTAAAACCTTATCACCATGGTCCAAAGTCTAAGACCCATGACCCATAACCCATGACCCAAAACCCATGGGCAAAGAGGAGCGTCCCACGGATCCCCAGGATTACACTGGACAGATCCCTCAAGTGTGGGATCCGTGGAACAGTAGCTAAAATTCCTCTATAAATAGCGAGCCATTTCTTCATTTTGGGTGGCTACTCCCACACATACTTTCCCCAAGTATTGTAACCTTCTAACCTCAGATCCCAAGGATCTCTCTATGTAGTTTGTGTTTTGTTTTTGTGTGATTCTCTAGGTTCCTCTTAAAGGCGAGATCACCACCTCTTGAAGTCGAGCAAGCTCAAGTCCATGAGTTGCCATGCTTCATCATCATCAAGACTACTGAGGTTCTCTTGTTGATACGTCTTTCTTTCTCCATAGAAGTGTTGTGTCAAAGGCATTAGTGGAGGATGCCGAAAGAGTCAAGACGAAAGCATTAGTGAAAGGTGCTTAACGTCCGTGTCAAAGGCATTAGTGAAGAATGCCAAAGGAGTCAAGACGAAGGCATTAGTGAAAGGTGCCAAACGTCCGTGTCAAGGGCATTAGTGAAGGATGCCTAGAAGTCAAGTCAAGTGGCATTAATGAAAGATGCCAAGGGTGTATAATCGATGAGGTGCATCGATATACAAATAGAAATAGGTTTTATCCAAGGATTTTGATATCCTTGATGATGTTGTAATAAGGAGTGGGTCTCCTTTGGGATAGGTGTTGTGTAGTGTTGGGTAGTAGTTCCTCCATTGTAATGGAACTCGGTATCTAGCCAAGTATCGGATAAAGGGTAGGCGACGTTGTGATAGGTGTGGTTCTACCTTGTTGAAGAACCCGGTGTCTAGCCTAGTACCGGAAAAAGAGTAGGCGACGTTGTGAAGGCTTCTCCGCCATAAGGAGTTGGTGTCGTGTAGTGATTACGAACTCTCGAGTAGGTGTCTCGGGGAGTGGAGTAGGGCAAGGAAGGTGTCCTTGTAGCCAAACCACTATAAATACTCATGTCGTGGTTATGTGTCTGTTACTCTTTATCTTTCATTACACATTTATATATCTATCTATCAATGTCCAACATACACATCCAAATAGATTGACATAAGTCAATCTAAATATTTTAAAACGAAGTTTTAATTGGTAAAACTATTCAACCCCCCTTCTAGTTTTCCACAATTGGCATCAGAGCTTCGTTACCAAGTTTCTTAGAGTATGTTGTACTTTAATAACTTGATACGATCCGTGTATGTTTGAAAACTACAAAGAATGATTTTTTTAAAGGTCATGTTTTAAAAATCATCATATTTTATAATGTTGGATAATGATAGAACGTTCTAGTATTTTCTTTGTTAAAGAACTCTCCATACTTGAATTTGGGCATCCCAAGAAGATCATGAAGAAGTTCTCTCTAAATACTTCTTTCCTTAAAAGGAATATTTAGCAAAGGTATGATCCTTAATAAATTACAAATAATTATGGCTTAGGTCATTTTTTTAATCATGATTAAATCTTAGTAGTATTTTTATGCTTTCTTAATAATCACTAAAGTAGTTATCTACATTAGACTCATCATCAAGAATAGTATTCTTCGTTGATCTCTATAGACAAAATTACAAACTAGTGATAATGAATTCCTGGCTATTCGAGAGCCTTGATCATTACTCCTCACAAAAGGATTATTGACATTTCATCTATGTCAATGAGTATCCATGTGAAATTTCTTACATTATGATAAAATGGGATTTTATCATAATCTTTGAAAACTTCCCAAAGAATTATGAATTATTCATAAAAAGGGAACCTCATCAAATAGGACTAGTATAACCCGTCAAAACCCCAAACCATAAGTTATGGAGCATAAACATCGACCCTAGACAATTTAGAACTCCCAACCCAAAATTTTCAAGGAATACTTAAGCTGAATAATTGTTGTCTTGTCGGATCCCTGCGTTTGAACTAGCCGGATCCCTCCTACAAGGGATCCGTACAACAAAAGACAACATAAGTAGATTACTGTGGAAGTTCCACTATCACTTTCCTCTATCAAAGACTCACGAACATAAACCTAGTTACTGTTCACAGGAGCAAATTGATCATTTCCTTCAAGCAAAACAATCTCTTGTGTAAGTATAATCTTCACTACAATGTTATTTCTATTCCTTGATTCCTAGGATTACAATTTTTCATCTTTAGAAGTTGGGTTCAAATGGTTTTGTCATAATTTGTTACCACATTGTTTTCTAAGATAATCTAAATCAAAGAATTAACATTGTTAATACAAATTAAACTCATTCCTTGAATTCAATGAAGACGTTTTGAGCAAAATTGTGATCAAACCCTTTAGGCTACTATTCATACAATTAACACCACATTGTGGTTTTGTTGTATAGGAACAGTCATGCCTAGTAACCGCCAACAAGATTATCATGATACCGCCCACTATATCCCAATGTATCATCGAAAGGAAGGTCTAAGCGCGGAGGATAGGAAAGCTTTCAAGTTGCTAGAAAAGAGGACTTTTCATGAAGGTCGTGTGGTTGAACCATCATTCCTCGCAAACATCAACATCCGACAAGTCTTTGAAGGAATTGGCTTTGATTGTCTTTTGGACATAAACGAGCAAATTTATCCGGTGTTCGTGCTTGAATTTTACAAGACAATGAGAATCGTTAGGAATGATAACGGGACCATCTCAATAGCCTTCATCATCAACGAGCATGAGTACACCCTCTCTCTTGTAGAATTTGGAAGAATACTTCGTATCCCATATCAAGGAGTGTGCATGTATTCCAATGAATGGTCTTTGGCGGAGCTACACGACATGGTAGATCATCATGAAGTCTACTACATGAGAATCTCGGAAGCAACCATGGTAAGGGATACCGTATTCATGGAAAGGGCATCTCCATCGAGGGTCAGGAGAAATTCCAAAGTGATCTATAGGGATCCATTTCAAATGGAGCTTTCTGAAATGTTTCCGTTGTACAAGAAATGGGAACTCGTGGTAAGGGAGAATGTGCTTTGCTTGGGAGGGAACAAAGATCATCCCAATGCGTGCTTGAGCTTCATGATTTATTGCCTTGTGACTGAGACTCGCTTCAACCTCGCATATTACATGGTAAAGAGAATGACGAGTGTGAAAAGCATGGACAACATGGTACTCCCTTATGCAATGCTCCTATCCCGTCTAGCAAACTTCATCTTTCCTTTAGAGCCTTCTCCGTATTCCTTTGATCATAGCTTTTGCAACAAAGTCATGGTGCCGTTATCCGATGGAAAGACTACAAGGTTCATGGTGGATGGCAAGAGACCTCACCCACCAACGAATTCATCGGATGAGAGGGAAAGACAAAGAGAAGGAGAAGGAAGTAGCAACCCCCTTGGCAACACCGATCTCGAACCTTTAGATTACATCAATCAATTTCCGGATATTCCAAGCCCATCACAAGAGTGGCAACAAACTAAAGTGATCTTCAAGTGCTTCGCTAACTTCTTGAAGAAAAAGAAGTAGAGATGGTGGGATGAAGAGTGAAGGGGTTGAAGATGAGGATGAAGACGGGAGTGAAATGGAAGGAGGTGTAGATGGAAGGTAAGGTCATAGGACCTTAATTTGCGAGAACAATTTCTAAAACAATGGTTTGTAACATCTTAACAATACTTATGTAGAGTAGGATTTAGTGTGTAGGAATTGCCATGATTTGGCATTGAACACCTTAACTTAGGAACAAGTAAAGATGAGATTTTACGACATCTTGATTTCACTCAAGTAGTCGTCGTCAATCATCTTTGATTACCTTTTAGTTCCCCCACACTTGCTATGCGTTATACTTGTTGTGTGCATGCATTTACTGATTGTAGAAATGACTAGGATAAGCATTTTCTAAGAGTGCAAATATTGCACAATTGCTGAAAGGCTTCTGGTCTGCAGTAGCAGGATCCCTGGGCTATAACTAGCCGGATCCCTCCAATGAGGGAACCGTGGGATCCGGGAAAACAGAGACCTGATACAGATCACATTACATCAAATTTGTCTCCTAGATCACATCATCCTAGCTAAACATGATTATTTGAGACCACTTAAGTCTTCCTCAAGTTCAATAGATCTTACATTCACCCATAGCTAACTTAGGATCAAACTCTAAGTGCTTTTGATTTATCAACTCACCAATACTCACCATATTTCCGCTCCAATGCTCACACATTGCTCCTCACATCTCAAAACACTTAGTTTGATATTTCTATCAATTTTAGCAAATTGATTTTAGTCATTCTTACCTTAAAATAGGCTTAAACCTAGTTTTTCATTTTTCTTTATTTTTTAAGAATTTTTCAAATTTCTCTTAAGCCATCATTTGATCTCTAGGATCAATTTCCACCATTTGTCATACTCAAATCAATGAGTATCATCCTTAAACATGTTGTTACACTATCAAAAAGTCCACTTTCCTACCCAACACTATCATAAAGTATCCTCACTCTTTGTGGTTAGACATTTAAGTCACCTATCACTTAAGACATCTAAGGAAAGTCAAAACCTCAAGATTTATAGGCTTTATACCCTACAAGAGCATAATCACTTCACCAATATTTCTGTCTGACAGACGGATCCCTGGTCTATAACTAGACGGATCCCTAGTGAGAGGGATCCGTATCTACAGAAAGCTTCTAATCATCTTTTCTTTCAAATTTAAACCATCTTTGGTAATCTAAACACTTTTAGTTACCATTTAATGATTCCCTAGAGCTGAAAAACATCATAGTTGACCTTGGTGCATGCCTAATTCCCTTAGTGGTCATGAATTTAATTCCTTAATTCAAATTCACCCTTTATAAACCAAACACTCTTGAGAGGTTAAGTCATCACTCTTACCACATTCCTAAAAATCAATAGTTAGAAACTTTTATTGCATTCTCACCATCACTATGACTAAAGCATCGAGCAACAACTCTTCAACCAAAGGTTCATCCAAAAGGAATGGTCATATGATCCATGAGATATCATCCACCGAAACATCACCCGTAAGAGGTCATAATGTTGGAATCCCACCTCAACAATCCCAATCAACAATTGCTAAGAGAACCGCAAGAATTAGTAGTAGACCTCTTGGGTTAGAAAAGGGTTCATTAAGCTCTAAACCAAACGCACCTAGTTCTAGTAAAGCGCCTAAGCCTTCATTCATAGAACATAGACAACATTCATGCACCGAACCTATTTCTTATCCAAATCTCTATTCATTAGAGCACTCACCACCGAGAACTTCCCACTCACCAACCTTCTCGTTAAATAGGGAACCACCTATATCACCAAATTGTCCATCATTGGAGACAATGAACCATCAAGGACTTGATCATATAGAGGACTTTCCATTACCACCACCTCCACTCTTAGTGGAACCTCATCCTACATTGCTCAATGTACCTCCACCATCATTTATAGAGCCTACTCAAAACATCCAATCTCTTCCGGTTCCTAAACAAGACAATAATTTCTCTAATTGTCTAATCACCCAAGGACTTGTTCAAGAAGTACGAAATGAGTTGCATTTCATGTTTAATCATCTTCTTGAACGATTGGACCAAATCAACAAGTCTACCCATCCTTAGCTTCAAGCACTTTGATGCTTTTTAAGTTTTTTGGTCACTTATTAGAATTTGTAGAAAATGTATTACATGGTTAAATAATTCTCTTAGTTTTAGAGATTTGTAGACCATTTCTCGTATGTTTATTGAATGAATTTACATGTTCTATGCCATATTATCTTGAGTATATGTTTTGTGCAAGTTTCATATCTCACTTTGATGTTAACATCATTTGTTACATCACCATTGCTGTTTTAAGCTTTCAAACAGACGGATCCCTCCATTTTGCCTAGACGGATCCCTCCAAGGAGGGAACCGTGGGATCCGTGCAATAGAAGACTCGCTTTCTACTAACTTGAGTCTTGTTTGCAGGAAATTATGCATTATATATTTGTTTTCTAACCCTTTTTTTGTAGATTTTCAATATACACATGAAGACTTTGACACCCTAAGCTAGGGGAGCTTTGTGTCAAAACAATACATTGCAAAATCATTTGCAATATAATCCTCATTTGGATTACATTTCATGACGTCCCTTTGCAAAGTTGCAATCATGAAGGGGGAGCATTATCGTCACAAAGACGAAAGCACTTGCAAACTTAGTTGCAATGCATTAGGTTAGTAATTTTTCTTACTTGATGCCCTCACAAAGGGATGGACTCGTCAAAGGGGAGTTAAGACGAGAACTCTTCCCGTCACTTGCTCTCTATATTTTTTTCTTATTACATATTTTTCTTAAAACAATGTGTTAGTTTCTTTTCGACTCTCTTTTTGTTTCGACAAAAAAGGGGAGAAGAGAGTAAAAACTCCAATTCAAACGTTTATGAATTTTAGTTTTTCCTTAAATAATTTTATGTTTTGTCATCAACAAAAATGGGGAGATTGTTAATACAAATAAGCCGTAAAAACGTTTATTTATATTTTACGATCTTCTAATGTTTTGTCGATAACAAAAGTAAAATCTTTTTAACGAAACAAATAAAATACATAAATGGTTTGTGCCAATAGTTTACTAACACACTTACGTTTTCACATAAAACACTAAACAAGTAAAAGTGGTTTTATGATTTAGTAATACATATGTACAACAACTAGTGTTTACATATTGGGCAAATATATACATAACTAGTATGTATCATAATGGGTAATACAATGGGTAGAAGTTTAAGTATTTGACCCATTGACCAAATACATTAAATGTTGTTGGGTAAAACCCAAAGTCCATGACCCATGCCCATAGAGCATAACCCATAACCCATTGCATGACTGTTAGGATTTAGAAAATCCAGGTATTAAAGTATCGGTCACCTCAAGTATATGTATTCGTTAGAAAGCTCGTAGTCATAGTTATTTAATGTTAAGTAGTATTTAGTTAAGTAACACCGTGGAGGACGACGGTCTTTACCCACCGTATGCCTCGATCCACACCCGTCGGTGGCATTTTATTGTAAGACTATAAGTACTCTCTACCTCCCAAGGTAGAGTTGGAGCTCATAATAAGATTTTTATTTCTCTCACTAAAGTTTCCTAAACCTCTAACTTTCTCTCTCTAGAACTCATCTTGTACGCCTACTTTGGTTATGGTTTGATGTGTATGTGAAATCCAATATGTTACAAATGGTATTAAGAGCCATGGTTAGATCATCTCTTACATATCTTTGGATTTCTAGTGGTTTTTAGGTGGTTTTTGAGTTTGAGAAAGTTTAGTGGTTTTGCATCATTTGGTTGATTTCTAGTGTTAAAGTTTGGATTTTGATTGTATTTTTGTGTTTAGGATCATCATAAGTGTTTAGGTTTTGATTTGGAAGGCTTGAATCATCGTGGTCGGGTTGTTTTGGATTGAAAAGTGGTGTTTTGAGTTTTTTCATGCTAGCGACTTGAGTCACGGTGTTCTTTTCTTGGTAGCGACTTGCTTTGTAAGTCCATGAGCGAGTTGTAGTGTATTGTTGTAGCGACTTGGTGCTTAGCGACTTGCCTTTAGAGACAAGTCGACAAAAGTAATCGTTTGTGGATTCTCCACTACGGTAGCGACTTAGTAAGGTAGCGACTTGCTTTCAATTTTGATAGCGACTTGTTCTTAAGTTTCTTAGCGACTTGGTGTTAGCTATTTGAACCAAGGCGAGTTGCTATTTAGCGACTTGATTTCTTAGCGACTTGGTGCATAGCGACTTCTTGTCAAAATTCATAGCGATTTGGAACTTAGCGACTTGTCTTAGCAACTTGGTTTTAGCGACTTGATTCAAGGAATCTTAGCGACTTGGTTAACTTTGTTTGTAATACGGTTTTCTCTTGATTTAGTAAAATCCGTGAAAGAATATATTTCTGGTTTAATCATAGAGTTATAAAATCCGTGTAATCTTTAAACATGTCTACCAACGTACCTACAATCATCTCCACTGTTGAAGCGATGTTCAAGCAACCGGGTTCGAGATACCGTCCACCCATGCTTGATGAACCGACTATGACTCTTGGGCTCAAAGAATCGATGTCTTGTCTTGGAAAGGAAAATGGGTCAACATTCTCAAATCGATTGATGAAGGACCTTATCGATTGAGACTACAAGAGACTTAATTGATACATTGCAGATGGAACAATGATCTATGGAATAGATGCACCAAAGACATATGATGAGCTCAATGATAAGGAGAAAAGAGATTCGATCTCGATATCGTGGCTTCTAACATCGTGCTTCAAGGTCTTCCAAAAGATATCTACAAGCTTATCAATCACAACACCAAGCCAAGGCGGTGTGGGATAATGTCAAGATGCTTCTTTCGGTTCAATTAACTATGGAAGACAGAGAATCACAACTCTATGATGAATTTGAGTACTTCAAGATGAAACCGGATGAGAGTGTCTATGAGTATTACGTGAGATTCCACAAGCTTGTTAATGACATGAGGAACATCAGAATGACTATGCCAAATATTCAGCTGAACTCAAAGTTTGTGAACAACATGAATCCCGAATGGCACAAGTTTGTCACCTCTGTGAAGCTAACCAAAGGATTGAAGAATACAAACTATGAGCAACTCTATGCATTCCTTCTTCAGAATGAGAGACATGATATGTTTGAAAAAAGGATTCTTGATCAGTTCAAAACCAACTAGGGAGAAACAAGTTCATCAAATGATTCAACAGCCTTCTTCACTAATGATGGAACTACTACCAAAGCATCTCAAGACATTACAGATTCAAGTTTCAAACAACCTGATGCCAATGCAGTCATGGAACACTTTATCAATAAACTGGCTTTTATGGTTAAACAAAACTTAACCTTCACTCCTCACACTAACAGACTTCACACTAATAATGAAATCAAGACTGCATCCAATCTACACAATCATGCTTTGGTCAGAGATGGAAAGGTTATGGTACAACCAGTTCAAGAAAGGCAGTATGAACAAGGAAGAGGTGGAGTTGGTAGAGGTTTTGCTGCAAATCAGAATAGGGGAAGGAATGGAAATCAAGGACAAGTAAAGCCGATCAAGTGTTACAACTGTGGTGGTGAGGGACATATTGCAAGGAACTGCACATCGCCAAAACGCCTCGTAATGCCGAGTACTTGAGGATAAGATGTTGCTAGTGCAAGCTCGGGACAATGGAGCGACTTTGGATGAAGAGGAGTTATTGTTTCTTCTCGAGGAAATGCCAAGACATATGATGCGATGTGGATGAGCGACCAATTCAGAGATAGGCCACAATCATCAGAATGCCTTTCAAGTCGCTGATTGTGATGCATACGACTCTGACGTTGATGATGAACCTACTGCACAAACTCAAGAACTTCTAGAATGCTTAATTACAATATGCCCTAAATCCCTAGGTAAGCAAGTCAACTCCTTGATACCCTGTTCTATGCCTAATGCCAAGTATACAAATCATTCTATGCCCAATGTTATGAATGTGAACTTTAGTAGGCCTTCAAATAGTTCGATCCCAAAGACCTCCAAGAGTTAAGAAAGTGAACCTCAATGTGCCTTGAATAGTTCACATCCCAAAGACATCAAAACAAGAAAGGCAAAAGTAGCAAAACCAACTAATGTTCCTGCTCCTCTACGTGAGTAATCGGTGACATTAAAGCGAAAGCGGTCAAAGTCTCAAGGCAATACAAGGAATGATAGGGCCTCGCAAACTAAGAATGTGCATTGGAAGAAAGTAGAAGATCACCGTAGGGAGAATTTGAATAAAACGAATCGTGTTGATTCTAGTATTAGCCATAGGCGTATTGTAATTAATTCGAATTCTAATACTATTTGCAAACCATGTAATGATGTCTGCGTGAATTATGTTACTAATCATGATTGTGGTGTGAATGCTTTGTCTAATGCGGTCAAATCCCCAGTTAATATTGTTAATGCAAAATATCATTCTAAGAAGGCTAAAAGGCAAAGGCGAAAGAAAGTTAGAAAACAGTGGAAACCCACAGGAAGAACATTTAGTAAGATAGGTTATCAATGGATACCTGTTGGCCATAAGGTTAATCAGACAATGCCCACTAGAAAATGGATGCCTACTGGTAGCACTATTTCCTTAAGAAGTGAACATACTTTGAATAGGGCAAATACGGACACTAGTACTGCATCTATTTATAATGATTCCATTGCTTCTATTTACGATATGGATGTTTCTATTTCGATGTGGGTGTTCCAATCATCATTACTAACCAAATGGAACCCATTCTTGCATGGGATCCCAATTATCCAGATTATCCATTCTTGTCTCATGTTCAACCGCGGATCGCTCAAATCGCTCGTGGTACACGGACTCAGCCGCTCCAAGCATATATTTGAGACCGGTCGCGCTCATGAACTTCGTGAGTAAATTCATCGGACGATTAGATTCGGGAGCACCATTTTGGAGCTATTATGGGTTATGGAGATTATGTGATTGGTAAAAGTGTGATTTCGGTATTGTGGAAGGTCTTGGTCACAACTGCTCTCGTTGGTCAATTCGTGATTCCGATCTAGAAGTGGCTTTTAGAAAACATTCTTGTTTCGTTAGAGAACTTGATGGCGTGGAATTATTAAGAGGTACTCGAGGTTTAAACCTATACACCATCTCTATCGACGACATGATGAAGTCCTCTCCAATTTGCTTCTCACAAAGGCCTCTAAAACAAAGTCTTGGTTATGGCATCGCTGCCTCAATCACTTGAACTTTGGTACCATAAACAATCTTTCCGTAAAGGATCTTGTCGAGGTTTACCCAGTTAAAATATGAAAAGATCATCTTTGCTCGACTTGCCAATTGGGAAAAAGCACGAAATATGCCCACAAACCAAAACCCACAAACTCTATAATGGAAGTTCTTCATACCCTTCATATGTATCTGTGCGGACCAATGAGAGTGCAAACGATAAATGGGAAGAAATACATTCTAGTAGTTGTTGATGACTACTCGATTTACTTGGGTAAAGTTTTTGAGGACAAAGGATGAAACTCGGATGTCATCATCAAACTAATCAAACGACTTGAGTTCGACTCAACAATACAATCGTAATTGTTCGAATGCATAAATGGCACGAGTTTGTTAATAAAGACTTAATTCGCTTTTATGAAAGTGTTGGAATCGGTCATCAAAGAAGTGTTCCACGAACTCCTCAACAGAACGGTGTAGTTGAAAGACGAAATTGAACTCTTGTGGAAGCCGCAAGAACAATGCTTATTTTTTCGAAGGTTCCAATGTTTCTATGGGCTGAAGCCATTGCCACTGCTTGCTACACCCAAAATCGTTCCCTTATACACACCTCTCATGGAAAAACTCCATATGAACTTGCTCATAAACGAAAACCTTATCTCTCCTACCTTCGTGTGTTTGGTGATTTGTGCTATCCAACGAATGACGGTCAAGACTTAGGTAAATTATGACCAAAGGCAGATATTGGAGTTTTTGTTGGTTATGCACCAAACAAGAAGGGTTACCGAATCTACAACAAGAAAACCCGAAATATCATGGAAACAATTCACGTTATGTTCGATGAGCTGACCGGTCAAATGGCTCCTGGACAATCTAGTTCTGGACCCGCACTTCAAAACAGTCCATTGGTTCATCCTTGTACCAAATTCCTCTCCAAAGAACTCCATATGTACCTCCAATCAAGATGATATGAAGAAATTGTTTGATCCGATGTTTGATGAACACTATGAGCCAAGTGCTAATGAACTCAATTCCCACAACAGAGGTCGCTCATATCCATGTGAATGAAGTCAATCCTTCGCCTCAATATCACTAAGTCAAGAAGCGCTGCTGCGATCACTTTATCTCATCAACAAATCATCAATATTCAAATGTATATCATGGAACTGCTTCGCATCAATGATGAAGTTAATCCTTTGCTACTCCCGAAGATGCTCCATTTGAAAACATATTTGCTCCTGAATCATCATCGTAACCATCTTCTTCAGAGACATCGACTCTGCTACTTCATCCCTCAACAACGACCACATGAACACCTCGGAAAATGGACTCACGATCATCCATTAGACAACATCATTGAAATCCTCTCGTCCAAGATCCACACGGAAACAACTGGCAACCGATGCCTTATGGTGCTTCTTCAACTCCGTACTCTTTAAGATCGAACCAAAAGATGTTAAACCGCCATGAATGAAGACAATGGTTCAATGCTATGCAAGAAGAAATTCATGAGTTTGATCGACTTGATGTATGGGAATTAGTACCGCTCCAGATTGTGCTATGATCATTGCTCTAAAATGGATCTTCAAAGTGAAACTTGATGAGCATGGTGATGTGTTAAAGAATAAGGCTCGATTGGTTGCAAAAGGATACCGTCAAGAGGAGGTATTGACTTTGAAGAATCATTTGCTCTCGCTCGTGTCGAGGCAATCGTAATCTTCTTGGCTAATCTGCAAGTAAGAACATGGTAGTCTATCGATGGATGTAAAGACGACATTTCTTAACGGAGATCTTAAAGAAGTCGCTCACGCCGACCAACCTCAAGGCTTTGTGAATCCAAAGCATCCTACTCACGCTTATCATTTGAAGAAGGCTCATGCCGCCTAAAGCAAGCTCCAAGGGCATGGTATGATACACTATCAAAGTTTCTTCTATCTACCGGATTCAAAAAAGGAGCGATTGATTCTACATTGTTCACCGAAAGTCGTGCAAACATTTAATTCACGCTCAAATTTATGTTGATGATATCATCTTTGCCTCGACCGACCCCAATGAGTGTGACCGTTTTCAAAAGAAATGGGTTCTAAATTTCAAATGTCAATGATGGGACAAATGTCATTTTTCTTGGGATTACAAATTTCACAAAGTCCGGAGGCATTTTTATAAATCAATCTAAATATGCAAATGAGATTTTAAAGAAATTTGGATTTGATTCTAGTGACCTGTTGACACTCCCATGATTGAACGTACTAAACTAGATGAGGACCACTCGGGGATCATGGTAGACCAAACAAAATATCGTAGTATGATTGGATCCCGATGTACCTCACACTAGTAGACCGTACATCTTGTTCATTGTTTGCATGTGTGCTAGATACTAGGTGAAGCCTACTAAAAGCACCTTGAAGCGGTTAAACGGGTCTTCGGTATCTCCAAGGAACCATCAATATGGGACTTTGGTACCAAGGACACCGGTATGTCACTAACGACCTATGCGGATGCCGATCATACAGATGTCAAGATACTCGTCAAGCACGTCCGAGGTGCTTAGTTTTGGGTGACAAGCTTGTGAGTGGTCTTCAAAGAAGCAAATGAGTACTTCTATTTCCTCTACGTAGGTCGAGTACATAGGCATGTCATCTTGTTGTGCTCAAATCCTATGGATGAGATCCCAATTATCCGACTATGGCTTTGAATTCAACAAAATCCTCTCAGCATCGTGATAATAAAGTGCTATTGCTCTCTCATGCAACAACGTACAACACTCAAGAGCAAAGCACATCGACATTCGACATCATTTCATCAGGGAACAAGTTGAAAACGGTGTGGTGGAACTTTACTTTGTGAGGACTGAATACCAGTTAGCAGACATCTTCACCAAAGCTCTTCCTAGAGAACGTTTTGAGTTTATACTTCCACGACTTGGTCTTAAGAATTTGCACTTAAATGAGTAAGGTCTACTCTAAATGTTTTACAAAATGTTACACAATTGGTTCCAGACCTTGGTTATTATTATGTTTTCAAAAGATAATTATGCATGTTCAATCAATGGAGTTTAAAGTCACAATTCTCCTTATCAGTTAAAACGTTTTCACAATCAAGTCACAATTCTCCTTAAAAGCCTTCAAAATCAATTTAAATCTACAGAGATCACAAATCTCAAATGATTTGATAATTGTGATCGGGGGAGAATTTGTGATTTAAATTGGATTTAAACTGGTAATTCGATAAATGGTTTCATAAGTGTTTAGCATGTTTTCCTCCCCGCAAGTGACAAACGATTTCAAATTTTCCATGCACATGTTGAGGGGGAGCATTTATCTTAAACCACAAAGATCTAAAATGTGATCAATTTGTTTCAATGTGCAGTCTGTTCCCTCTTGTATGTGCAAAAATATTTCAAACCTCAAGGCACATATTGAGGGGGAGCAAGCTTATGAAAACCTCATCCTCTCTTATATGCTTTATCTACTTGTTTTGATAAGGGAAGTGATGCTGATATCTTTTAGAAAATGGTAATCAAAGAAGCTAAATTCTTTCTCTTGCCTCCGTGTGCAAAACGATTTCACTTGATGCACATGTTGAGGGGAGCTCTTGTTCTAAAATATCAAAAACAATTCAGTACAAAATGCTTTGATAATATATCATAAGTATCCGGATTGATTTTCAAATGGTTTTCAATTGGTTCCAATGGCGTATGAACAATACCAAATAGACCAACCAACTTTACTTTATGTATGCCGATATAAGGATGATAAGGTTAGGTATTTGTTCCCATGATCCGCTGAAACGGAGGGATCTACCGAGGACAATCCACTAGATAGAGTAGAAGTCCTTAGGTATATTGAAAAAGGAGAAAAATTGAGATGTGGGAAGAGTGCGGACTAAGACCGAACTAGTAATCGGAATAAACCCAACAAGGTTCTAGTTATGAAGTCTCAGAAGAATCAAGGGTTGAAGAATGAAAAGAATTGAATGTGAAAAGGGTGAAAAGAAATAGCCTCCATTTATTCAACCTTAGGCGTAAACCGGGTTCAATTCATATGCTCTTGGTGGTTACCAAGGTAACATCGGTGTTGAAGACAAGACGTCATGGACCCAAAGGACGCACTACACTACATCTTCCCAAACCACTCAAGTTCCTCTTAAAAGGGCTTGTTTCATTCTCACGGGAACCTACATAATCTATCGACTTTCTCTTAGAGAGTGTTGATATTGAAGAAGGAGACCCTCTCCTAGTCTCCCAAGACAGAACAAAATGTGCACAAATTAAGTCTAGAGCCATGAGATCATCAATAAATCTCTTTAGGACACTTTCAATGAAGACTCTCTGCTTCACACTATGTGGAAAGAGATTATATCTTATGAGTCATACGCATTATCCTTGTGGTATTGCCGAACATCCGAGTGATATGTAAAATATTCACAATGAAGATGGAAAGCCTTCGAGCCAACATCAAACAAGCTCCGGTAGGTGGCATGTGAGATCTTTTCAATAGATCGACCATGTGACAACCGAATGAAACAATGGGCGATTCAATCTTCCGAATCAATCACGATTCGTGATATGGATTGACGGACACTTTGAAAACCGGTCGTTATGCTTAAAACTCCTTTCTAGCACATCGATTGTGTACAAATATTTCAAATCAAAAGGTGTTTATGATTGATAATTGATTTTCATTAAAACCTTCGTTGTAGTGCAAAACGATTTCCATTGAGCGGTACGATTGTTTTTCAAATCTCTTTTCATCAATCGGTGAATCTCAATTACCGGTTCACTCACTCCGTGTTGTCTTCTTTGAGACATTCCGGTTTGAGAACGGCTAGAACAACAAGCGAAACCACATCAAGGAAATTCTTCTAATTATACCGATCACGAGCGAGATTGTACCGATCAACGAGGAACCGTGGGCGTGTACCTCAATTCAACAAAAGTGATCAAAGACACTCTTGTGTGCTTTATTGCTAATCTGTTTCATGCAGAACACTCTACGCTTGCGGTGATCGAATGGGCGATCAATCCATAGCCGCATGCTCACACTACACATTCATCTCGAAGAAATCATGATTAGTGCATCAATGACTCGATATTTTCATCGCATGCTTCGCTACGCCAATATCATGAATCAACGAAAGCTTTCGCTACTCGATAAGAATATATCATGATCCGAATGTGAGCATGTCGGTCCAAATGTCACAACACCACAATGGATGAGTCGAGATTTCATCGTGGTCGATGATCTCAAAGTCGGCTCAAAACTCAGATCACGTGGATCGATAAAGACCTCCACTCAGATTATCCAAACATGCAAAATAAAGAATCAAAGACTACGAGCTACGTAACAAAGAACATGAACAAGAATCCAAGAACAATTTCAATGTAATATCTGCTTTCTATTCTATGTAATTGTAATGTGTGTTTGAGGTGACCTCCTTGGGGAGATTGTTAGGATTTAGAAAATCCAGTATTAAAGTGTCGGTCACCTCACGATATGTATTCGTTAGAAAGCTCGTAGTCGTTGTTATTTAATGTTAAGTAGTATTTAGTTAAGTAACACCGTGGAGGACAGACGGTCTTTACCCACTATATGCCCGATCCACACCGTCGGTGGCTTTATTGTAAGACTATAAATACTCTCTACCTCCCAAGGTAGAGAGTTGGAGCTCATAATAATATTTTTCTTTCTCTCACTAAAGTTCCCTAAACCTCTAACTTTCTCTCTCTAGAACTCATCTTGTACGCCTACTTTGGTTATGGTTTGATGTGTATGTGAAATCCAATATGTTACAATGACATCATGCACAAGTCATATATGGATATTATCCATGACCCATGGCTTTAAACCATGACCCATGGACTAGATGCATTGCATCTTGTAGATACATTGTATCTATTTGGATACCCATGGTCCAAATTCTAAGACCCATGACCCATAACCCATGACCCATGACCCAAAACCCATGGGCAAAGAGGAGCGTCCCACGGATCCCTGTGATTACCTCGACGGATCCTCAGTGAGGATCCGTGGGATCCGTGGAACAGTAGCTAAAATTCCTCTATAAATAGTGAGCCATTTCTTCATTTTAGGTGGATACTCCCATACATACTTTCGCCAAGTATTGTAACCTTCTAATCTCAGATCCTAAGGATCTCTCTATGTAGTTTGTATTTTATTTTTGTATGATTCTCTAGGTTCCTCTTAAAGGCGAGATCACCACCTTTTGAAGTCGAGCAAGCTCAGGTTCATGAGTTGCCATGCTTCGTCATCATCAAGACTACTGAGGTTCTCTTGTTGATACTTCTTTCTTTCTCCATAGAAGTGTTGTGTCAAAGGCATTAGTGAAGGATGCCGAAAGAGTCAAGACGAAAGCATTAGTGAAAGGTTCTTAACGTCCGTGTCAAAGGCATTAGTAAAGAATGCCAAAGGAGTCAAGACGAAGGCATTAGTGAAAGGTGCCAAACGTTCGTGTCAAGGGCATTAGTGAAGGATGCCTGGAAGTCAAGTCAAGTGGCATTAGTGAAAGATGCCAAGGGTGTATAATCGATGAGGTGCATATCGATATACAAATAGAGATAGGTTTTATCCAAGGATTTTGATATCCTTGATGATGTTGTAATAAGGAGTGGGTCTCCTTTGGGATATGTGTTGTGTAGTGTTGGATAGTAGTTCCTCAATTGTAATGGAACTCGGTATCTAGCCTAGTACCAGATAAAGGGTAGGCGACGTTGTGATAGGTGTGGTTCTACCTTGTGGAAGAACCCGGTGTCTTGCCTAGTACCGGAAAAAGAGTAGGCGACGTTGTGAAGGCTTCTCCGCCATAAGGATTTGGTGTCGTGTAGTGATTACGAACTCTCAAGTAGGTGACTCGGGGAGTGGAGTAGGGCAAGGAAGGTGTCCTTGTAGCTGAACCACTATAAATACTCATGCCGTGGTTATGTGTCTCTTACTCTTTATCTTTCATTACACATTTATATATCTATCTATCAATGTCCAACATACACATCCAAATAGATTGACATAAGTCGATCTAAATATTTTAAAATGAAGTTTTAATTGGTAAAACTATTCAACCCCCCTTCTAGTTTTCCACACTTTCTTTCCCCTTTCGTTCCTACTGCCAACAAGTTCGAGAGGGTATTTGAGTGAGTTGAGTGTTAGAGTGAGCTAGTGAGTTTGTGATAGTTTGATAAGTATAAGGTTGTATATAAAGGGAGAATAGGTATGGGATTTCTTATATTTCTAACGTGACTCCTCCTAGGTCTCAAAGAAAACAAGATGGAGTTGGTGTTGGTATTGGGCGTGCATGGTGAAACCGGCACCATAAAGGGAGCATGCTTGCTCAAGTCTTGTCAAAGTTGTGCATGAGGGACACTAAATCCTTTGGTTAACAAAGTCAAAGAGGGTCAAATGGGGGATTAGGTGATTATAATATTTAGTTGGGTGGCTAATGTGTTTTGTTTGTCCCTTGCTTACTTTCACACGTTACCCAATGGTGTTGGAGGAGGGGGATGTATCTTGGTCTATTCTTCTTATCCCATGATATATTTTGTTGTTGGTTTAGTTTGGTGCCTATTTGGTTCTCGACCGGTTACAAAGAAGAAAACACAAAACATTTCAATTTGACATTTCTTTGGGTGATGTTGGGCTTGTAGCTGCGAGGCCCAAGGGAGGAAAAAGGGTGGGTTTGGTGGATTTCGGTTAAGGCCCAAGGCCTAGAGATATCATTGTGCTTGGATGGTTAGGGTGGGTCGAAGCAATGGAGGCCCAAAAGGAAGTATAGAACGAGTTGGGCTCGGGTTGAGGCCCAATGAAGTTTTTAGGTCCGGTCCACTACAAATATAATTTATTTTTATTTTTATAAAATTTTATTTATATATTAAATATTAGAGGATATCGGGATCGTGGGGAATCTTGTTCTGATCACAACGGTGTATTTTTGAACGCTCAAGTCGCGTTGATCATGCATAGTTAAATGATATGCAAATATGATAAGTGGAAAATTTCATGATGATCTAAGTCGTGCTTTATTTCTGATTAAAGTTTTAAGTACAATAAAACTTTCTGGGAGCTTACATTAGTTGTGATACGCTAGGTATTTAGGGTATGCCTAACAGGATTAGGACATGTGTGTCACATCTTGTATAGAAGTGACATGAAAAAAAGAAAAAATAAATAAATAAAAATATATGTATGTGTTTACTTATAGTATGTAAATCAGTATTAAGAGATGGGTTGGGATGGTTTTGTTGTTTGGTTTCCTGTGTTAAACGATAAGGACCCAATGAGAATGATTGAGATCAAGAAGCTCGGTTAACATTTAAACAAAGACCATTTGAGACTGCGTGTGAGATAGTATTTGCCCAAGTGTGTGAAACTTATGAAGTTGTGTGCGAGGCCTTATATTTATAGAGAGGCGAGTAGGGTTTAGATATAAACCCTTGAGGGATGATGAACGGCTGCGAGAGAGCCAGGTGTTGATCATCTGGAGAGCAGATAAGGAGGACAAGTGGCCTCCCTCCTTGGCTCGTACATAAGAGTGCTTTACTTCCTATAATGTTAGTAATGTGTCCCACATTGTTCTATGTCAGATTCGTCCATCTTAACGGTTAGTAACAGTTGGGGACAATTGTCTCATGCGCATGTACTATGCGGCCTGAGCGATGCTACCAGGTCTAGCTCGACCTAGGTTTACATGGTTCTCGTCATGGGCTGACTCATGAAACTTGAATGAGATGGGCCTAATTCGAGCGTGTATTTAATGGGCTTGTGCCACTAATATTGATACGCTATCAAGTCCCTCCAATCTAGTATTATGTCATGTACAAGTGAGATGATGATGGGCTTTGAAATAATTGAGTCCCTCTAGTCTTGTGCCAGGAAACCGGGATTCGCGTATTAGGTTTTGCTTTTCCATGCTGACTCATTGGTCTCCTTGCAATGATGACTTAGGTGTAAGTCACGTTCCCCAAGTGGCGTATGGGGTGTTCAGGGTAAGGTAGCATTAAATGTTTTGCCAAGGAAATGCAAAATTAATCTTTTCTAAATGATTTCAAACTTTGTCCTTTTGATCTTTTCGGCGAGTGCAGACTTGTCGATTCGACTGTGTTTGACTTCATCTTGACACTAATTGCACGCGCGTCTTACCAGGTCGTGAACGACACGCACTTGACTTAGGTGTGTTGGCCCAATAGGTTGTTACTACATGTTTTCCACTAACATTATTTTTACCCCCTTTACAAATAAGGTTTGACCGGGGAAGAAGTTTACCCCTTATAAATATTGTTGATCTATATGATGGTACGAGGTTTCTTCTGATGAGAATTTGGCTTGTTCTGGCCCATAGTCTTTATCTCGAGTGATATGTTGTTATCACTTATCAAGCTCAAAGAGTGTTGGGTGAATGTGCGCGTTATATCACCTAGCCATTTTACCTTTGGGATAAGTTGATTACATAATGATAGGCCCCTTGCTTTCTATGCGAGTGTGAATTTTGGCCTATTAACTCTTTCATTCTCGACATGCTTGCATTTGTTTGCTTTCTTTGCCTTGTGGGTGTCATGAAGGTTACTTTTATGAGGCTTTCCCTTGATGTGATCATGTAGGAATTCAACTCATCCCCCCAGGTTTTGCTTTGTCCTTGAGGAGGCTTTCTTCATTTTCCTTGCTTGACGAGTTTTGGGTTTCAACCAAGATGTTGGTGTTGTCGGATGTTTATTCCTTGTAAAGGAGATCATGTTTCTTCGTAACCTAAATTGGAGGTGGTTATCCAAGTTAGATGTGTCAAAGGTGTTTATGATGTGACAGGATTAATGAAGTACTTCTCTGTGCTATAGTTGTATCCTGATATTTCCTCAAATTCTTGTTTACTGGAGGTGACTTCCTCTTTTTGGTTTCGAGCGTTTCTTCCAAACCAAGGTATTCGCTTTTTCTGGTGGCCAACCTTGACTCCGTTGGGAATTCAGCGACATATTTGATGATTGAACCTCAATGCTAAGCTTTTGCATCATCTTTCTTCCCAGCAAGACATTATATTTGGATGCAGATTTGACAATACTGAATTGTAGCATGATTTTATTTGATAGCGGGTATGTCCTCACTATGAGCTCTAGATTTATAATACCCTGGGGGAAGAACGTTTCCCCTATGAAACCGATTAACGGTGTTTTATTATGACCTGAGTTCATTTTTGACGTGATATAGTAGCTTGTTGAAGCAGTGATCGTACATTATGTCGATCGAGCTCCCTCCATCTATGTATATCCTTCTTGTGGAAAACTAGAAGGGGGGGTTGAATAGTTTTACCAATTTAAAACTTCCTTTTAAATATTTAGATCGACTTATGTCAATCTATTTGATTGTTTATGTTGGACGTTGATAGATAGATATATAAACGTGTAATGAAAGATAAAGAGTAAGAAGCACATCACCACGACACAAGTATTTATAGTGGTTCGGCTACAAGGACACCTTCCTTGCCTACTCCACTCCCGAGTCACCTACTCGAGAGTTCGTAAACACTACACCAACTCCTTATGGCGGAGAAGCCTTCACAACGCCGCTTAACCTTTTTCGGTACAAAGCTAAATACCGAGTTCTTTCACACCAAGGCGAACCACACCTAACACAACGTCGCCTACCCTTTATACGGTGCTAGGCTAACCACCGAGTTCTTTCACACCTTAGGAGAACTAATCCTTCACAACGTCGCCTACCCTTTATTAGGTACTAGGCTAAGTACCTAGTTCTTTCACACCTTAGGTGAACTACACCTTCACGACACAACACCTAATCTCAAGGAGATCTACTCCTTGTTACAACACCATCAAGGATATCACCATCCTTGTATATAAACAAATACATATATGTATAACGATGCTCCTCATCGATTATACGACCTAGGCATTCTTCCCAAATGCTACTTGATTTGATTCTTTGGCATCCTTCACTAATGCCTTTGACACAACGCTTGGCACCCTTCACTAATGCCTTCGTCTTGACACCTTTAGCATCCTTTACTAATGCTTTGACATGGATGATGAGCACCTTTCACTAATGCTTTCATCTTGACACTTTCGGCATTCTTCACTAATGCCTTCAACCTAACATCTATGGAGAAAGGAAGAACTATCAACAAGAGAACCTTAGTAGTCTTGATGATGACGAAGCATGGCAACTCATGGACTTTGAGCTTGCACGTCTTCAAGAGGTGGTGATCTTTCCTTTAGGAGGAACCTAGTAGATCACACTAAAACAAAAGACAAACTACATAGATCACTTAGATCTGAGGTTAGAGGGTTAGAATACTTTGGGGAAGTATATATGAAAAGCACACATAGAGAGGAAGAAATGGCTCTCTATTTATAGAGGAAATTCTCTTCTGCTTTCCCGGATCCCACGGATCCCTACCACAAGGATCCGCTAGCACAAAGCTAGGGATCCGTGGTCCGCCTCTTTGCCAATGGGTATTTTTGGTTAAGGGTCATGGGTCATGGGTTATGGGTTGATCCATGGTTTTCTTTTTAGATACAATGTATCTTAAGGATACAATGAACTTGGTTAAGTGGTATATATAAAACCATGGGTTATGGGTCAAAACCATTTGCTAGTATTTACCCATTTAGTATATACTTGTATTTACCCAATTTAGCATACACTTAGTTTTTACCCATTTTAGTATACTTAGTTTAAGTATATGTTTAACCCAATATGTAAACACTAGTTGTTGTACATATGTATCTAAATCATAAAATCACTTATACTTGTTTTAGTGTTTTATGTGAAAGCGTAAGTGTGTTTAGAAAACTATTAACTCAAACTATTTACGTTACTTTATTTGTTTCGTTAAAATGATTTTATATTTGTTATCGACAAAACATTAGAAGATCGTAAAATATAAATAAACATTTTCACGGCTTATTTGTATTAAAATCTCCCTTTTGTTGATGACAAAACATAAAATTATTTTAAGGAAAAATCTAAAATTGTAAAGTTTGAATTTTAGTTTTACTTTTTCTCCCCTTTTGTCGAAACAAAAGTGTTAAAAGAAACTAACACAATTTTTATAAGAAAAAAATGTAAAATGTAAAGAGAGCAAGTGACGGAGTGGTACTGTCTTAACTCCCCTTGACGAGTCCATCCTTTGAAAGGCGCCAAGGACATAACGTAAAATAGACTAATTGTGTTTGCAATTAAGTTTGCAAATGGTTCGTCTAAGTGACGAGAACGTGCTCCCCCTTAAATATTGCAGTGTTGCAATGGGGTGTCATGAAGTGTAACCCAAAATAGGATTAAGTTTGCAAATGATTTTGCAATGTCATTTGACACAAAGCTCCCCCTAGTTTTATGGTGTTAATATCTTCATGTGTATTTTGAATAACTACAAAACAAATGTTAGAAAAACAAGAGTATAGTGCATAATTTCCTACAAAAGAGACTCAAGTTAGTAGAAATTTGTGCTTCTGTACCACGGATCCCACGGTTCCCTTCAAGGAGGGATCCGTCTAGTTATCTGAAAGGGATCCGGCTATCTGTTATAGCTTCTTCAGCAGTGAAGAAATGTCAAGGAGTGCTATTTGAGGGAATGAGATATATAACAAGCACAACACACATAATAATCATAGCATAAAAGTATTCATTCAATAAAACAAGAGATACACAACCAAATCTCTAAAAAACTAAGAGAATGAACTAGCCAAATAGGTGCTACTAATGCTAATAAGTTAACCCAAACTTAAGATTCGACTAAAAGCTTAATGATGATCAAGGATGAGAAAGGTTTCCTAAATGTTCTAAGTTTGATCTTTTGAATACGATGCTTATTGTAGTTTAGGCTTGTTAACCTCTTCGAAACGTTTGAGGAGGTGATAAAACATGAAACGTTGCTCTTCACGTAGTTCATGTATCAACTTTTCAACATGTTTACAATGATAGCAATCCTTGTCATGGTTTTGGGTTTCTTGAGGTGAAAGTTCAAGTGAAGTGGGTTGAGGATCTTTAAATGAAGGAGGATTTGGTGGAGGCTCATTAAGTGGTGGCTCTACAATGTTTGAGGGTAGAGGTAAAGAAGCATCAACTTCCATTTGATCGGGTGGTTGCCTTTGATGTCTTCTCATAATCCAAAATGGACTATTGGGAGGAATAATAGAGTTTGCTTTTGGATCAAGTGTTGATTCAACACTTTGATTTTGTTGCTCAATCTTTTCAAGTGAATTAGTTGGTAATGGTGAAGGATGAGATGGCCAAGAAGGTAAATCTTCTACATTGTGAGAGTGTGAAGATGATTGGGAGGTGGCTCTAGGTATTAATGAAATAAGTTGAGTTGTGGAGGGTATGTTTGGTATAATAGAATTTGGTGATGAAATCTTAGTGAGAACACTCTTCTTGGGAATTAGTTTGATTGGTTTCCTTGGTGTAGGAGAAATCCTAGCATAGGTGGACTTAACCGGAGATGATTCGGTTGAGGAAACTTCGTGTATGATTCTAGCAAGTTTCTTAGGTGGTTTTTGAGTGGATGAGTAAGCACTTGGAGCTTTTCTCATGATGAGATGACTAAGGAGGATGGTTGTAATTGCTGATAATTATGTTTGTGTTTGATGACTAAAGTGTTCTTGGTAATGTGGGTTATAAAGGGAAGAGCTTTGCAATTGCATTTAAGACTTAATCCACTAATGTTCTTGGAAATGTGATGATTGACATGCACAAGGTTGAGATTCAGAGTTTCACTAATCTAGGAACTCATTTAAGATGAGATGGAGTGTTTGAGTTAGAAAAATAAGTTGAAATGATTGTTTTAGCTATGTTTGGCATAAAGCGTCACCGGATCCCACGGTTCCCTCCTCAAGGGATCCGCTAGGCTAATCTTAGGGATCCGGCTCTCGTGAGCTATGACAGTTTGTAATGAGGTTTCGGGAGCTAAGGCTTATCTCATTTTGAATGTTTCAGTTCTCTAAGGGTTTAGGATGAAGGGTACTTGAATGATTAGAGGTAATAAGTGTTATAGCAAATGATTGCTTTTATGGAAGAGGATGGGACAAGAAGACTACCAATGGATGTCCAAGGATAACAATAAGAGTTATGAGGGTGTCAAGTCATAATAAATGATCCTAGTGATCGGGTTTTAGCTTGAGGTGATATTAAGAAAATTCTTAAAATTTCAAGAATTGAAAACTAATTTTGTCTTACCTTGAGATATAAAAGACTAGAAGCAATTTCCTAAAATTGTTTAGCTTGCTTTCTTAAAGTGTTTTGAGAGGTGAGAAATAGTTTGTGAGTAGTTGAGCGGAAATATGGTGAGTTTTAGATGTGTTGATAAAATCGAGACTAAGATCTTAAGTAAGCCTTTAGTGAATCTAAGCCTTTCTCATCCTTGAAGTGGACTTAGTTGGGTTCTAAAACATATGCCAAGCTAATGTGATGTTATCTAGAAAGCGCTTTGATGTCTTTGAATCTTGCATTATTGGTCTCGATGTCACGGATCCCACGGTTCCTTCAAGGGAAGGATCCGGCTAGGCTAATCCTAGGGATCCCAGATCTGCAGATCGAACCAACACGTAACCTACACGTAAAATGATGTGCGATTTTGTACACTATTAAATCTATAAAACAAGCAAATAGGAACAAGCAAGTTATCATAAAACATCACTTACAAGGTAAAGTAACAATATCCAAAATACCATAAACTAAAAATACTAAAGAGAAGTCATTCGGACATAAAATAAATGAAACTAAGTACATTCCTATTGTCTCTTTCACAATTCTTCCTTTTCCTTTTTGACGGCTTAGTGAGGTTGTAGCGAGGTTTTGAATCATGCCTCTTATTTGTTTAAATTCGCGGTCTCGTTTGGAATGGTTGGAAGTTGTTCGTGGTATTCAAGGATTTCTAATTTGATGTTGGATACGGGGTCGATGTCTTCCTCATCTTCTTCTTCTTCTTCTCCGGCCGAGGAGTCCGAGAGAGCTTCAGGTCTCTCTCCATTGACCATGAACCGTTTAGAGGGTTGTTTGGTAAGAGGTACCATGACGTGATCGGAGAGGTAATGATCATCGTTGATAGGTGATCTGCGCAAAACCGTCAAGTTTTATTACTCAAGCCTGCCACTTGTGAATGGCAGACCGTAACAAACTTAAAACTGCTTAAGCACAAATGCAATGAAGTCCAGGAGAGTATAGTGTTTCCCCAGGTCGTTAAGTCCCAACGAGCCGTGCGAGAATAATCAAACGTTTAGTGATCGAGGAGATTTGAACAGATAAGGAGATTTGATTTATTATAACTACAGAAAAAGCCAACAAATTACAACGGCTTAAATGCAAATTAAAGGAAATTAAAAGATAAAATCTATTAAATAAATGCTATCACTATTATTAAAATGATGTTTTGTTCTTTTGTTTTAATAAAACTTAATTAAAAACTACGCGACGCATAAACAAAAACGTGAAACTTACACAATATTAACCCTAAAAATATGAAAATGATATTTTATAAACCTAATGATAAAAGAAAATTATTAGAAAAAGAAAATTATTTTTACAACTAATTATCTAATTATTATTAATTAAAAACTATTTTTTAACTATTAAATAATAACCTAAAATACAAGAAAATAGGAAATAAAGCTAGAAAAATAAAATTAAGATTTAGAAAAATCTAAAATATCAAAATAGAATTTTCAAAACTAATTTTGTAATTTTCTGATTATTTTTCTATTTTTTATGAATTTTAAACTATTAAAAACTACTTAAATTATTTAAAAATACAAATTTAACTAAGAAAAATATGGAAAAATATTTTTTTCTCTTTTTATATTTATCTTAACTTAAGAAAATTGAAAAATTATTTTTTTGAAGCTTTTCTTAATTTTTTGTATTAAATGCTATTTAAAAATGCTTAAAAACTAATTTAAATTAAGAAAAATAGCAAAACAACTTAGAAAAATCTGAAAATTTCAGGAAAAGTCTTAAATAATATTAGGAAGCTATGAAAAATGGAAAAACATGGGGTTGCTTGGAAGAAAATGAAACTGATGTTCAAAGTGCTTATAAAAAAGCACTATGAATAAGCAAATGGAGTTCAAAAACTAGCAACTGTTTACAGAAGCTCTATTAAGCTTAAAGAACCAAAATGCAACAGATAGCAACAAGCCTTGACCTCTAATATGCAAGATGCAAAGATTTGATGATTTGAGCTTTTGGCTAAAAAACAGTTGAGAGGGTGTCCACTTGCAGCTGATTAATAAGCACCAAATAAGCTGAGAACAGAAAATAAACAAATGGGACATAGAGTAGACCTGGTTGAGAGCTTGTAAACCAAATTACAGACCTAGACAAGCTCAAATGAGACTTGTGCAAGGTCTGCAAAACCTGCAAATTCCCTGTGCAGACTTGATGCCCTGCACAGGGGATTTGGCACCATTTTGACAAGCCATCCAAGAGCTTAAAGAAAATTCATAAAATTATGCTAAAATGGACATAAGAGACTAGACCAGGAGAGGTTTTAAAAGCCACAAGATTCATTTGATTTGACCAAGAAATGAGTCCATGAAAAATCCATCTAACTTGGCCAAAACTGAGGTTTATGCATGATTTGACTTTGATGATAGTTTAGCAACTTTGACTTTTGTGAGTTTTAATCCAATGTAGTTAACTGATTTTGATGTTTAAAGGCTAATGGTGATTACAGCAAGCTAGATCTACTAGATTTAAGCCTAGATGCAAATTTATACCTACTGACTTAACAGTAATGAACTCAAAAAGCAGTTTCACTATTATTTTGACCTTTTGAGTTTGTGAATGCAATAAAAAGATAGATATGTATTAATTAGACCTAAGTAAGCTTATAGCAATAAAACTAAACTACTGAGTCAACCATAAGCTCAACAAACTGATACTAACCAAACACCCTTTTTAGGACAGATAAGCAATCTATTACTAGCAATCCTCAAAACTGACACAAGCTAACTATCAAATCAGATCTAGATAACACTATAACTCCTAAATGAAGCAAGATCAAATACTATAACTATCAAACAGATGTAAATCTACTTATGCGCTTTGACAAGATGAAGCGAGTTGAGCAAAGATTACTCTTACATAAGTCCGACCAATTGCGATTATCTCGCACCATTAGAACAAAGAACCTAACCCAGATCTCAACTCATTTCAACCCAGATCCATTACAAGATCAGCAATCCAAACCAACTTCTGCAACTTTGACTTTCGTTGACCATCAATGAAACTTGCTCAAAAATGATTAGCAGGCTTACCAAAGATTATAGTAAGCTTAAATTAGCTTATTTGATCTTAACATAAGCTTATTATAAGCTTGGATAACAAATTTGAAACTGGAAATTTCCACAGTAAACTTGAAAATATGAATCTTAAGCAAGACCTTGAATTAAACTTGAAAAACAGATTATATTGATGAAATAACTTGATGTGAGTACAATAGAACAGAAAACTACATCTTAGAACATTAATTAAGCTTAATTAATAAAAAACGACATACAATTTTAATTAAAAACTAACTACTCTTGTTTCCTCTTTCTTCTTCTTCTTTTATACTTCAAGTAGCTTTCCACGTGTCCTCTGGTCACTTCCCACCTTTCTTTTGACCAATGGGAGAGTTTTAAGCATTTTGGCCATTTTATGGTTTTGGCGGGAAACATGTATTTTGACCTCTGTTGACCTTTAGACTGCAACTAGGGGGGGGTGAGAGGTGTGATGATGAGGGTTGATGTGGAAGAGATAAGGGCCGAGAGGTGATGGGAGAGTGGGTTGCGAGCAATTGGTCCAGGTGGGGAAGAAGGAAACACAAGGTGTATGGTGGGAAAGGAGAGTTTGACTGGGTTTGACCAAGGGTCAAAATGGGAAGGGTCGAGGTTTTGGCGGGGTCAATGGCGCATGATAGGGTCCAAAGTGTATAAAGGTTTAATACTCAAGGACTAGTTTTGTAATTCCTGAAAATTGAGGGACCTAAGCTGTCAATTCATCAAAGTTGCTCCAAGGGTGAAAAGTGACAATCTCCAAAAGTACAAGGACCAAACTTGACATTTTTGAATTTTCCAGGGACCAAACTTGACAACTTTTGAAACTTGGGGGACTAAAACTGCCAATTATGCAAATTTAATACGTTTTTCACCAGATTTTGATATTTTTGCATTTAAAACACATAAAACACTTATTTGTGATATTTTTATCATTTTGATGCATTTCTGAGTGTTTTCAGATGTTTTTGCAGTTTAAACAGTACAAAAATGATGAGTATTTAGACACTCATCAATTGGGGATGGTTGCAATGCACTAACATACTTACAAAGTCGTGTTAGGAGCATACCATATGGGAGTACCATGTTGGAAGCTTTGAATACCCCAGCCATTCTCCTTACCATGTAGTAGGCAAGATTAAATGGCCTTTGGTGGGTAAGACAATAGATCATTTGCATAAGACATGCGTTTGGATGATCTTTGTTTCCAACTAGGCTAATGATGTTTTCCCTAAGGATTTCTTCCCATTTTCTAAACATGGGATGCATTTCGAAAAGTTCCATTTTAAAAGGGTCACGGTGAATGAGCTTTTTGTTACGATCATAACGGGATTGGTCGGTCCTAATTTTAAAGATAGTATCACGAATAGTTTCGGGATTGTCGAGAGGAGTGTTGTAAAGAGGCTTAGGATCAAGTGCAAGGTTTTGAGCGTTAATTGCCCAATCTTGAGAGTACATACAAATTCCTTCACAAGGAATGGGAAGAATTTGAGCAAAAGTGTTGAGGGGAAGAGTAAAGTTTTGTGTGTTGATGATAAAGGCGATTGAGATGCTATTATCGGTGTTCCTAATGATCCTAAAGCTTTGTAAAACTCAAAATAAAAACCGGACAAATTTGTTCATCAATGTCAAGAAGGCAATCAAAGTTGATTGTCGAGAAAACTTGACGAATGTCGGTATCTTCAAGGAAACATTCCTTGACTACACGACCTTCGTGAATAAGTCGTTTTGTGAGGCTTTTGAAAATTTTACGGTTAGTTTTGGTCGGACCCTTTTACGATAGTAATGAGTAAGGTAATGGACGGTGTCATGATGATCTTGTTGAGTGGCTTTGGGCATGGTTGGTCCTAAAATACAAAATTTTAGTTAGGTTAAATTGGTTGATATGGGTTTATGGTTTTGATTTGTATTAACAATGTTGTGAACACAATGTGATTTAAAAACCCTTTTCATGATTAATTTTGAAAACCCTAATTAATTGATTAGAAATTAAGAAACCATAAACCCTTGAATTAGGATGATGAAAATAGATCAAGTTAATGTAATTACTCACAATGATGTTCTAGCAAGGAATACTTGAAATTATGGAAGCCAATGAGGATTAATTCAAGAGCTTGGTCGTTTTGTGTTGTGTGAATAGAGGAAAGTAATCGGTGGCGAAATTTTGAAAGCGTATAGTCGAGTTATGTTCCACGGTTCCCGGATCCTTTGTATTTGGGATCCGGCTAGTACAACTAGAGGATCCGCCATCGTGAACAAAAACAATTGTTTGGCATTATTAATGTAGTAGGCTTATAAATAAGCTTACAAAAATAGTTTGGAGGTATTTAGATGAAGATTGTTTTGGATGACGCTTTTGATGAATCACATATCGAGGGTTCATATGTGACGACGGCGTTAGTTTGATTTAATCAAAAGGAATACTATTCCGATGATGAAAGAGATGGAAAAGTGAAGAAAGAGACTTCTAAAGATGCTAGTGATTATTAAACAAAGAGAACTATAAAATAAATTGAACTCATGTAACCTATCTAATGAAAGGTAAAACATACCTCTATGCTTCTTGGTTTGGCTTAATACCAAAAATACTTCATGAGCTTTTAAAGTAATCTTTTGTACTTGGTGTACGTAAGTAGTGATTACTTTATAGATCCTTCCTTGAATGTTGTCTTCATCATTCTTTGAATGAAGATTTTGGAGAGATTCTAGCATGAAGATTTCTTGAAAACAAAAGTTGTTAGAATGATCTATCAATGTCCAACAAAATGATTTAAAAGAAAATATGACCTTTTAAACAAAATCCTTCTTTGTAGTTTTCAAACATACACGGATCGTATCAAGTCTTTAAAGTACAACATACTTTAAGAAACTTGGTAACGAAGCTCTGATGCCAATTGTGGAAAACTAGAAGGGGGGTTGAATAGTTTTACCAATTTAAAACTTCCTTTTAAATATTTAGATCGACTTATGTCAATCTATTTGATTGTTTATGTTGGACGTTGATAGATATATATATAACGTGTAATGAAAGATAAAGAGTAAGCACATCACCACGACACAAGTATTTATAGTGGTTCGCTACAAGGACACCTTCCTTGCCTACTCCACTCCCGAGTCACCTACTCGAGAGTTCGTAAACACTACACCAACTCCTTATGGCGGAGAAGCCTTCACAACGCCGCTTAACCTTTTTCCCAGACAAAGCTAAATACCGAGTTCTTTCACACCAAGGCGAACCACACCTAACACAACGTCGCCTACCCTTTATACGGTGATAGGCTAACCACCGAGTTCTTTCACACCTTAGAGAACTAATCCTTCACAACGTCGCCTACCCTTTATTAGGTACTAGGCTAAGTACCTAGTTCTTTCACACCTTAGGTGAACTACACCTTCACGACACAACACCTAATCTCAAGGAGATCTACTCCTTGTTACAACACCATCAAGGATATCACCATCCTTGTATATAAACAAATACATATATGTATAACGATGCTCCTCATCGATTATACGACCTAGGCATTCTTCCCAAATGCTACTTGATTTGATTCTTTGGCATCCTTCACTAATACCTTTGACACAACGCTTGGAACCCTTCACTAATGCCTTCGTCTTGACACCTTTAGCATCCTTCACTAATGCTTTGACACGGATGATGAGCACCTTTCACTAATGCTTTCATCTTGACACTTTCGGCATTCTTCACTAATTCCTTCAACCCAACATCTATGGAGAAAGGAAGAACTATCAACAAGAGAACCTTAGTAGTCTTGATGATGACGAAGCATGGCAACTCATGGACTTTGAGCTTGCACGTCTTCAAGAGGTGGTGATCTTTCCTTTAGGAGGAACCTAGTAGATCACACTAAAACAAAAGACAAACTACATAGATCATTTAGATCTGAGGTTAGAGGGTTAGAATACTTTGGGGAAGTATATATGAAAAGCACACATAGAGAGGAAGAAATGGCTCTCTATTTATAGAGGAAATTCTCTTCTTTCCCCGGATCCCACGGATCCTCACCACAAGGATCCGCTAGCACAAAGCTAGGGATCCGTGGTCCGCCTCTTTGCCAATGGGTATTTTTGGTTAAGGGTCATGGGTCATGGGTTATGGGTTGATCCATGGTTTTCTTTTAGATACAATGTATCTTAAGGATACAATGAACTTGGTTAAGTGGTATATATAAAACCATGGGTTATGGGTCAAAACCATTTGCTAGTATTTACCCATTTAGTATATACTTGTATTTACCCAATTTAGCATATACTTAGTTTTTACCCATTTTAGTATACTTAGTTTAAGTATATGTTTAACCCAATATGTAAACACTAGTTGTTGTACATATGTATCTAAATCATAAAATCACTTATACTTGTTTTAGTGTTTTATGTGAAAGCGTAAGTGTGTTTAGAAAACTATTAACTCAAACTATTTACGTACTTTATTTGTTTCGTTAAAATGATTTTATATTTGTTATCGACAAAACATTAGAAGATCGTAAAATATAAATAAACGTTTTCACGACTTATTTGTATTAACACTTCTAACCTTGTGTAAGGCTATGATTGCTGATATGTCGAATGGGCCAGATGAGGAAATGAATCTGTCTGATGGAATTCTTCGTGATGGGACTTGTTGCCAGCTCTTCATAGCGTAGCTACCTTTGTCATTCTCTGGGCCGATAATATCATGCATATGTGGCCCACTGGTTCCTCAAGGTCGTTGGTGGTTGTTTTCTTTGCTTCATGGAGAAAGTGATTCAACTTTCCCTGATTGTTAGATTTTTCAATCTCTTTTCTTGAGTTCTCTGCAAGAGTTTGTGTCATGCGCGTGATCGTTATGCAACATGCAGAATTGTTTTCTCGTCTTTCCTGTTGCCGCTTGGAAGTAGGCGTGGCCTGCTTCAAGTGTCTGATATCTTTTTAGTCATGAGGATTTCAGCTGGCATTTTCGACAAGGTGTTGATGAGGCTATTTCTTGTTTCGATGCGCTCGTTGTTCCTTTTGTCGCTTCTGTCTCTTTCCCTTCCATGGTGACCGAAATTTCGCCTGGATCGATTGTCATGATGCTTTTGCCATTATCGTAGAGGTTCCCCTTTGAAGCTTCTTCTCCACTTATCCAATTAGCATTCAACTTATTTTCTTTAATGAATTCCCTTGCCAGCTCTAGACATTCTTTCTATGTTTTCGGTGGAATGCGGTTGAGTTCTTCCTAAAACTATCCTTGGACCATTCCTGAGATGAAGGCTCCATTCAACTGTTAATCACTGAGGCCTGGGATCTTCATGGTTTCAGTGTTGAACCGCTCGGTGAAGTCCTCAAAAATGATTCGTTGGGACTTTGCCTTAGTAATTATAGGTCGATGAAGTTACATGTGTAGTTTCTTACTAATTATGTCAACCCTAATTTCTTTTTAGGGTAAATTACAAATTTTGTCCCAAGGGTTTTTCATTTTTGCACCCTCCGCCACTCCCCAACTTTAATTACAAAAAATGTCATTGTTGTTCACGTTTTGTTACACTCCCCGTCATATTCACTAACACTCGTTTAGTCTCTCTTACGTGCCTTTCACGTGAGGGTTTATGGTCTTTACACTGCTTGATATTGTTATACACTATTGTTGTTCCCTATTCACTATAGTATAAAAACAGTTTAAGTATTGTAAACAAGCTAATAGTGAATCAATGAATGAAACGATATAAGTAAAACAATAAGAGTAATTTTCAACATCGTATTCTTATTAGAAATGAATCAAAATAATACGTTACCCTAGTACTTGCGGAACAGTACTAGGGATTGAAATGACAAAGTGTTGTAACTCCTCACTAAGCTCAGGCTAAGTCTGAGCACAACTACACGGAACCACTGAGCTATCTCAGGGACAAAGTTGTATTTGGAGGAGTGAAAGATGACTTGTGTGTTTTACAATTCACAAGCTTAAACTTTCCCTCCATCTCTTATGCTATTTATACAAGTATGAGTTTTAACTCTTTCCTAAGTGACAAACTGACAATTTGTAGAAGACAAAATCGATGTATTTTGTCTCATTCTAAAGACTATATTAGGTAAAGGGACAAAGCCACTTTCTACTTGTCAAGATCGATGCTTTGGCCCTTTCGTGGAAAGTTGACTTATGAAGATAGGCACTCCGCCTTTATCGCTTCAAGCATAACCGCTTTGTCCCACCCATTCTTCGCCTTCATAGTCTTCGCCTTGATTTCATTTTGTCTTTAGTGTTTGTAGTTGGTGAGGAGATTAAGGGATTCAGTGAGTTATTGTCATCACTTCAGAATCCACCATCTTCTTCTTGACTCGATCTTCACTCTTTAATTTCCGCCTTCATCGAGTGGAGATACTTCTTCTTCGCCTCATCGAGTATCTCGAAGATGGCTCATCGAGATACTATGCACTCGGTGACTGTTAGTGTTTAACGGATTAAGCATTTAGGTTATTTTCTATTCAAATCCTAGATTAAGGGGTTTGGGTATTTACTGAACCCAACAGTCTCCCCCTATTTGGATATACAAATAGCCTAAGTGGTTGAACAGTGTAAGTGAGAAAATGGCTTCTTCTTACACTGGATGTACTAATGAATACAATAAGGAACACTGAGAATTTAAACAGAACATACATCTTTTATTCATCACATTACATGGTTCCTATCACTAGTACAAAAGATAAAACAAAATGATGTCAGTATAGATGGATTCCCAGTGCTTCAAGCTTTACTTTCTTTGTGATGAGTGTTTCTCTGTCAGGGTGTTCTTTTATCTTGGCGTTTAGGTCAAGACAAAACCCGACGTTGGTGAGTCCGAATTTGAGAGGCCATGTATGTAGCTCAAGATTGCGGCCACACCGCACGATCAATGTCACTCCATCTTTGAAATGTTTGGGTTTCCATAGACATCAATGTGGAATGCACCTCTTTCGTGCTTTTCAATCACCGACAGCTTCACGAACTTTACACCTTCGAGCACCCATGTTGCATTCGAGTCCGTGTACTTTGATCTCGGTGGAACTCAACCCTCTTTCTTTGCTCTGTGATGACCGAGGTTGAGATCCTTGTGGTGCGCTTAAGCGGTGAATCCCGAGTTGTCTTGGTGCATCCCCGCCTTTTCATACCTTTATCGAGCATCTTCATCGCCTCCTTAACCACCGTGATTCTCGCTTTTTTCAATTAATGGACCAAGTTCATCGAGTTCGGTGATCCCAAAGTCGGTGAATTTTAGGGATCATGAACCTCGAATTGTCTTTATCATCCCCACAGACGCTCATTGCGATGGGTTTAGACTTGGGATGATTTTGACATCGATGATTTTCTCAGCACCTTTTGCTTGTCATTGTCCGGTTGTAATGATCAATTCTTGCTTTCCGATGGTCGCAGATTTCTTGTTATTTTATTCCAACTGCTTTTCTCATTTCACCATCTTAGCGACTGAAAGCGTCCTTGAACTTCTGTCGTGCTCGACCCTTTTCAAGCTTCTTAGGATCAATTCCCAAGTTCTCGCCTTCTTCAATGACAACTTTTATCGTTGTTTCTTTGCTCTTCCTTTCCTCCTCGCCTAGTTTCGCTTTCCTTTCTTCTTTTGCAAGATAGGAGCTTAGCTATTGTGGTGTGAGCGGTATTCAATGTCGCCGATCTTGTAGGAATCTTCTCGTGCTCGGAGTTTGCATTATGCCTTGTCCTTTGTCCCGGCCCGAGGAAGATGATGATGCTACCAGGGTGGTGTTGTTTTTGTGATGGGTGTAATCGTCATAGCCATTGTTGTTGTTGTTGATGATAAGGGTGGGATTGATGAAATTGGTACAATGGACTGGTGGTGTTGGCTCCCCTCGTGTGAGAAGGAGTTTCTTCAGCAATATTCTCCCTCTCAACTGTTGTCGTAGCGTCAGTGAGGGCAAGAGTTGTAGGTGGCACTAAGGAGTCTCGAGCCGCTGACCCTTAAAGGCTTGATAAATCTCAATGACCATTGCCTTGATATCCAAGTATCCGATTGAATACCGGTGACCTTTGCTTCCAAATTAGCCCGAGATACCTCCAAAGCGGGCGATCTGGGCCCAAGATTCCGTGCCATAAAGACAATGCTGAGCTGAGTAGCCATCCGAGTATCCAAAGAGCCCAATGTAGCCCGAAAAGACCGGATCAAGATTGAAGACCACGAACATTTGCGATTTGAGCATTTCGATTAGTCCAAAGGAGGCCGGAGGATTGTTTCAAGTAAGCCTCAGAGCCTCCAAAGACTGAGTTGAGCCTGGGTCTTCTTTGATAGATTCCCGATTTCATCTATCTTTGTGCCAACACCTTGAAGGTTCCCGAGAAATTTAGTCAAGTTGTCATCCATCTGTGAAGATTGTCATACATCGATCCCTATGCTCATCGGTGTTGGTGTTGAAATCAAAAACTTGACTTCAGATTCGCATATAGCGGCAACAACTTCAGTGTTGATCCCATAAGGTTTCAAAGGACTCTGAATATAGCTTCCTTGAAGCTTTAGTGATCCACATAACCGCTTGCCTCTCCGATGCTGGAAGAGTATTATCAAATTTCACGAATTCTTTAGGACAGAAGATGCGTAAGAGTCGAGTCATTATCTTCGGCCGAATGGTGACTCTTTAGACTTTTGTGGATCAGCCGAGGCTCTTGTTCGATTGAGCATCGGCCCACTTCTTCTCCGCCGATAAAATTCCATCTTCACCGCCGCCTTGTTCTTCTTCGTAGAATATCGATCGACGACCTCAAAGAACATTTAACAATGTGGGGTGATGGGTTCCGTGTCGGGGTGGTATATTTCCTCTCGAGTCTTTGTCCCCTGTTGACCCCTCGACACCGTGGGCGTTTCCCAGTGCCTTATCCGGAGTCGATTGGTGATGGGTTCCGTATCGGCGGGTTGTTTCTTTCCTCCGAGTCTTTGTCCCCGAGACCCCGAGACACCGATGGGTTTTCCCAAGGCCTTTGGCGGAGTCATGATGCTTATATCCCTATCATCGGGTTGTTTAGTTCCTCCGAGTCTTTGGGATCAATCGGTGTGCCCTCGGACAAAGGATGTGATTTGCTAATGTCATCCTTAGGCAAAGTGGAAGCGCTCCCCACCGGCTGGTCAGTATGTTTCCTCCGGATCTTGGGGAGTAGTAGTTGGGACCAAGGGCACCGATTGTGATGTATCGTTGTCCTTCGTTGTCACCGGGTGGATGATGATTGGGCTCCAGTGGATGTCGATCGCCTTGGGTCTTCTTTCCTTTTGGCGGTGTTCTCAAGCCTCGTGGCCCCGAGACTGGGTTTGGTCTTAGTCCCACCGAGACTTTCCTTTCTTTTTAGAGCAGGTTAGAGACATCGATTCTCCTCGTTGTTTACAACAACCATATGGGCCGTCAATTCAATATTAGTGACAAGGGATGGGTCCTTTTGAAAATTAGATTGACTCGGGATGCCGTAAAGCACAATATTTTTGTTCCCGAGGATAATTGCAACCCAAGAACACTTGTAAAGCACATGAGACAAACCTAGGGTACAAACGATTTCGCCTAGTTTTGCTCAAGAGCTTGGTTACGAGATCACTGTAAATGATTTCCCCAATGTCGACATTGAACCCATTCATCAAACAGTATGCCATCATCAACTGAATAGAATTAACTTGTTTAGTGGATGAGTGGTTCCCACTGAGGACCTGAATCACAAAAGTGAATAGGATCCTCCAAGCCACGGGAAATGAACTTTTGGTGACTGGGGTCTTGTCCAAAAAATGTGGATCCAAAACGATTTGTTTTAACCCATCCTTCATTGTGGAGGGTTCAGGATGGGCGACATAAACACCCTTATTGTAGTCTAACCCTGTTGAGGTGCAAAAAGTTTTGTAATCCAGGGTGACTGATCTTTCCCCATTAAATAGACTGAACTTAATGAGATACTCCCTGAGTGGTCGTAGGTCTGTCTCATTAGTTGAGGGTGTCGGGTCATAGGCCACTGCAGTAGCCCAAAACTCCCTGAGGAGATTTTGGTATACAATCGAGGACACCGAACAAAGGCCATTTTCAAGGCGGTTAAACAAAAATTTCATAATGTCCTTATAGGTCGGGACAGTTTGAGGGTATTCAAAATTTCCTATGACATTATTTGTTTTAAATTCAACATTGCTAAGATCACCTGCCCACTGTGATGCAAACTGAAGAGATTATGTTCTTGCCATTTCCATTAAAATGTTTTAGGGTTTTGAGAAAAATATCTTGACAAGAACAATTAAAAGGGTTTTGAATCTCTCAAGTTGTGATGAAAAACTTTTGTAAAGGTTTACAGAGAAGGTTTTTCAGAAAAATATTTGAAGAACACAAAGATTTCTGGGTTTGAAAGAGGGTTTGACAGAGTTTTGTTAGCAGAAATTCTTTGTGTATGTTTTAAGGATTTTGTGAGGGGTATTTATAAAGTGATGAGAGGGGTAGTTTGTGCACTAAAGTGGATTTGTAAAGTCGTTTTTTGAAAACGTTTTGAATTTCCACATTTAATGCCACCACTCCACTACCCGCTGTAAAATCCGCTTTCAAGGAAACAAAGGTGTAAGGTAAAAGTGCACTTTTGCAGTAATAAAATATCCACATGATATTTTATGTGAGAGGAGGCATTTAATGCCAAGTGGTATGAGGTAAGTATAAGGGACCCCTGACAGTAAGATACAAAGACATGTATTCCTATATTTAAGTGGTGTGACTTCCAACCTAGGACATTTAAGTAACTAATACTTAGATGCATCTAGTTACTCATTCAATGCTCAATATTTAGAGTCAGGGTCCCTGAATGAGTCTTACTCATTCGGTGAGAGGATGTAATTGGGATTTGTTCAGGGAGGATGAACCATTTCAGTGAAAACTTACTTAGATTGGGATTGGTTTTCAGGTTGCTGACTTTCAATGTCTAGCATTCCCAATTCAATTTTCGCCTCTCAAGGTAGGTTCATCTAAGGGTTTTGTGAAGATATCAGCAAGTTGATATTCAGTGGGAATGAAATGAAGCTCTATGTCTCCTTTCATTATGTGGTCCCTGATAAAATGATATCTGATATCAATGTGTTTGGTTCTTTGGTGAAGGACAGGGTTGTTGGAGATAGCAATGGCACTAGTGTTATCACAGAAGATGGGTACCATTTTGTAGTGGATGTCATAGTCACTGAGTTGACTTTTCATCCATAATACATTGGCACAAAGATCCTCGCAGAAGAACATACTCGCCTTGGTCAAGACATAGCCACCGATTGTTGCTTCTTAGCACTCCAACAAACCAATTTTCCTCCAAGAAATTGACAGACCATGAGGTACTTTTTCTCATCCATGTTGCGACCAAGATAATCGTAGTCGAGTACCTTTAAGATCAAACCCCGAGCATTTTGGATAATAGAGTCCAAGGTTTGGGGTTCCCTTCTGTACCGAGTATTCTTTGGTCGCAGTGAGGTGGGATTCTTTGGGATTGACCGATATCTTGCTATTAGACAGATCGAGAATTGTATGTCTAGTCCGAAGCGAGAAGATACATCGCTGAGCCAACAATCCTCCGAAATGAGTTTGGTTGACTGATTTGCGGTGAGATCGGGTCCAAGGTTGTTAGAGGGACCATTGGTGTCTTCACGAGGCGCAATGATATGTCATATTTCTTCAAGAGATTTATGGTGTACTTCTCTTGACCGATGGAGATTCCTTTGTCGGTTTGCACGATTTGTAGTCCAAGGAAGTATGTGAGTTCACCCATCATGCTCATTTCAAACTTCTTTGTCATCGCTTTTCAAACTGCTTGCAAAGAGTGTAGTTTGTTGAGCCAAAGATGATGTCATCAACATATACTGGACTAGTATCATATCTTGTTTTATCCTATAGATAAACAATGTGTTGTCTATCTTACCTCGACAAACTTGTTTTGAATCGTGAAGGCCGAGAGTTTCACACCATGCTCGGGAGCTTGTTTCACCATAAAGGGCTTTATCAAGCTTGCGCACATAGTCGTGGAATTCACTACTCAAAGCCGTGAGGTTGCCGAACATACACATCTTCCTTGAGTTCACCATTCAGAATGCACTTTTACATCCATCCGTAAACTTTGAAGTTCATGTAGGTAGCAAATGCAAGGAAGATCCCGATGGCTTCCATTCTTGCAACATGAGCAAATGTCTCATCATAGTCAATGCCTTCTTGTTGATCGTAACCTTTGGCTACAAGTCCGGCTTTGTTTTTAATGATGCGCCATTTTCATCGCTTTGTTTCGAAAACCCACTTCATTCCTATAACTATGACATCCTGAGGACATTTGATCAAGGTCATGACCTTGTTTTTATCAAACTGTTGAAGTTCTTCTTGCATAGCCTGAACCCAGCTAGGATGTTTTAGAGCCTCAGTGACACTCTTAGGTTTTATATCTGATAGGAAATCAGCATATAGACATTCATTGGCTGAAGCTGCAGTTAAGTTAGCAGCCATGCTTCTAGTGAGCGTGCCTTCATTGGGTTCACCAATGATGTTTACAACTTCAATATCCTAAGATTTTGTCCACTTACACTGTGGTCTAGGATCTGAGCTTGAAGAGGTCACTGGAAACTCAGGAGTGAGTTCAGGTGCATGAGCCACATAATCATTAAGAACATCTGTTGAGATGTCTTGTTCAGGTTGGGGTTCTTGAATCACGTGTTCTCGAACATTTGGTTCGATGTTACCTATCCCAAATAGGATCGATTGATTATCAATGAATTCATTGATAGTTGGTTGTGAAAGGTTGTGAGGCAAGACATGATATGAGATGTTAGCATCGACTTGGTGTGAGGAATTGATTTCGTGTTATACTCATCGAGGATATCTTGATGAGTTATCAATTCCTATTTCCTCCACCGAGGTGTTGGTGAACCCGATGCTTTCGAACTCTCATCGAAGGTGACATGAAAGGTTTCTCAACTTGTTGTCTCCTTGTGTTAAATACCACAAGGCTTTGGAGATCAAATGAGTAACCTAGAAAGTATCCGTCATCGCCTTTTGCATCAAACTTGCCTAGATGATCCTTGTGGTTATGGATAAACACAGACATCCAAACATATGAAAGTAGTCGATATCACGAAGTCTACCTTTGAATATCTCATATGGTGTTTTGTTATGTCTTTTGACAATGATTGACCTGTTTTGAGTGTAACAGTCGTTTTGACTACTTCATCCGTAAATGTTTTGATAGAGTGAGCCATTTAACATAGTTCTAGCAACCTTTCAATGAGAGTTCTATTTTTCCTTCACCACCCCATTTTGTTCGGGGTGTAAGGAGATGAAATTTTTGGGAGATTCCTTTTCATCACGTAAATTCTCAAGCTCTTCATTTCGAACTCAGACCATTGTCGCCTCGATTTGTTTAACTGTAATGTCATTCGGTTTTCAATGTTCCCGATGAATGACTTTATAGTGTCACCGCTCGACTCTTTTGGAAAGAAAGTATACCCAAGTGTATCTTGAGAACTCATCAACAATGACAAGTGTCTACTTTTATGATGGATTGATCTAGGACCGATCGTCCAAAGAGATCCATATGTAGGAGTGAAGGCGCTTTTGATTGAGAAATTTTGTTTTGTTTTGAAAGATGCTCTTTGATGTTTGCCTTTTTCACAGTCGAGCATGGTTTGTCTTTGCAAAACCAAGTGATGGTATGCCAAGGACCTTGTTTTGTTTTGCCAAGTTATTGATGTTTTGAAGTTTAAGTGAGAGTCTCTTGTGCCACAACCAGTTGATGCTTTCGTGGTTTGGCAAAGAGACAAGTTCCATCTTTAGAGAGCGTTGACATGTCTAAGACATAAACATCATCCCTTCTAGGAGCTATCAAAACAACTTTTTGTTGGCATTGAAAATGGTACCTTGTTTGTCATTGAATTGCACAATGTACTTTGCATCACGAGTTGACCGACATCGATGAGATTGTATTTTAGACCATTGACATAAGCTATTCTAGAGAAAACTATTCCATTACAAAGATAATCGAACCATAAACTTCAGTGGGACATGATGAGTTATCACCAAATACTACCTTGGGTCCCGGTTCCTTTACATACTTGTGCGATACTCCTTAACACTACCATGCTTCTTGAGCATCCACTATCTAGATGCCGATAGGCTCCCCGGCATGTCTCGCACAAGTAGTAAAATGGATTAGTTTCTCTTCATCGACCCACATACTAGTGGGTTTGGGCCTAAAGGTCCGCTTTGAATTTGGCAATTGACTCATGGTCGGTGGTTGAGTGCATTGTGCTACCACGTGTTTTGCATTTGGAGACCGAGGATGACTCGGTGATTCGGGGTTGCTTGGAACTTCTCCTTGCTTGTATGACATCGTCATGCCGAGATGTCTCATGAGTCGATTTTCGCAAATCTCACAAAGATGTGTTCATGAGATAGTCATCGATGATGATCAATAAAGCCACAGTGTGGGCAAGGAGGAAAGGGTTTTGCTCTAGACTTTGAGCGATTTGGAGGTTGAAGCATACCGATGACCAACTTTGGTGTAGTTTGCTTTATCGGGAGAACTTACGTGTTGTAAGTGATCGGAAGTTCGCGATCATCCTTTTGCGATCATACAAAAAGGATTCTATAACAGCTTGTCGATGGTATGACCGGTATAGTGGCATAGATCACACTTCGCTGGGTTTGGCTTAGACTTTGAGGAACTAGAGGAAGTCGACTTTGTCCGCTTGATTGATTCAGAACTTTTCAATGGACTCCATTTTTTCGCTAGCTTCCTCACAAGTTCGATCAGTTGCTAAATTTGGTCGACTTCAGCATGCGATGTAAGATGTAGAAGTCTCGATGGGGTAGATTATTGTTGAGTTGGTTTTGATGGTCTTTAAGGATGGTTCTACCAAGTCTAGACCTTTCTTTTGGTGAGTGTGGATTGAATCAGAATGGAGTAAGCTCGAGCTAGGAGCAAGACCAAAGAGGTTCCAGGGTGAAGCGGTGCTTGAGATTCCGCTGCACTGAGATGTGTTTAGTACCATCGGGCACATCGGAAGTCCAAGCATGCTCTTTAGAGCTTGACTTTCAGGCTCTAGAATTTTTCCAGAATCGAAATTAGGAAGCTTACTATCATGATTAACCCGTTCAATCCAATCACTAGGCTTGGGAATAGTCAACACATTGGTAATCATGCCACCAGACACAAAATTTTTAGGAGACTGGTCTTTGTTGTGAGAGTCAGGGAGATGATCTTCACCTATGACTCTCTTTTTGCTACTAGGAGCTCCCACAGCATCAAAGACTCTTGGATTCTTAGCAGTCCAACAAGCAATGCTTTCCTTTTCTTTCTTAAGTTCTTCTTGAAGAGCCTGATTTCTTTTAACTAATTCAGTGTTTTGAATTTGCAAAGTGATAGCCTCAAGTTTATTTTGTTTTAAAAGAAGCAACTCATCCCTACACTTGTTTAGTTCAAAACTTAGCTTGTTATATTTTGAAAAAAGATTTAATCATTGCTCTTCTACAAACTTAAGATCGACATTGATATAGTTCATATAGGACTGCCAATCAGAGTCATTATCTATAGAAAGTAAAATATTTACCTTCTTCATTGTAATGTTGACCCACCTCCATTTCTCGCATGATTTTTTCCCACACCCGCTTGTCCTCTTCGGAGAGAGCCATCGAGCACCGACTTGCACCATTTCGTCATCGATGAGACAGCTCTTCATCCCAATCAAGACTTCAAAGAACAAGACCTTTGTTTTACCCCGCATGCATTTAACAGGTGTGTAGTTTCGAGGGTGTGGCCTCAAGCAATGCTAGCTTAGCTTTGGCTTTCTTGTATTTAGCTTCAAAATCCACAATTTTGTTTTGATCGATTTGTTTTGAAAATTTTGATGAGACCGGTAGATTTTGGTTGAAATTTGCTAAAGCACGAAGACCGATTAGACCCGGATGGTTTGTATGAGGGTTCGAAATTGTTTTGAAAAACAGCCTTTTGCAAATGACCTCTTTTATGACACTTAAAGCATTCAAGTCTTCATTGTTTTAGCAGTTGAAAACATTTATTTCTTTTATAAACCTTCAAGAGTTAGCAAGGAGTACCCTTTCACGAAATTCAACGCTCGTGTCATTTAGGTACTCCTCACTTGATCTCTCATCGTGCTCATCATCCGAATTTTCTTGGAAATCTTGAACCACATTGTTAGAAAAGAAAGCGGTTGATAATGGTGATGAGGTGGTGGTCAGGACTTCTTGACTTCCCGAGACTTCTTTAAGTCCGGTATCGTCTGCTGATGAGGTTTTCCTCATAGAAAATTTCCATAAATTTCGTGAAGCTCAAGATTCGGATATGATTAGCATTCCTAAGTCCCCGAGAGAAATTCAACCACTTCTCGTGCGACTATTGATAAAACCAACATTGATTTCATGTTTGGACAACTTAACACCATCATTTGATAGTTCATTTAAAAGAGTTTTGTACCGGTGTAATTTTGAGACGAGTTTCGAGTCCTTAGCCACAAGGTGTTATACTCAAGTTTCGTGTCCATTATCCTGCTTTTCCTTGGTATCGATGGGCCTTCATGACTATGAACTAGGTCATCCTGTGTTTGTTTAAGCAGACTACGACTTATATGAGACTCCATAATATCGTCAGGAAGACAAGATATTATGATACTTTTGAGCCTTTGATCCTGGTTGACCACTCTTCTTTCATCCCGAGTCCATTGGGCTTCAGGTTTAGGTAAACCTTCAGAAGTCTTTGGGATAAATGGACCTTCATTTATACACTTGATATAATAAGGTTCCATCCTAATCAAATAGCAAAGCATACGCTTTTTCCATTTGTTAAATCTACCAACTTCAAGTCTAGGGGCAACAGCTGAATAAGCTCCACCCTTTTTGTCGACTAGTTGGGGTACATCAAATTCAGCCATTTTAGGATCCTGATTTAAAACGCTAGAGCGGCTTAAAAATAGTTTTATAATCACCTTGCTCGATACCACTTTTTGTTCCCTATTCACTATAGTATAAAAACAGTTTAAGTATTGTAAACAAGCTAATAGTGAATCAATGATCAAAACGATATAAGTAAAACACTAAGAGTAATTTTCAACATCATATTCTTATTAGAAATGAATCAAAGAATACGTTACCCTAGTACTTATGAACAAGACTAGGGATTGAAATGACAAAGTGTTGTAACTCCTCACTAAGCTCGGGATAAGTCCGAGCACAACTACACGAAACCACCGAGCTATCTCGGGGACAAAGTTAGATTTGGAGGAGTGAAAGATGGCTTGTGTGTGTGTTTTACAATTCACAAGCTTAAACTTTCACTCCATCTCTTATGCTATTTATACAAGTATGAGTTTTAACTCTTTCCTAAGTGACAAACCGACAATTTGCGTAAGACAAAATATCGATGTATTTTTGTCTGCTTACAAAGACTATATTAGGTAAAAGGACAAATACACTTTCTACTTGTCAAGATCGATGCCGGCCCTTTAAGGAAAGTTGACTTATGAAGATAGGCACTCCGCCTTTATCGCTTCAAGCATAACCGCTTTGTCCGCCCATTCTTCGCCTTCATAGTATTCGATCTTGATTTGGTTTGTCTTCGATGTTTGTAGTTGGTGAGATTGAGGATTCAGTGAGTTATTGTCATCACCACCGAATCCACCATCTTCTTCTTGACTCGCCTTCACTCTTTAAGTTCCGCCCATCGAGTGGAGAGACTTCTTCTTCGCCTCATCCGAGTATCCCGAATATGGCTCATTGAGAGACTATGCACTCAAGGACCGTTAGTGTTTAACTAATTAAGCACTTAGGTTATTTTCTATTCAAATCCTAGATTAAGGGGTTTGGGTATTTACTGAACCCAACAACTATTTCTCGCCAGTCCCACCTGTATTTGGTTTCCCAAGAACCTTTACTTACAGAGACTAAAATTGCAACAAAACTTTTACCCTATATATTAACTACCACACATTTTTGTCTCATTCATTTACCACTCACCCGATTAAAATACACACACACACACATACACGTACTTAAGAACACATTGAAAGGTTGTGATATGCGGTCGTGAGAGGGTAGCCAATATAAAAATATCTTGGACTGACCGAAACCCTTGGAGAAGGTTCTTTTGTTGTCTGACGCTGTTAAGGCTCCTTTTACAGAATTTCGTCATGTTATTTACACTAATTGTGACTTAGTGTGTGTTTTATGTATAATCTAGGGTTTAAACTGTGGCTTTATTGGGTGGGTGGATCCACTCATGTGCGACTGAGCTTTGGATGTAATTCATGGCATTTTGAATGATAGGAATGAGCTCGAAGATGATTTGGAGGAGCAATGTGTGATGTTGAGGGAGAAGGAGTTGTTGGTTAAGAAGTTGAGGAAGCACCTGGTCATAGCTTGGATATTGGTCTTCGTTGTATGGAAGTATTTCTAGGTTGGTTAGGAGAAGTGGTAATGGTTGTTAAGGTCGTTGTTTTTCTAGGTTTAGTTATGAAGGATTTTGGTAATCTCTATTTTGTAATGACCTTTTTATGTTAATTAAGAAATATTAATGTTAGATTGTTTATTGTTCTTGATAATTGACATTGTCACATATTAGTTTGGTATTTTGGTTTATTTGAGTTACTTAGAAGATTTTGTTGCTATGAACGGTTGTCTTTGAAGAACTTTGACTAATAAAGTCAATGATTTTTTTTATTGAATTAAGTTACTTAGAAGACTATTAGTCTGTTGTCCCAAACACCCTCTAAAAAAGCACAAAACAAGGTACTCATGGTTGCAAATGTGACAAAGTGGTTCTTACCCCAGTGTGTAGTACACTCTTACCATGTTTGACTTTTATAAGTCAACAAATATGTACAATTAAAAATTGTTAGACAAAGACACAAGTTTAGTTTTACATAAAGGTGCTATAACTTATAGGGTAAGTGTGTAGCCACAATTGGGTTGTTCGACTTCCGGTAGTCAAACACAATGCTTGTTTGACTTTTAAAAGTCAACTAGTAGTCCATTCTCCTATACACCATCTCAAAAAATATTTTTTCAAAATGCCCATATTACCCAAACATTTCTATATTACCCAAATTGTAAGAAATATGTACTCCTCCATCCTAAAAGAAGCAAATGCCAAAATACAAATGATAACAAATATGTACTCCTCTGTCGCAAATGCCAAACACAATATCAAACAGCATAAAGTCGACAAATATGTACTCATTTGCCCCAAACATCATACAATTTTCCCTGTTTGACTTTTAAAAGTCAATTGTTAGTCCAAAATACCATGTGAAAGAAATATGATCTTAAATGGCCCTTTATCAAGCTAGTCAACAAATGTAAAACCACAAATGCATAACAATACCATTTCCCCGAACAACCTCTCAAACAACAGAAAATAAGCAAGTCATGGTTGAAATGTGACAAACTGGTTCTTACCAATGTCCATCCAACTCTTACCACTTTGACTTTTATAAGTCAACAAATATGTATACAAACTGGTTCTTACCAATGTACTCATCTGTCCCAAACATGCCCATATCACTAGTGTGCAAAAAATCCTTGTCTAAGAAACTACAAATGCATAAAAATGCCAAAATACAAATGCATTAAAATGCCAAAATACCTTGTGTAATCATAAATGCATACAATTTTCTATGTTTGACTTTTAAAAGTCATGTTGATGGGTTTGCACTTGTGCCAAACACCATATCAAATGCAAATAAATGCCAAAATACAAATGCGCACAAATGCATACAAACTTGCCCTTATAAATGTGTATCCAACTCTTACCATTTTCGACTTCTACAAGTCATCAAAAATGATCCTGCATAACCCTTATCAAGCACATAAACAAGTTCTTGATAAACCACAATATACATAACACCACAATCAAAGGTGTAAATGTGTGAATAATGTGCTTCATTAATGTCAAACAAAAAAATCATTAACAAACTAAATAAACATTTACATTCATTGATAAACAATAACATACATCAACTACAATATTAAACATCATAAAGATCCCACAAAATGTGATGTTAGCCCCAACACCCTTTACCACAATAAAAACATCAAATAACATCAACTACACCAACACATGATTACGAAAAACAAGCCTTTCACGGACATGACCCTCTGCCTCATTGATCAGCTGCATGAGGGCCTTAGCTTTTTCGAGAGTGATCCAGAATCAACCTAAGAAAAACAAGCCTCTTTTTAGCCGCCGTTGATCCACACACCCTCTCAAGCTCCATAATCAGTTGATCCCCCACCATGACATTGTCCATAAGCTCCTTGCACAACTTAGTCATAACTTTGACACATTCCCATTCCATAACAGCTTCCCTCGGGATTTGGAGGCGGATCTATTCAGACAAAGAAGTTGATTTTGAAGCCAAGGCAAGTTCTTCAAGATGAGCCATTTTCTTGATATGTTTTAAATATGTGTTTTTCTTCTTTTTTTTTTTTGTTAAGGCTAGTATGCAATGACATTTCTGATACTGTCCCTGCCTTAAATACAAGAATGTTAATGGGAGTCTAAATGATTAAGATGTATTTGGAAGGTCACATCAAATAGAAGAATACCAAAAGACGGCTAAAGTGGTTGTTGAAATGGAAATGAAATTGGAGGGGTTTCTTGGGTATAGTAATAGTTGCAAGTGAGTTATTTAGGAAGAAAAACAAAAATTACCATAAAACCCTCACGTGAAAGGCACGTGCTGGAGACTAACGTGCTGGAGACTAACGCGATTGTCTAATAAGTGTTAGTGAAAAGGACGGGGAGTGTAACAAAACATGAACATCAATGACATTTTTTGTAATTAAAGCTTGAGAGTGACGAAGAATGCAAAAAATGACAAACCACATCAACAAAATTTGTAATTCACCCTTCTTTTTAAATACAAGTCAAAATTGTACATTTTTGTGTTAATAGTAGTATATAAGAAAAACTCACAAAATAACACAAACATCTAGTTAACACTATCTTTTACATTTTTATAAGAAAGAAATAGAATAACAAATTACAAACAAAAATTAGTTATTAATCTCCCCAAAATATTTTCAACATTTATAGGTTAATAGTAATGAAGAGCGTACAATCCAAAGCATTGCTTGCCAAAAATTTAATCAAATCTTTTTCACCACCACATGACGCGAGTACTATTCTAGTATATAAGAATATACCAACTTTATATCAATAAATACACCATGATACTTTTAACATGTTTATTTGAATTAGTTCATTACATTTTGAGAACATGTTTTTGTTATACTTGTTTGACCCATTAGGGTGGTGGCAACGCCTCTCGGCATGCATTAGGCATGAACCATATCGATCGGGCTGAGCATTGCCACTAAATCGGCATGGATCGGTATCGGGGTGATGTGTGGTAAATCGGTATACTTCACCGATTTGGCATGAAGACTTGGTCCAAAAAACTAGCCGTTGAACGGCTCTTTTGCTGATGTTGTTGCTGCTTTAAAGTGAGATAACAAACTGCAAATGATTCCTACTTAGGTGTGTGAAAATGGAGATGAGGTGGTAATTTTCAGTGAGGAATAGAATATGATATTGGTAATGGGGTTGAAGATGGTGGTATTGGGTTGGTGGAGTAACACAAGACAAGACAAAATAAGTATGTAACACAAGACATATGAAAGCATAATGGACCATGGTATGTAACAAAAGACAAGTTACTTGTACCTACATCGACCGGTTCAACATAAACAACTTAAGGCTATTCACTTGTACCTAATCTGATATTGTTTAATATAAGTATAAATATAAAAAAATTAGATGAGGTATGGGTTAGGCATGATTGCCACTAAAAATCTATTGTTAGGTATGAGATAGATATGAAATGAGTTGGAAGGATATTATTGGTGGGTGATTAGACATGAAAAATCTTGTTAGGCATAGTTGCCACCACCCTTATAATGGTTGCCACCACCCTTATAAACTGAATCACTTAGCTACAAGTATTTAAATTAGCAAATTATTTGAATAAAAGATCATCAGACTTTAGAGACAAGTATTTTTAAAGAACGATTCAACCTTAACCATGTTCAAAATTACCAAGCTCGGGTTAGAAAATCCCGTCTCAAATACATGAAGATTTTCGGCCCATATCCATGTATCGATATTCTTTTAACTAAGCTTGCACTATCGCAACTTATTTTGATTATGAATGTTCTGAATCTTTCTCTAGCCAAACTCGAGCCTTCATAAAACAAACTTATGTAATGTCGGTGACAAATTAATGAATCCAATAACTATTTCTATCTCAAAAACGTTAGAAAACACAAGCAACTACGGTTTCAAAAAAACCAAAACTTACAACAAACTCCCCCTTTACTTGTTTTGTCGACCCTGATTTCTGCAAAGATTGTACAAAATCACCACTGAGTTCACGGGGGATGGACATGCATGGATTGGTTGTACATTAAGCATATATGAAAGTACAAGGTCCGTCACCAATCAGTTTTGGCTCGTTTTATGCTGTTAGAACTAAAAGGAGATACGCTGCCTCTGGGCTGAGGGCTATCTTCTTTTAAGTTGGAGTTGAGCATAGCCAGCTCTCGTAATTGTTGTCTCTTGTACAAATCCTGAGACTCATCCTGAAACAAATTAAGAGTTAATAAGTTATAAAAACCTAATGATAATCTTTTTATATAATAAAACAAAACCCCTAGTGGGAATTTTTCATTTCAAAAAAATCAATTCATACCTTATTTGGTAATACTTTATTTATTTATTATTATTTTTATTTTAAAATATTTACTAAAAAAACTCAAATATTCCGGATTTGGCAATAGTTAAAAAAAACATTCTTATATATAGTCAAGAAAAGAAAAATAAACATAAAAGTTTAAGTGTCAAAAGTATAAAGAAAAAAACTTAGTAAAAAGGGGGAGTGATTTTAAAAATATTTGTCTAATGTAAAGAAATAAAAAAATAACCCGCACATACATACACCTTCCAACAATTTACAAATCTATATAAAATAAATAAATTAGTAATTGATTCTTAAAAAAACACAATATATAAAAACCCGCGCGTGCGCGGATATTATAACTAGTTACATATACGGGTATTTTTGTACCTGCTCACATTCGACAGAATAATTTTTGCCTAATTATTTTTTCAATAATAGTTGGTGTTAAAGAACAAATTTTTGCTTAAAATGCCGTAATTTTTATTTGTCCCATTTTAGTCATTGAACTAATTCTTTTACATCTGCGTGGATATAGTTTTGTGTCCCACTTGGGCCATTTTGTAGCCCCATAATCTTAGTATTTTCATATACGTTTACGCATAAAATACAACACTTATATATACAAATCAACATTTAGAAATTTTACCGATTCTGTGCTCACAAGTGATTCAAAGGGGACTAGAAGCCATCTTTTAGAATGACTTAAAGGCGGAAAAAATATTAATGGCTAAAACGAGACAAATGAAAATGTATGTTGGCATTTTATGTAAAAATAACCCTTACAAAAGTTATATCACTCAATTTAGTCCGATGTTTTTAGAAAAAGTGACGAGAAAGGTCTTGTGCATTTAAAAAAGCCTTTTGGGGAGGTAGGTTCTTTTCTTTACACTTTAGCGATGAAACATAACCCGAATCAACCCATTAACGAGCCAAAAGTACCAACTCTAGTAGATGGTATACATAATTTTTTGCATGGAGTACACCTACATTAAATCGAGAGAAGACAACATACCACGGGTTTAAGCAGCTCTTCAATGATTTCTTGTGCTTGTCTTAAACGTACATCAATGATGCTTGCAGGCAACTCAGCCTCAATCAAAATGTGAAGCTGTTCATTAAGGTGCTCATAGCCCGGTCTACCCCTCAAACTCTCCTCCTATTGGCAAAAAAAATTAAAAAAAAATCAACACAACTGCAAAAATCATGTTACATCTGCAAGCACTACTTATATAGACGTAATGAGGTGTTATCTCCATGTTAGGGGTATTCTCAGCTCTTTCTACAGTAAAAGGAACAAAAATTAAAACTTCTAAAGTTAATATAAAATTCAGAAGTACCAAGAATTTATAAAGGCTTAAAAGATTGGATTTTCCCATGTAAGAGTATTATTACCTCCATTTGCAAGAAAAAGAAGCGATTTTTACACGGTTAAAAAGATTTACAGACATTCTGCAAGCACCCAGAGGCCAGAACTATAAGGATAAATTATCAGATTTTTACATGTTGAGTAATCTTGCCTCTTTATCGCACACACAAAGAAGACGATTTTTAACAAATAATTCTTAAAAGATTGGATCTTTCCATGGTAGGAGTTTTCTCATCTCCTTTCATGATAAAGTTGAGGTGGAAAATCCTATCCTTTTGCTTCTTGATGGGTTGATATTGTATGTTCCAACATTAATGGGTCAAGCAGGTAAAACTAAAAGAAGGCAACCAGGTCAAACGGGTCGCAAGGCGCCCAATGTGTAATTTGTTGCATATAAACTCCTAAATTGCTTTGTTCAATACTTAAATTAATACTATGAAAACATGGTTTTTGTAGTTAAATTTAACACAATAACTATTCGTAAAAATAAAATCTTAGGGATTTGATATTTTATTCGACCTGCCCATTTCACTAAATTCACATAAAAGAATGCGAGAATTTGGACACATGGTTCTAAAAATGACATAAAATCAAGTATTTCCTTGTAATGAGTGATCTTACCTTTTCAGGGTCTTTAATGGAACCCTGACCTCTAATGAAGACACGACATCCAGTTGAGGCTTCAACTCGCTTCAAGGAATTACCTCTAGGACCTAGAAGCCTTCCAACAAAGTTAAACTGCCGAAGTTTAAGAAGATCCATAAGTTACGCCATTTTGGTAAAGATCACAGAGTCAAACATGAGATATGTCTTAATGAATTTAAAGATGTGTAAACCGTACATTAGGGAAGTTGTTTACGGGTATATCCAAACGCATGATCCTCTTTGTGATGAAAGAACTTGGGCTTGCTGGTGCTGAATTCCAATGATCCATTGGCAATCCTTGTGGTGGCATACTTAATCTCTTAAGAAACATAAGCATATGTCAGTAGGGTTACTTGTGTAAATTAATAACTACGCTATTTTATCCTTCGTACCAACATATGTTACATTTTCAACAATATTAGTAGTAATATGTAACCTCAATAATAGGTTACCAATCATCTTTGGTTAATTTGTCAAAACTATGCTGACATGGATGCTAGCTATGCTTGAAATGGCATGCAGTGATACACGTCAGCAAAAAATTCCCTTATTTGCTATCAATTCTCTTAACAGTATATCATCAGCTGGTTTTTGACTTTTTGGGCATAGGGGTCATTGGTTGAGGGTACCCTAGTGACGGGGGACGGGGGAGTCAAATTTACACTTTATTCAGGCACAATAAATAATGGTTTATCGATATTTTACAGACAGATGATAGTATAGTAAGTTACTAAACTGATCTTTGAAAAAAATTTGGATAGTCAGTTAAAATATTTTATCCATTTAGGATCGTCCAACACGCATATCTTCCCACCTATAATCCTATATCGAAGTGTTTCTGAAACTAAGATCATGCCAAGTATGGATGATAATCAGAAATATAAAGATTAAAAAGGTAGTCTTGAGCCAAAATTGGTAAAAGTAATCAATGGTTTTCATCAAAGCATTAATCCATCGTGATAGTAATCAACTAGTCATATATAGAAGTGTTAAAAAGGCAGATACGCGGATAGACTAACGAGTCAAAACAGGTAAAATTTCCGTCCATATCTTAATCTTTTGCCATACAACTTGTGTGCATTAAAAATACAGGGCGACTTTCACCTATTCTCATTTGACTCATTAGAAAGAAAAAAAAGACTAACACAAATCAACCCATTGAAATTAGAAGATATTGTAACATGATAGATTATTGTACATGGAAAAACATAAAAATATGTAAAGCAAAGTACGTTGGGACATTGAGTCTACTCACCTCATGACGAGGACTCCAGCCTGCATTTCCATTCCAACGCATTAAACCATTACCATCAACATCAGGGATAACGTCTAAATGATTTAAAGGGCTTGGGCTACCACGTTGTAGCCTGTCAAAATCATTAAAGCCTTGATTTGGTATCATTTGTGAAGCCCTGAATATCTCTGTGAATGCAAACACAGTAATAATATCAGTAATGTACACACAATCAATAAGGATTATGACGCAAATATCATGTAATTTTGGTATGCTTAAGAGTGCACATACCATTTCTAAGAGATACATTGTTTACATAAAAATTAGCAAATCAAGAGACAAAGCAACATGTATGATTCGTTATGCATCTACATTATCCAATATTCCTTTCGTATGCCAATTATATAGTGGTATTTAGACATTTTCACAAAAAACGATTGTTAGTTAGCAACGACAATAAATATGATTAAACCCAATCGCTATCCTCTTTCATTTTTAAATGTCACATTTTCTACGGATTAGCTAGTAGATACCCCGTAATGGATCAATGTTATGCACACCATAAGTCACTAAAGCGTTAAAATCAGCTAGCCTAAATATTGGTATCACTTATCATCATACTTATGAACACATTAACATCAAGTATAACGACAAAAAGACATTAATCAAAACACAAATAATTTAACAAGAAAATGCCCTTCTCGATACTCAACTAGAACCAAACCGCTAAAGCAATCAACTTCACAACAAACAAACACTCTACTAGTGGCAATTTGCCAACATACAATGAAGCAAAAACATCACTAAAATAATACAAAATCAATCAAATAAAAAAATATATATCTAAACAACAAATGCACCACAAATTCAAGATTCAAAACAAAAAATACCCACAAAAGATAAACACTAAAAAGTTAGATCCAAAAAGTATAAAAAAATGAAACCTTGATTCAACAATTTACTACAAATTGGTAAAATTCTCATAAAAGGAGCAAGCTTTAGTTTTTCTTCAAGTAACTCTGCAAGATATGATGAACTGCAAAAAACATATCAAAAACTTATCAAAAAACAAATCTTGTGAAGTGGGTCATCATCAAGATTCACTAAAAGTTATCCAAAAGCAGTTTTTTATAAATTTTTATACTTTTCAACATCTGGGTTGTTGGCCCATATATGTGGAGATGAAGGGGCTCTAGCAGGTGAGTAACTCAAGTTTTGATTATAAAGACTTGACATGGTTCTGTCTTCTTGTTTTTCCGGTGAGGTGGCGCCACCGTGTACGGCGGCGTAAGGTTTGTTTATGGGCTGAGCAAGAAGAAGAAAAAAAGAGAGTTGGAAAATGAGTTTGGGTGGCTTATTATAAATGGGGTTTGGTGTTGAAACATTTTGGTGAAAGTTATGGTTTTCATCCCTTTGGTTTTGGTTTATTGTGGTGTGAGTACTTAGATATCGAAAACTTAAGGTGGGTTGAACTATTGAGGCGAGGATCAGGATGTAATGGATCGTCGAATAACGGAGGATTTGGTGTGTGATTAACATCGTTTTGTAAAGTGTTTGATTATGACGCGCCGTGTGTTTAGGATGTGTATGTGAGAGTTGTAATATGTGTGTCATGTTTTGTATACGTGTCAGTCACTTTCTATATTTATATCGTTGAATAAGGTGTGTACAGTCTGCATATTTAATATTCTTTTCTTTCATAATGATCCTAATATTGCTTGTTTGGTTAATCATCACAAACATGATTATCGAACCTCATTTTGAAAAGACCGTTTTTGAGAAATTCTTAACGATTACATTTATCTTATGTTATGCGATATCAAGTTTATTTCTAATGATTTTCACAAGCTTCCATAATTAACAATCACAAAATCATGACAAACATATTAGGTGCAATAACCTTCATAAGTGTCTTTAAAAACCCCATAAGGGTTAAGTTGCAATAAAAATAATGTGTTTTCTATTCTTGTTTTGCCGATACAATGCTTATTAATGTACATAATCTTCGTCAAATTTGCATTTTAGGTAACAGCTTTATGTTACTAACATAAACTTTAAAAGTATAATTTTACTGGAATTGATGAATAAATGTAAACATATCTCGACTTAAATTGTCTAGTTTAAATTGAGCACGGTTAAAATAACTTGTTATCGACAATGTTACTCTATGGTTACATGAAGTGAGACACAATTTATGATTCATGTATAGGAACTAAATAAGAGGATGAGTCTCAAAGTCGATGAATATAAGTGAAAACATCTCATTGCCTAAATTTTAAGCGATATATTTAGGCATGAGGTGTTTTCACTTATTATCATCCCATGGTGCTTGATATTTATAGACGAAATTGTGTTTGTATCCGAATTATATAGAGAATAAATAACATATTTGAGCAATGGATGTAGGAACTAGAATAAAGGCCCACGATCAGCAGTGAGAAGCCAGAATACCTACTATGCGACTTTGACAGGAACGCGAGCTATGAGAATGAGGAAGCGAAATTCGTATGGGAAACATGCCTTAAAATATAAAGAAGTTATTTAGAGATATGGGCTCGATGATACACAAATCTGAAAGGATAGAATACGATGTAACACACTGTATAAAATCATGCTCGTTGAAGTCGATGGCAACTATAAAGTCATGTTCGGCAATAAAGCACCTCCAAAGCTAAAATGAAAGTTGTATAGGGGTAATAAGAACAATTATGTTGTAAGGTCGTATATGTCAGAGTATTGGCTTATAACGAAAACTCAAAAAAATAGGATGAAAGTGGAGGAAACGAGGATGATGAGGGGGACTTGTGGTACCAAATAGATTTTTTAGAGTAGAGTTGGAAAGTCCCGACCATCATCACGAGAAAAGGGCTTCGTAACTCCCTGATACTTCGATCTGGCTATATTGAGTATTGTTGTTGATTTCATGACCTAAATATCTTTATTTTTAACTTCTTGGTGTAAGAATAGAATAATGATGAAAGATAAAGGACTACATCAATCGACATTTAGTTAAATCTTACTATTTTTAGTGATTTGGAAGTTAAAGTACTGTGTGATGTAACTGAGAAAACGTTAAGGGTTGTTGAAAATGAGTATTGCAAAATGAGTTTTGCAAATTTTGGACAATATTTAATATATGTATATGTTATATATATTTATATTTCTAGCTTTTCATGCTTCTCCTCACGAGAGCTTCGCAACGAGCCCAAGTGACGTCCAAATCGGAAAGAGAACGAACGAGATATCGCGTCTCAAAGTCGGCGCACAAAATCTGAATACTAAACTATCCCACATCGCCTGTAAGAGGAAGTGAGACTAGTTTATAAGGAAATCATACTATTGAATATCAAATTCCTTTAGTTTGGTTATGCTCCCACTCCTACGCTGCAGGGGGGGGTGCGTAAATGGATTTTCGAGCTAAAATGAGTTCGAGGCTTCAACTCATGCGAGCCCGCCGACCCGCGGACACGAATGCAACCCAAATCTCACCCACGCGGTATCTTTTGTCGAGAATTATGTGAAGTGATTCTATCAAGCATACGGATTCTCATTGCTTAATTATGTGATGCACTAATCATCAAGCAAATTATGCGATGCATGATTCAAAGTAATAAAACCGTAGATGGATAATTTTAATATTATGTAATCTATTTTAGGAATAGATTTAGACTTTGTGCTTAAGTCTTATCATAAATATGCATATCGTGTTTTGAAATAATGATATGCATATAATTTTATTCCAGTGTATATTCCGCTTGCGACCAAGCTAGGTATTGCTTATAAAATAAAATCTTCTCATTCGCTTTGACACACGTAAAAACGCAACTCCATTATCATTATGCTCCAAAGAACCTTCGATCGTAAACACGCAGTTTTGGTAATTTTTCGTGCAAGTAAGTTTAGTCCTATCAGACAACACCACGTGACGTTGTACCGGGAAACAGATTTTAACTGCTTTAAGGAATCGATTCAATACGAGCCTCAGACAAGTCCCTTTATCGCTTTAATTTTATTAACGCTCTATAGTGTCTGCCTTCTCATTCTACCCTTTCGCTTTGTGTTTATTTCGCTTTTATTTTCTCGTTATTATTAAATGTAATCGATTTCATTATTAATAAAAGTGTGAACCGCTTCCCACGCCTTAAACAGATTCGTTTAACCGAATTTATTACACTTTGTTAAAAATCGGATTAATTAATTAATGTGTTTTATAAACTGCTTCACGAAACCTTGTCGAGTTTCATTGGAAATCGCCGATTTAATGTGTTTTACATACGATTTGGTCTAACAGATCTATAACGCTTTTTAAGCGCTTTATTATCGCTTTAACGAAACCAAGATAGAGTTTTAGGTCGATTTATTCGATCCATCAAAACCAAGCTAGAGTTTTGTTGAATCGATCCTGCACAAGTAGATACCAATTTGAAACAAATTGTTCGACTGCTTGTGTTTGAATCTTTTCGTGATGACAAACACGACTACCCTCCCGCGACTACTCTTGCGAACGCACTCGCGCGCCAGCCACCAACACGCTGCTAATCATGTCGAGAAACCGAGAAATTCAATGGGCGTAATTTCAAGAGGTGGCAATGTAAGATGTTTTTCTATTCGACTACTTTGAACCTTGCGCGTTCTTAAAAGAAAACCCACCTAACGTGGAACCTCCCCGCAAGGTCAATCCTCAATCAACAGTCGCTCAAGCCTTGAAGCATGGAAACATTCGTACTTTTGTGTCACAACTATGTTCAATGGTTTGGTTGATTCTTTGTACAATGTGTATCGCAAGACCAAGACCGCCAAAGAATTACGGGAGTCATTGAGCGCAAGTACAAAACCAAGATGCCGGTACAAAGAAGTTCGTGGTAGCTCGCTTTTTGGATTACAAGATGGTTGATTCAAAGAATGTGATAAGTCGTTCAAGATCCGCAGTTCGCTACACGACATTCATGCCGAGGAATGATTTGAGTGAAACTTTCAAGTCACGCTATTATTGAAAAGTTACCCCGAGCCGGGTAGAATTCAAGAACCACCAAGCATAAGCGAAAGGAGACGAGTGTCAAGACTTGGTTGTTCGCCTCGATCAAGAGGACAACAAGTCGGCTCGAAAAACACGATATACCGATTCTCGCAAAGGCAAATATGGTCGAGCATGTTTCGTCATCTTCAAAGTCCAATGTCAAAGCTAAAGGCAAAGGAAAAGGAAAGAATGACAAAAGGGTAAAGGGAAGTCCGAGTACCTTGCTCCTAAAGTCGCAATTGTGAAACAAGTTCCGGGGCGTGTTTAACCGCGACCACCTGTGTCACCGTGTCGCTAATTGTAAGATGTCAAGCGGTGACTCCACGCCAGCTAATATGGTTAATGAAGATGGACATGATTGCATGGTGTCCGATGTCATTGCCATGATCTCCGGGTTAACCCGTAGGTTCCAACAACAGGAATGGTGGGTGGATACAGGGCTACCCGCATGCGCAGGCCGACAAGAGTATGTTTCACTCTTTCGTAGCGGTTGATAGTGGAGAGAAGTCGTATATGGGCAACTCGCAATCAATAAATCATATGAAGGAGATGTAATCTTGAAGATGACATCCGAGAAAGAGCTCAAGTTGACTAATGTCTTGTATGTTCCGTAGATTCGCAAGAATCTTGTTTCGTCAGTCGTTGAACAAGTTTGGTTTTCGCCTTGTTTTGAGTCCGATAAGTTTGTTCTTTCTAAGAATCAAGTTTATGTTGGTAGGGATATGCCCTAAATGGTATGTTTAAACTCAATGTAATGGTTGTTAAGAAAGATATCAATAATATGAATTCTTCGCTTACTTGATCGAGTCTTCTAATACGTGGTACGGCCGCTCGACATGTAAATTTTAATTCGACGCGCCGCTTAATTAAATTTAATTGCATACCCACTTCCATATTGACTCAAAATATAAATGTGAAACTTGTGTTGAAGCCAAACTTACAAGAGCATCTTTCAAATCGGTTGAACGGAAAACCGAACCACTTGATATGATACACACCGACATATGTGATCCAAATCACTACCCACAAAAGGTGGCAATAAGTACTTTATCACGCTTATTGATGATTGTACAAAGTATTGCTATGTTTACTTATTGAAAAGTAAAGATGAAGCTATAGACAAGTTTGTTCTATACAAAACGAAGTCGAGAATCAACTTAGTAAGAAAATCAAGGTGGTCCGGGTGATGAGGAGTGAATATGTGTCTCCATTCGCGACATATGTGCGAAACATGGAATTAGACACGAGTTCACCGCCCCCTATTCACCTCAAAGCAGAACGGTATTGCCGAAAGGAAGAACCGCACTTTGAAAGAAATGGTTAATGCCATGTTGATAAGTTCCGTCTAAGCCGTAATACGCGGGGAAGCCATTTTAACGGCTACTTATCTTTTAAATAAGATACCTCGTAAGGAAAAAGAAGAGACCCTTATGAATTATGGATGGAAGAAAGCCATCATATCAAGATTTACGAAAGCGGGGTGTCTAGCAAAGGTAGCTATACTCGACCCCAAGGCCCAAAAGATCGACCTAACTGTGGATTGTATATTCATCTGATATGCTAAGAATAGCAAGGCTTATCGCTTCATTGTACATGATTCAAAAACCGGATATACAAAAGGGTACATTAATGGAATCAAGGAATGCTTCATTCTTTGAAACTATATTTCCTTGTTTAACGAAGGAAACCGGAAAATCATCTAGAATAGATGAAGAAGTTGTCCAAGATAAGAGACAACGAGATGATAATGATCTCCAAGACGAGAGACAAGATCAAACCGAGGAAGAAGAGGTTGAACCTAGAAGAAGCAAAAGGGCAAGAACCGAGAAATCGCTTGACCCGATTTTGTTTCTTTTATGGTTGAAAACGAACCTACTTCATACCGAGAAGCTTACATTTCCTCGTAAGGGCCTCAATGGAAAGAAGCCATTAAAAGTGAAATAGATTCTATTTTACAAAACCATACTGGGAGTCATGGATTTACCTCCGTTGTAAACCACTAGGTTATAAATGGATCTTCAAGAAGATGAAAGCAGATGGCACCATTGACAAGTATAAAGCAAGATTAGTAATCAAAGGATTTAGACAACGAGAAGGTCTTGATTACTTTGATACTTATTCGCCTGCTACGCCGAATAACCTCGATTAGGATCATACTTGCTATCGCCGCTTTAAGAAATTTGGAAGTTCACCAAATGGATGTGAAACGGCATTTCTAAACGGAGATTTAGAAGAAGAAATCTACATGAACCAACCCGAGGGTTTCATGGCTCTCGGACAAGAGAACAAAGTTTGTAGGCTTGTTAAGTCTTTATATGGCTTAAAGCAAGCTCCCAAACAATGGCATCAAAATTTGACCACGCCATGCTGTAGAGTGGATTCAAAATTAATGAATGCGACAAATGTGTTTATGTCAAAGACACAAATAAATGGATATGTAATCTTGTGTTTATATGTTGATGATATGCTTATCGCTGGCGTGAATGACAAGATGATCAAATCTACTAAAGACATGTTGAAATCAAAGTTTGACATGAAGGATACGGGTTCACGATGTGATCCTTGAATAAAGATCATACGAACTCATAATGGACTTGTGTTAAGTCAAGCACATTATGTGGACAAAATTTTAATACTCATAATGCGGGATTCCGCCTAGCTAGAACTCCAATTGACACCAAGAAGCATCTATCTAAAAATAGAGGCTTAGGTGTCGCCCAATTAGAGTATTCAAGAATTATTGGCATGTTAATGTACTTGATGACAGTATTCGACCGACTTAGCTTATGTCATTAACGAAAGCAAGTAGGTATACTAGTAACCCAAGCTATGCACATCGCGCCTATGACTCGGTACTTCACTATTTGAGATACAACAAGCGACATGGATCGATTATGATCGATATCCAAATGTTATCGAAGGATACAAAGATGCAAATCGATATCCGACATAAAAGATTCTAGATCAACTAGTGGATATGTGTTTACACTAGAGGAGCAGCTATATCTGGAAGTCTTCCAAGCAAACCGTTATAGCTAAGTCCACGATGGAATCGAATTTATCGCTAGATAAATGCGACAAGAGGCGGAATGGCTACGCCAATTGCAGAGGACATACCAAGGTGGCCTAAACCGTAACGCCATTAGTATACATTGCGATAGTCAATCGGCAATTGGCGTAGCTCATAGCATAATGTATAATGGAAAGTCCGTATATATCCGTCGTCGACATAATTCGACACGACAACTACTCTCAACAGAGTTATCTCAATTGACTATGTGAAGTCAAAGGATAACATCGCGGATCCGCTACGAAAGGCTTAAGCAGAGTTAGTAAGTAAGTCGCTCAGAGGAACGGGACTAAAGCCCTTGAAGGAATGAGTTTCATGAAGGAAAACCTAACCCACTGACCGGAGATCCCAAGATCCGGGTTCAATAGACAACCTAATCATAGAAATGCGGGGAAGTCACGCCAATGCGGGGAGTTACTAAATATTGTAACTTTCCTAGTCCATTCCTATAACAAATGCGACTTGTTGAAAGGTTAAACATATGGCTTTAATGATTCGTGATGAAATCATAAAGCATAATGATTCAAGATGAAATCACAACACATATGTTTTAATGATTCAAGATGAAATCACCCATGCGAGAGAGAGCTGGGTCGCTCAAGGAAATGGGGGCGCAATTCCTAAGAGCTCTTGCAGAACCAAAGCTAGTGTTCATGACCATAACGAACACGACTACGAGGACTTGACATTGTCGTGAGAGTCTTGTGTGAAGTGTAATGTCGCTCACGAAATGGATGATGAGTTCAAGGACATCGCGCTCACTCGTGATCTAGAGACTAAGTGCATCTCACAAGGAAGGTTCAAAGGGTTACACCTACCTATCCTATGCAAGACTTAACCGCAGAATTTCACCAAAACTTTCGTGTGTTTTCAATCGATTTCCATTCATGGGGATTGTTGAAAACGAGTATTGCAAAATGAGTTTTGCAAATTTTGGACAATATTTAATATATGTATATGTTATATATATTTATATTTCTTGGTAGCTTTATGCTCTCCTCGATGAGAGCTTCGAACGAGCTAAAGTATGTCCAAATTGAGTAGAAATGAATGAGATATCGTGTCTCAAAGCCGAGGCACAAAATCGAAATACTAAACTATCCCACATCGCCTGTAAGAGGAAGTGAGACTAGTTTATAAGGAAATCATACTATTGAATATCAAATTCCTTTAGTTTGGTTATGCTCCCACTCCCACGCTGCTGCAGGGGGGGTGCGTAAATGGGATTTTCGAGCTAAAATGAGTTCGAGGCTTCAACTCACGCGAGCCCGCTGCGACCGCGGACACGAATGCAGCCCAAATCTCACCCACGCGGTATCTTTTGTCGAGAATTATGTGAAGTGATTCTATCAAGCACATGGATTCTCATTGTTTAATTATGTGATGCACTGAATCATCAAGCAAATTATGATGCATGATTCTCAAAGTAATAAAACCGTAGATGGATAATTTTAATATTATGTAATCTATTTTAGGAATAGATTTAGACTTTGTGCTTAAGTCTTATTGTAAATATGCATATCGTGTTTTGAAATAATGATATGCATATAATTTTATTCCAGTGTATATTCGCTCAGCGACCAAGCTAGGTATCGCTTATAAAATAAAATCTTCTCATTCGCTTTTGACACACGTAAAACGCAACTCCATTATCATATGCCCAAAGAACCTTCGATCGAAACACGCAGTTTTTTAATTTTTCGTGCAAGTAAGTTTAGTCCTACAGACAACATTTACGTGACGTTGACCGGGAAACAGACGGCTTAACTGCTTTTAAGGAATCGATTCAATACGAGCCTCGACAAGTCCCTTTATCGCTTTAATTTTATTAACGCTCTATAGTGTCTCGCCTTCTCATTCTACCCTTTTCTGCTTGTGTTTATTTCGCTTTTATTTTCTCGTTATTATTAAATGTAACTCGATTTCATTATTAATAAAAGTGTGAACTGCTTCAAATCGACTTATAAATGCCCAACTTGAGTCAAGTTGATCCTACGTAATAATAAATTTTACTTATGTGCAATGTGCTAAACTCGATTCAATTCTCTTACAATATATATTAGTCAACAATTAAATTGAGGACGTAAAAAGTATATATGAGTGAAAAGACTCGTTCTCTCGGATCGATGTACCAATATGCATTCATTATACAGGGTAAAAACTTTACGGTCCACAAGCTTTAAAGCAACACATCTGTGACAATTAAACAAAATTTATATCCACTAACAATTATTGCATTTTGTTGTACATCTTCCAGACTTCCACCAACACTTTAAAAACACTACAAACATTCATGAAGCTGGTATGCGCATTTAATTATATGGTCAAATATATGGAGGAACGATTGTCATATTTATCGATTTCTCATGTATCTTGTTCTTTTTTAAATCCGGGATCATAGTCTAATTTAAAGCAAGTTAAGAATGTTGTGACTTGTGACCCGTCTTGTTTTATATTCAAACACAACATCATTGTCAAGAAAATGTTCCAAATAATTGATGGTATTTCAAATATAAACATTCTACAAAATGTTTACAACAAATGGTAAACTTTAAACAAAAATTTCAAAAATAGTCCCATACATTTAATTGCATGCATTGCATAAGCGGTCTTAAAAAATTGCAAAATCAAGTCACGTCGTTACCTACGTGTTGGCGTATGTGTCTGGACGCTCTTTGGTTCGAAGGACTCAGCGTCCGGATGGTACATCCTTTTAACCGGACTGGCTATTATCCAGCAGGTAAAGCGTATAATGTCAGCGCTGACTCCCAGATTTAACGGGATTTCTCTACCACGTGACCTGACACCTACTAAGTAGGGTGGCCATAGGCCTGCCGCGCCTAGACTCAGGTTCCAAGGGTTGGGTTAATATAAATACCCCAACACATTTAATGTTAGCATTCAATTCATTTACACTCACTCTCTCATATTTATTACTGCATTTATTCCTTATCCTCCGCTTACTCTCACGTCGGAGCTTGGTCTCGGGACAACACCCGGGGCGAGGCTAACGCGTGCGGCTCATTGTACAGGAAGGACTCACTTTTTTCCTCCGGATAAAAGAGCAAAGGACTGGACCTCCGGACAAGAGCCGGGACGCAGGATTTTGCTTCAACAAATTTGCGCCATCCGTGGGACTCTTTATTCATTCTGCCACAAGACTGAATGACAAATCCGCTAGAAACACCATCATCCGGTCCTTCTGTTCCACCTCCGGAACATGTAGGAGGAAGTGGAGTTACCAATGATCCACCACCCGGACTTCCGGAACAGAAACAAGCCTAGGTGTCGTCACTAGAAGCCCTTATTAAGAGGTATAATGCAACGGGATCTAGTGCAATCAAGGCAATCCGGTTGTCATTTGGGGATGATGAGGAGACACCGGAGAAGCAGACGGAAGAAACACCGGGGATGATTTGAACAAACCACATAAGGAGGTGGCTAGGTCACCTTTTACTAGGAGGATTGTGGAATTTGCTGGCCCCAAGCATACCATGCCAACTAACTTGAAGTTGAACGATGGGTCTACTGACCCAGACGACCACATCAACCGTTTTGTAGGGGCAACCAATAAAGGAGAATGGCCCATGCCTGTATGGTGTCGAATGTTTCAACAGACCATGGACGGAGCCACTTAGGGGTGGTTCAACAACTTAGAACCAGGGAGCATTGATAGTTGGGATGACTTAAGGGAACAATTCACCACCAGGTTTGCACTACGGCAGAAAAGTATAAAAGATCCCACATAAATCACAAGGATAGCCAGAAGGGCAAATGAAACACTGCCATATTTTAAGGAGCGGTGGACTGACGAAGCTAGTAGGATACCAGGAGTTCCAGAGTTGATGAGGATATCGGCATTCATGAATGCCCATCGATGTCTAGAACTGGCCAAGAAGTTCTCCGACCAGGTCCCAAAAACTAT